>JALXJV020000017.1:434944-564673 GCA_024633595.2 Lepomis macrochirus | reverse complement strand
TATGACAACATCCAGCAAAACCTCTAACATTCAACGGTTGTTATCCAACAGTCACATGGTCCATGGTCAAGACCTCGCTGGCTTGAAGGAAGCTCTGTAGCGCCACTTTGGAGAGCAAAGTGTAGGTGCAGGATTTTTTAAGAGAAAAGTCAGAGTGGGAGGCGGGTGGGCTGGACAGCGGGCCAGAAACCAGCAGACTCCAGGTTTGTTTCCTGTGGGGGAAAAAAGTAATATAGTTATTTAAACCCAGACCAGGGTCTTTTCCTGAACCTGACCAAACAGCTTTATTTCACAACATTAACAAGAACTTTTATTTTGAGTCCACCCGTACGTTGCTTTGTGTATTGTTGGCGAAAAACTGTGTCCTCTTACATTTAATCTTTCATGCATGTTCATTTATTATTACTATTATTGTTATGTCTTATAGGTTTGTATGCGTTTCTGTCCTTAACCTTTCCTCTCCTTTACTCCTTATGTTAGTCTTTACTAGTGTTCCAGCTCAGAGCTGTGAGATTGTTCTGGTGTTCTCCTCTTGTTGTTCCTCTCCTGGAACGCTCATTCAGGGCTGAGAGAGGATCTCTGTTCCCCAAACATAGAAACCTAGACTGTGTAAATGATGATAGCTCTTTGCTCGGGCCAGAAGCCCGAAGTCAGCCCTGAGCGCCAGGTCTCTGGACCAGCTGTATATGTTGTAGTGCTTCTCTGTTTAATCTCTTTGTTAAATTAATTATTCAAAGTTTATTATTCACTTTGCTTAATCCGTCACCAGCAAGATACAATTTCCATGACAGACGTTGACGTGCAGAGCCCTTGATGTCAAAGAACAGTGCTAAAGGGAACCCAGGGGGGCTCAACATCAAATTTAGACTTTTAGATTTTTTACATATTAATACATACATTTTCTATAATTATTTCTGTTGCTTAATATCTTGACATGCAAAGTGAGCGATTGAAACAAAAGATTATTTCTGACTGACGAAGCGTCCGCATGTGGCGAGTTGGGATGAGAATGTGTTGGTGGAGCCGCTGAAGGGTTAAGAGTCTTGCTCAGAGACGCGTTGGTGGATGTGCTGCAGGGTCTTATCCACTGCACCATCACCACTCCAGAATGAACCCTCGACGGGCTCCAGACATGTAGCAATGGAGCTGAAACTGTCGCCTGAAGCTGCTGCAGAAACTCTAAAATGGTAAACATTCGGATTTTTGGAGGACTTTGTGTTTACACAGACACACAGAGGGTTTAGCAGCAGGAAGTGAAGTAAACAGGAGTTAATTGTGGTAACGAGTCTCTTCCTTCCTGCGTCCATCACACAGTTTATCAGATTCCTCTGAGACAGAAGGTGAAATCAGAACAAACCTCCTGAACCTCAGACGCTCCTGTCCTGCTGGAACAACAGATGTTCTGTCGGACTTCTTGACCCAAACCTACTTTAGGTTTCTGTCTGGATTTAAATGAAAACATTTCAACAAAGAGAGCAGAAATGTGGAAAAGCAGGTTTATTGTTTAAAATGTAAAATAATGAACATCAGACTGTCCTGGGGTTATTAAAGCTAAATGAACACGTGAATACTGAAGAAGCTACAGACATGAAACAGACTCAGAATAATTCTAAGAACAATAATAAATAGTTTATTAATAATAATAAAGACAAGAACTGATCCAAACATTCAACAGGAAATAATAAGCTGGGTTTTATTTTGAAAGAGTCACTGATATCCGGGAAACAGTCCGTCACTTGTCCTCACAAAGACCTCTCCGCCGTCACTGAGCTCCTCCATCCCGGACCCTGCGGGGTCCGTCTCCGTCCCCCCGACGCCAGCCGCCGGGTCCCGCCGCCCCGCGGCCCGGTGTGTCGGCAGGTTGGACGGATCCTCCGCGGTCACAGCGGGGGGCTCGGCGGTGGTCAGGGCCGGGGAGGTGACGCTCTCTCCGGCCTGAGGGGGCTCGGCCGGTCCGGAGGAAGGGACCGGGCGACCCTGAGCGGTCTGAGTGTCCGCTGATCCGGTTCTGTGAGGTTCAGAACTGGTTTTTAGAGACTTCTTAGTTTCAGCGTCTTCAAAAACCTGAACTTTAACAGAAGTTTCAGAGACACCCGCTGGCCCCGGTGGCCCGGTCCGGTTCAGTGCGGGTCCGGATGTGGGTTTCCAGATGAGGCTGTAGTAAACCGCCAGGATGACGGCGCCCACGGACACGGACAGGACGTAGCCCACCACGGTGGCCAGTCTCACCCACTTCTTGTTGGCTTTGGCCACCAGCTGCGCCTTCTTCTCCCCGGTGTAGGTGGCCGGTTTGCCGCGCTCCGCAGGGCGGAATGCGGGGGTCCAGGTGCGCGGGTCCCGCATGATGGTCCGGCGGGTCGGTGCTGGAGGAGGAGGCGGTGCGTGCGACCGGTCTCAGTCAGAGCGGCAGTGATCTGTCAGCCTCCCGGTCCTCCCGTCGTCCTCATCTGGACCCACAGCTGGATTCCAGCGGCTTATAGACGGACTGAGTCAAGGTCCACCGAGTCACCGCGGACCGGAAGCCGTGCCTTTAAAATAAAGGCTTAATGTAAAGATTTAAAACTGTGAACTGCAGCTTCAAACAGATGCTTTCTGTTTTAAATACATTCTGACTTTTATAGGTTATTTTTAATAACAGCTGTTTGGAGAAGGCTCAGGTCATCATACAGCCTGCTGTTATTTTATATTGTTGAATATTATTTTACATGCACGCAGTAAGAAGGTTTGGACTTTTTATTTTTTGAGTTCCAAAGTTTTCGTCTGTATAATAAACTCTACTTTAGAGACTCGGGATTTTCTACATGTGTTGTTTGTTTGAAACATTTACTTATTAAAACACTGTCAGCTGTGTTTTAATGTGAAAATCCTTCAATACTATTTCCTTTAAACTTGTTTTGTAGTTCAGCAGAACCCAAGCAGGAACCTCCTCAAACCTGCGTCCTCTCCAGCAGCCAGCAGGGGGCGACTCCACCGGCTGCAGAGAGAAAATGTTTCTCCTTGTCAGCTGATTTATTCCCCCAGTAAACACTTTCCTGATGAGTTTATGGTCTCAGTCGCTAGTTTCAAGTCTTCTTCAACACAGCATGATGTTCATTTAGTAAGTTATGGTCCCATTTAGAGGAACAGAGACCAGGAAGCAGGGGGGGCTTTAGGGCGGGGCTACAAGCTGATTGACAAGAGAAAACTGTTAAAATAACTCAGAATAGAGTTGTTGTTTTTTTAAACTTTAGTTCTCATTAAATCTCTTCTGTTTAAATCAAATCATCAAATATGTTTAACTGGACTCACATTTCTGTTGTTATTCTGTGATAAAACATAAAGGGTTAAAAAGAAAACAGAAGATAAAGTTAGTTCAGAGGTTCGATGTGACGAAGAGAATAAACATAAAGCAAAGATTATAAATGTTCCTCATTAACTTATTTAATAACGTCTCTGGTCAGATGATCACTTCCTGCCGTCTTATTGGTGTTTTTCTCGACTTGTGAAAGAAGCAAACTCAGTTTCATTCATGTCTTTTTATTCTATCATGTTTTCATTTCCAAACTTTATGAAGTGTTTTCTCCATCAAGTAAGTCAGGTCATTATTTTTATCAACATGCAACAAAACTAATTTTAACACCAACTGACTCAAAAAGAGTTTTATTTTTAAAGGACAAAAGAACAAGCGACCAATCAGAGTTCAGTGTCGTCATCAGATTTAATGACCTCGTGCTCGCCTGCATGCAGCTCTGACATAACGATCATAATGATTTACAGTGTTCTGGTACTGATCCGCCGTCCAGACCGAAACCTTCAGGAGAATCACAGCCATGTTGGGTTTGTGAGTGAACAGGAAATGATATTTCAAATTAAAAAGTCAAACTAAAGATGACGTGTCCAGTCAGACACTGATGTGACTAACAAATAAAAGTTTTTGTTCTGTGAAGAAATGATGAAGAAACAAAGACACTGCAAAGATTTACTCAGAGATGGACAAACTTTGGACAGGAAGGAGAAATAAAATCAGTTTAACAGTGAAATAGAGACGTCCATCATCAGCCTCTGGATTAAACTACACTTTAACACATGGAGGAGGATTTAAACACAGACGTTCCTACATGTGTCCAGGGGACAGAAGAGACAGGACGGACTCTCAGGCGTCCACAAACACACGATAACTGACAGGACGTGAGACACGAACAGTACAGGGGCCCTGAAGGGGCCACAGGCTGACTGAACTCTGTGAGGTTTCTAATGAGGATCAGAATAAAGTCTCAGTGACTAAAGATTAATAATTAGCACTACATCACTGTTTCTACTAACTGACAGAAGAAGAGTTTCTGCTGCTTCCCGGTGCCTCGTAGGTAACAAGCGTCCCTCCAGTCTCCCAGCAACAGGAACACCTGTCAATCAAAACAGATTCACAAACCATCAGCGATGAGCAGAGACAGGAAACGTTTATTAATATGCTGTTTACACTAAACCTGGAGCTGCAGACATTTAAACACATTCACTTAATGAAACACTGATTCATTTCATTTACTTTGACAAAACATCATCTTAACTCCATGCTGATAACTAACTTTTTTTCTGAGTCTCTCAGCCACATCTCACAGTTTGCTCAGTATGGTGAGATGATGAAGACCATGAGATGTGGTTGATCCAATAAAAGCCGTAGGTGGACCTGAAGATATGATTCTTGTACTAATGATAGTTTCCTTTTCCTATGTCTGAACTGCGTCTTGTGAGGTCTTAAACCTTTAAAAGTATAAATCAGATCAGTGACCCGGTTCTGGTTCAGAGTGAATATCTGGTTCTACACACCTGTGAGGTCGACTCTCAGTCGTCCAGGCCCTTCTTGGAGGATCCGTCCCTGGTCTTCGCCCGCAGCTTGTTCACCTGGGACTCGGCGATGTCGGCCCTCTCCTCGGCCTCCTCCAGCTCGTGCTGTAGCTTGCGGAGTTTGGCCACGTTGGTGTTTGCCGCCTCCTCGGCCTCCTCGGCTGCATGTTTGTAGGACTTGACCTTCAGCTGCAGCTTGTCCACCAGGTCCTGGAGGCGAGCCATGTTCTTGCGGTCTTCCTCGGTCTGGTAGGTGAGCTCCTTGACGCGGCGTTCATACTTGCGAACCCCCTTGATGGACTCCGTTCCCCTCCTCTGCTCCGCCTCCAGCTCGTTCTCCAGCTCTTTGATGCGAGCCTCCAGTTTCTGGAGCTGCTTCTTGCCGCCCTTCATGGCGATCTGCTCTGCCTCGTCCAGGCGGTGCTGCAGGTCTTTGATGGTCTGCTCCATGTTCTTCTTCATGCGCTCCAGGTGGGCGCTGGTGTCCTGCTCCTTCTTCAGCTCCTCGGCCATCATGGCCGCATCTGTGATGGCCTTCTTCGCCTTCTCCTCAGCGTTGCGGTTCTCGTGAATGGCCTCCTCCACCTCACTCTGCAGGTGCAGGAGGTCCGCTTCGTGCTTCTTCTTCTGGTTGATCAGGCTGGTGTTCTGGGAGTGCAGGAGCTGCATGCGCTCTGTAGCATCAATCAGCTCCTGTTCAGCCAGTTTCCGACTTCTCTCCGTCTGCTCCAGGGCGGCCCTCAGTTCCTCCAGCTCGGCCTGGATCAGGTTGTTTCGTCGCTCCAGGAGAGTGATGTTCTCTCTCAGGTCATCGTTGCCATGCTGGGCGTCGTCCAGCTGCAGCTGACAGTCCTTCAGGAACGCCTGGAGGCTCTTGACCTGTTTCTGGGCATCAGCTGCCTGCCTGTTAGCTTGGCTGAGCTGGACCTCCATCTCGTTGAGGTCACCTTCCATCTTCTTCTTGACTCTCAAGGCCTCATTGCGGCTCCTGGTTTCAGATTCCAGGGAGGACTGAAGCGACTCAAGCATCCGTTGGTAATTCTTCTTTGCCTGCTCCATCTCCTCGTCCTTCTCAGCCACCTTGCGCTCCATGTCGGCCTTCACTTGGTTGAACTCCAGCTGGGCTCGGAGGATCTTGCTCTCTTCGTGCTCCAGAGAACCTTCTGCCTCCTCCAGTGCTGACTGCAGCTCTGCCCTTTCTTGCTCGAGCTGCTTCCGGATCTTCTCCAGTTCATGAGCACTCCGGCCGCCTTCCCCCAGCTGGTCAGTAAGGTCAGAGATCTCCTCTTGGAGGTTCTTGTTCTCTCTCTTCATGGTCTCAAGTTGATCCAGAGCCTCCTCATAGGCGTTCTTCAGTTTGAAGAGCTCAGTGCTTAAACACCGAGCTTCCTTCTGAGAGGCCTCCAGCTCACACTGCGACTCCTCAAACTTTTGCTTCCACTCTGCCATGACTTTGTCAAAGGCTCTTTGCTTTTTGTCTAGGGCTGCAGATGCTGCATTGGATCTCTCGAGGTCCAGCATCAGGTCTTCAATCTCATTTTGGAGGCGGTGCTTGGTCTTCTCAAGGGATGAACACTTTGCATTCACTGCCTCGATGGCCTCCTCGGCCTCCTGCAGTCTTTGAACCAGCTTCTTCTTTGCGTCCTCCAGTTCTTCTGTTCTCTGGATTCCATCGGTCTCATATTTGGTCCTCCATGCTGAGACCTCGGTGTTGGATTTGGACAGAGCTCTCTGCAGCTCAGCCTTGGCCTCCTGCTCCTCTTCAAACTGCTCTCGGAGCAGATCACAGTCGTGGCGAGCAGATTGCACGGCGTGGGCGAGGGCGTTCTTTGCCTTGACCTCTTCTTCCAGCTGCCTGCGTAGATCTTCTACCTGCTGGTTGTACGAGTTCTTCCCTCTGGTCAGCTGTGAGATCAGACACTCTTTCTCCTCCAGCTGCCGTCCAAACTCCCCATTCTCAGTGAGCAGCTTGGCCCTCTGGGTAGTCAAGTCATTGATGGTGCGTTGAGCTTCCTCATATTTGCTCTTGTACTCGTTCATGTTGTCTTCCATTGTACGGCACAGCTTCTCATTGTGGGACTTGGCCTTCACAACACTCTCCATGTTAGAGCACAAGTCGTCCAGCTCCAGCTTCAGCTCACTCTTTTCCTTCTCCAGCTTCTGCTTCACACGCTGCAGGTTATCAATCTGTTCGCCCAGTTCAGCGACGCTGTCTGCGTGTTTCTTCCTCAGGGAGGCAGCGGTGGCCTCATGTTGGAGGGTGGATTCCTCCAGCTCCCTGCGCAGCTTCTGAAATTCAGCGTCTCTCTTCTTGTTCATCTCCACCTGTGCTACTGTTGCTCCACCTGCCTCCTCCAGTCGCTCGCTGATGTCCTCCAGCTCACGGGAAAGATCAGATCGCTGCTTTTCGACTTTGGCCCGGGCTGCACGCTCAGCATCCAGCTCCTCTTCCAGCTCTTCAATCCTCGCCTGGTTTTCCTTCAGCTTCTTTTGAAGCTGAACTGAAGCGACCTGCTCGTCATCAAGTCTTGAATTTATTTGGACAACCTCAAAGTCTTTTTTCTTTAGTTTTTCCTCCAGCTGCTGCTTGTCATTTTCCAAGTCCATCATACTCTCCTGCGTCAGTTTCAGGTCTCCTTCGAGCTTCCTCTTTGAGCGCTCAAGGTCCATCCTGACTTTCTTCTCTTGCTCCAAGGAGCCCTCAAGATCGTCGACCTGTTGCTCCAGCTTAGCTTTGGCTTTGGTCAAGCTGTTGGCTTTGTCTTCTTCACTCTGAAGGTCATCCAGTGTCTGCTGGTGAGCCTCCTGCAGTGCCTTCTTCTCTTTGGTTAGCTTCATGATGTTTTCATCCTGGGAAGCCATCTCCTCCGTCAGGTTTTTCACCTTATTCTCTGTGGCATGTTTCTCTTTCTCAACCTTGGCCAAAGTCAGCTCCAGATCATCTATGTCTTTCTTCAGCTCGGAGCATTCATCTTCAAGCTTCCGTTTCTTCGCTGTGAGATCTGCATTTAGCTCCTCCTCGTCTTCAAGTCTTTCTGTCATCTCTTTCAGCTTGGCCTCCAGTTGAATCTTGCTCTTTATAAGCTGTTCGCAGCGCTCTTCAGCATCTGTCAGAGTGTCCTGTTCAGACTGAATTTGCAGCGTCAGATCGTTCTTCTCTTGGAGAAGAGTCACTATTTTCTCCTCTAGTTCCTTCCGTCTTGCTTCTGATTTCTCCAGAGCTTCTTTCAGCTTGTTGAACTCGTCCTTCATGTTGGCCATCTCCTTCTCAGACTCGGCGCTCTTCAGAAGGGGTTTGATCTTGAAGAACAGCTTCATCCAGGGCCAGTTCTTTACACCCAGAAACGAGCGAAGGTTCCACTGGATGACCATCAGGGCATCTCTGCGCTCCACTAGCTTAGCAAACTCTGCCCTCATGAGGATAGCCCGGGCATTAGCCTGGATCCTGGTGATGATTCGAGAGAGTTGTTCATCTCGCATCTCCTCCAGTATGCCCAGCAGACCGGCTTTAAAGAAGACTTTGGTGTGGCCAAACTTGTACTGCGTGTGGTCAATGTCCAGTGATCCCAGCAACTTCTCAGCGCTCTTCTTGCAGTCGAGGAACTGCCCTTCAGGGATGGCAGAGGCATTCAGGATCCTGTACCGTTGTTTGAAGTCGCCATAGAGCACCCTGTTTGGGAAACCCTTCCTGCATATTCTGATGCCTTCCAGGACACCGTTACAGCGCAGCTGGTGCATCACAAGGCAGTTGTCCATGACCCCTGGAGTTTTCCTCTCATTAGGAATCAGACAGCGGACAAAGTGGGGGTGTGTTGTCTTCAGGTTGGTCATCAGCTTGTTCAGGTTTTCCCTGTGAAGTGCAGACACAGTCTGGAACGAGGAACCTTTCTTCTTGGCTCCTTTGCCGCCTCCTTTGTCACCGCCATCAGCTGAATAACTTGAGAACAGCTGGCTGAGAAGCTTAAGAGATGATTTCTGATAAAGGCCGACCACAGTTTCATTCAGGGGGTCTTTGTTTTTGACCAGCCAGTTGCCGATGTTGTAGTCCACCGTGCCAGCATAATGAACCAGGGCGAAATGAGCCTCTGCTTTCCCCTTCGCAGCCCTCGGCTTCTCAAACATCTTGTTCTTGCCCAGATGATTATCGTAGAGCTTGGACTTGAAGGTCTGATCACTGGCTTTGGGAAACATGCATTCCTCCTCCAGGATCGACAGGATCCCCAGCGGCTTCTCAATGAGGTCAATACAAGCTTGTAAGTCCATCCCAAAGTCAATGAACTCCCACTCTATACCTTCTTTTTTGTACTCTTCTTGCTCCAGAACGAACATGTGATGGTTGAAAAACTGTTGCAGTTTCTCGTTGGTGTAGTTGATGCACAGCTGCTCAAACGTGTTGAAATCAAAGATCTCGAATCCAGCGATGTCCAGCACTCCTATGAAGTACTGACGATGCTGCTTTGTGTCCAGGGATTGGTTGATTCTCACCACCATCCAGTTGAACATCTTTTCATACACTGACTTCGCCAGAGCACCGAGGGAGTAGTTGACTTGGTCCACACTTTGTCCTTTGGTGACGTACTCGTTTCCGACCTTGACTCTGGGATGGCACAGCCCTTTGATGAGGTCAGCAGAGTTCAGCCCCATTAGGTAAGCTGACTTATCAGCAGCCTCCGTCCCGTCCGGCTCCGCCTGCTCCTCACGCTGCTTCTGTTTGAACTTCATGTTGCCGTAGTGCATGATGGCGCCCGTCAGTTTATAGACGCCCATCTTCTCCTCTGCAGTGAAGCCGAGTACATCGAAGGCGCTGTCGGTGGCCATCAGCTCCTCGGAGTCGTTGATGGAGGCGACTGTCACCTCTCCTTGGGAGATGTAGGAGTAGTCGTACGGGTTGTTGGTGATGAGCAACATGTCCAGCAGCTCTGGCTTCTGATTGGACAGGATCTGGTAGAATATGTGGTAGTTCCTCTCAGCCTTGAGCTGAAAGGTGACACGTGACTTCTCCAGCAGGTACGTCTCGATGTCGGCAGATGCCAGCTTGCCGCTCGTACCGAAGTGAATTCTTATGAATTTTCCAAAACGAGACGAGTTGTCGTTTCTCAGCGTTTTGGCGTTGCCGAAGGCCTCCAGCGCCGGGTTTGCCTGGATGATTTGATCCTCCAGGGTCCCTTTGCTGGTGTCTCTTTTTCCACCGCCGACTGCAGCGATGCTGGCGAAGTACTGGATGACCCTCTTGGTGTTCACAGTCTTCCCAGCTCCAGATTCTCCGGTGATGAGGACAGACTGGTTCTCCCTGTCGGTCAGCATGTACTGGTAGGCGTTGTCAGAGATGGAGAAGATGTGAGGGGGGGCCTCGGTTCTCTTCTTCCCTCTGTAGGCTGCCACCACGTCGGCATCGTAGACAGGAAGCCACTTGTAGGGGTTGACAGTGACACAGAAGAGCCCAGAGTAGGTGTAGATCATCCAGGCTGCGTAACGCTCTTTGAGGTTAAACAGCACGGCGGGCTCGTGGAGGAAAGTGAACATCGCCATGTCTTCGATTTTATCAAACTTTGGCGGGTTCTGGGGATGGACGTCCACCTCCTTCACGGTTACCGTGGTCCCGTCCTCCTTCTTGACCGTCACCATCCCTCCATCTTTGCTTTGGATTTGACCCTTCATGTATTCCACCTTGTCGTCGACGACAAAGCATTCGGTCTTGATGTCGAAAGGTCTGGTCTGGGCTTCCAGGCGCTCCCTGTCGGACTTCCTCAGGTAAGGAGCAGCCTTCCCGAACTCGGCCATCAGAGCGTCACCCATGGTTGTGGGTGGAGGTTCACGGCAGTCAGAAGAGAGCTCAGTCTGAGAAGAAGGCTTTCTGCCTCTGATGCAGGACTGCAGGGTCTTCGCCGCAGGAGGAGGTTTATAAAGGATCCCCGTGGACCAAATTAGGAGATAACTGCTGAAGAGAGAAAAAGGAGTTGAAACTAAATCTGCCTCGGGGACAGAAAACAGCCTGAGGGCAGATTCAGGACCTTTGGCTGTTAAAGTCCATTTTAGGAAAAGGAGAGTTTCGCTGCTTATCTGCCGGCTGATAGGCCCCCGACACCTCTCCATTTAGACTCAGCCTGGACCCTCACAGGACCGGGGCTCATCCTGCAGCTCATCATCACCACTTCTTCCACAGTGCATTCATTCACATTTAAAAAGCAAAACCTGATTTAATAAAAGGTTTATCAGGTGACTTTTCATATATTTAAACAATTATTCATATTTGAGTCTGATCCAGAGGAGATTATTAATCACTAAATTGTTCCTAATTTGCATTTAATGTTCGAAGTCTGCAAGTATAATAACTCATTTAAAAACATTTCAGTGCACATGACTGGCAGCTGAATCCCAAAACTCTGCTGAACTCTTCACCTGTGCTGAAACATTTTCCTTTGAAACAGTTACTGAGCTCAAAACATAGTTTTATTTAAATAAGAGGAGAAAAGTAAATTATTGAACCTGTTTCTAAAATAAATAGAAGAAGAAGTAAGGGACACAGAAACAGGTGGTTTGTTTCAGAAGGTTAAACACGTCCATATTTTTATCTCTTATTTCTTCATGTTTCATCACCTTAAACAGTTTATTTAAATCTATATTTTGTCTTTTGTCCTTTTGTGTCTGCTGTCTTTTTGACGTCTGTATCAGGAGACTGTTCTGCAACAAAACGTGAGGCTAATGTGATTTTTTAATTATATTTCTGCATATTTATTCTGTGTTGGCTCCAACATCACAAACTCATATTGTTTGCTCAAACTGTTTGGCTCGGACTCCAGATCCAAGCAGCTGGTCTTTAATGAACCTCAGATCTCTGAATCCTTCTGTCATTTCCAAACACGGAGTCTTTGGTTTGGCCGAGACTCAGATATGAAGAGTGTGGTCTGACCGACTGAAGTGCTTTGTCTCTTTATCTCGGACGCTCCGGACTCATCAGCTCTCAGCCTGCAAATAGAAACCAGAGACAGTTTTTATCTCAGTCACAGACCCACATGTGGGGCTCTGATCAGACCGCGGGACTCCTCGTGTTCCAGACCGTGAAGGTGAACATAAACTAACATCTGCTCAGATTCATGCTGCCGACGTCCTGCCCGGTCCGACACGTCCTGCTTTAAATCATGCAGACTTCCTGTTCAGCTGAAGAAGTTCAGTAAAAAAAGGGTTTGTTGAAAAAAACAGGTTCATATTTCTCAAAGCAAAGAAAGTCTTACGTTTCAAAGAAGAAACGAAACAACCAGATAATAATAATAAATAATAATAATATTATTATTAATAATAATAATAATAATAATAATAATAATAATAATAATAATAATAATTTTAATAATAATATTAATAATAATAATAATAATAATAATAATTAATAATAATAATAATGGTTGTCAGGACGTAGAAGAGATTCACAGATAATATTTAATATTTTTTGTTTAGTTTCAGAAAACAACAATGCCCAATTGATTACTGTCCGTTTAACAAATCAGCTGTTATTTTATTGTTTATCTGTTTGTATTGGTTTTATTTTAAATTTTTTTGATGTATTCAATGAAACACTTATTAATCAGGTTAAATAAAGGAAATGCAGCTGATTTTGTATAATAAATGACTAAAACAGCTGCAGACGTGAACAAACTTCACTTTACCGTCACAAAGACTAAATCTAAACGTTCAAACCTGCTTCCTGTTCCTGTCATATGAAAAAAAACATTTCAGTCTCTGATTTGTTTCACATGATGAAAGTGTTTAAGTCTGTTTGGACACAAATAAGGATGTAAATGTTACACGTCCATAAAAACTGCTGAGTCCTGTTAAAAATGTTTGTTGTAAATGAAGCGAACGTTAGAGACCAGCAGCTTCTGAGCGTCAGCAGGTTTGACTGTGAAGAAGACGAGGATGACGAAGAGCGTGCGGCTCGGCGGCAGATTATCTTCACGTTATCAGAGTCTCTGCAGGCGGCGCCTCAAACAGTCTGACCTTCACTGAGACAAACAAGCTTTTCTCTTTCTGCCTGAACAGATTTTTAAACGAGGCAGAAACTCTAAACACAAACACACAGCTTCAAGTCCACCTAATGAAGCGGTCCACTGAAAACCATCCGGTCTGCTGAAACACGGTAACACAGTCTGACCCGGAGAGACTTTCAGACCACTACAGAAAGTGGTTTTCAGGATCTGCCCTCACAAAGCCGTCACACGATGAACACAGCAGAAGGAAGAACACCTGGAAACATTTTCATCCCTTACTGTGCTGAACAGCAACACACCGAACAACTGGGTCCGGTCTTTGGTCTGGGACAGGCCGGAGACTCCTGTCCTCCTGCTTCACGTCTCTCTGGATCCGTTGATCCAAACTGAAGGAACCGAGTCCGGCCCTGCTGTCCGTCCACTGAAGCTTCTGATTGTTCCTGTGCTGACGGACTGAACCGTCCTGAAGGTCTTCGTCACGCTGAGACATGAAGCGTGTGCGTGCAGAGTTTAGACTAACGGGCTGGTTATGAGTTACGGACCCATTTTCAAATTTCACTCCTGTAAAATACCGAAGTAACTTTGAGGTACTTTTATCTGAATGTTTCCATTTTGTGCTACTTTATACTTTTACTTCTCTAAATGAGTCTGAAAACTCTTTGAAGAATCAGATTATTTTTTACATAAGCTAATAAATGAACACATGAATCCATCAACAACTAAAATCCAGTAAAACCATCTTCAGTAAAATAAATAAAATCTAATGTAAATAATATAAATGAGCACTTTTGCTTTAGCTGTGTTTTCATACTTTGATGTTTGTTTAAAGGGCGTCTGACTGAACAGGATGGATTTATGTCTGTTGATCCTGCAGAGCTGTTTGTTTTAAACTGCTGTGCGTCTCAGGTGGGTGGAGTTTGTTCCATTTAGACAAACATGGACTCTGCTGAACACCTGGATCATTTAAAGTCTTCATGTTTTCACTGCCTCTGACATTCAGACACAAAAACCTCAGAAAAAGAAAGAAAGTTTAATATTAAAATACTTATTAACTAATTAGAAATAATCTGGAAATCAATCAGAATTAAATCCGTGTTGCATAAAGTCAGTCAGATATAAAGAGGAGACAGTGAACACGTGTCACCTTTTAATAAAATATCTTCTGAAATAAAAACATTTAACCAACATGTGCAAAGTCACATTCTGTGTGAACCTGGGCAGCTTTTCAAAATAAAGGAAGAACACAGGAGCATCCTGGGAAACAATCTGTCTGTGCCTGAAATAGAGACGTGGTCCTTTTTGGAGCCTCGGGGACGCGGCGGCCCCTCGGTGCTGGGAAACGGTGCAGACGGGCCCTCTGCGGTGGCGTCCTGTGAGGACAGGTGGTGAAGCCGCGTGTTCTCGCCACCCTCGGCGTCGCTTTTTAACGCCCCGCGTTAGCGTAGTTTTGGCCCTGGAGGGTCAAGTTAGCTTTTGGCCCTGGAGGGCCCCGCGGTCAACTTAGAGACAATAAAGTTATTAATATAAGTTATTCAGGAACGTCACATAAAACGAGGAAACTTTGTTTCTCTGAAATGTTCCTTTTTAGAACTGCAGGAAGGGGGACCGACAGGAACTGTCAAACTGTCTCCCCAGTTCACCCACCCAAACACCTCTTAGGTGAGTCTCACACGTGTCTCTGGTGTCCTCAGGTGAGTCTCACACGTGTCTCAGGTGTCCTCAGGTGAGTCTCACAAGTGTCCTCCGGTGAGTCTCACATGTGTCTCTGGTGTCCTCAGGTGAGTCTCACACGTGTCTCTGGTGTCCTCAGGTGAGTCTCACAAGTGTCCTCCGGTGAGTCTCACATGTGTCTCTGGTGTCCTCAGGTGAGTCTCACACGTGTCTCTGGTGTCCTCAGGTGAGTCTCACACGTGTCCTCAGATGAGTCTCACACATGTCCTCAGGTGAATCTCACACGTGTCTCTGGTGTCCTCAGGTGAGTCTCACACAAGTCCCCAGATGAGTCTCACACGTGTCCTCCGGTGAGTCTCACAAGTGTCCTCCGGTGAGTCTCACACGTGTCTCTGGTGTCCTCAGGTGAGTCTCACACGTGTCTCTGGTGTCCTCAGGTGAGTCTCACACGTGTCCTCAGATGAGTCTCACACGTGTCCCCAGGTGAGTCTCACCGCGTGTCCCTCAGGTGAGTCTCCCACGTGTCCTCAGATGAGTCTCACACATGTCCTCAGGTGAGTCTCACCGCGTGTCTCTGGTGTCCTCAGGTGGAGTCTCACACGTGTCTCAGGTGTCCCCAGGTGGAGTCTCACTACGTGTCCTCAGGTGAGTCTCACACGTGTCTCTGGTGTCCTCAGGTGAGTCTCACACGTGTCTCTGGTGTCCCCAGGTGAGTCTCACACGTGTCCTCAGGTGAGTCTCACACGTGTCTCTGGTGTCCTCAGGTGTCCTCAGGTGAGTCTCACACGTGTCTCTGGTGTCCTCAGGTGAGTCTCACATGTGTCTCTGGTGTCCTCAGGTGTCCTCAGGTGAGTCTCAGGAGCTCAGCAGACCGACATGCGTTTGCGGTGCTGCTCCACCAGAGGCACCAGGCAGCGCGGCGAGCTGGCCTGCAGCAGGAACGGGTGCTCCAGCAGGTCGGAGGCGCTGGAGCGCTGCAGCGTGTCACGGGTCAGCATGCAGCCCAGGAAGTCCTTCAGCACCGGAGACACCTGAACACAGAGTGACATCATCAGGTACACACCTGGTTAGACAGTTGGCCTTCCTGCGGCTTCAAATCACCTTCTGAAACGAGTCTTTATATAAAAACACTGTGCAGCTGCTCCAAAAGTTTTTGGAGTCCGTCTGTAAAGAAAAAAAGGTCCAGAGGGCGAGACAGGTCCTGAGTCATTCTAACCACGTTCTGAGTTTAAGACCATCGGGACAACGCTAACCCCCCTGCACCTGTTCCTCTTTATCTTCAGGGTGTTTATGCTGTTTGTGAGTCTGGTCCTCACAGTGGACACTCTGGACCGGAGTCCTCACTGAGTAATAAAGACAGGAAGGTGTGTGTGTGTCTGACCTTGTGGATGTTCTTCACGCTCGGCGCCGCTTCGTCTCTCAGCTTCTTCATGGCCGTGATGGGCGTGTCGTTGAAATACGGCGGCTCTCCGTCCACCATCTCCACCACCATGATGCCCAGAGACCAGACGTCCACCTGGAGGACACAGGACGCTGTCAGAGCTCACCTGAACCACCTGGATTAACTAACACGTGCCGACAGGTGTTACGGGGTTATGACAGTGTAAATCTGCTGTCCCCTCAAAATAACACATCACACAGCTGTTAACAGCTGGAGACAACAGTGAGGACACCTCTAAGTGAAAATGGATCAACAGCGTCTTTCTGATTGTGGCGTTACCTCGGTCCCGTACGGGGTTTTGCTGATGACCTCAGGAGCCATCCAGTACGGAGTCCCGACCAGAGACTTCCTCTTCGGGACGTCCTTACTGATCTGAGCGCAGAAACCAAAGTCTGACAGTTTGATCTGCAGCCGGAGGAGAAACAAACACAGTGAATACAAGAACATCAGAAATACTCGCGTGAACCTGAAAATACTGGAGGACTAAACGTCACCCTCCCGTCCAGCGTCAGCAGGATGGAGTCGCTCTTGATGTCCCGGTGAATGACCCCCTGAGCGTGCAGGTAGCTCAGCGCCTGCAGGACGCCTTCGCACACCGTCGCCGTCTGCTCCTCGCTCAGCCTGAAGCACACACACACCGTGAATCTACAGAACGCCGCCGTCAGACGGGCGAGTGTGACTTCCTGCTCACCTGGTCTCGCTGACGATGTGGGTGAGAGCGCCGCCCTGCAGGTACTCCATGATGACCCAGAGTTCCTCCTCCACCAGAGCGCTGCGGTACATCTCCACCACGTTCTGGTGCCGGTAGTCCCTCATGATGACCACCTGAGGAAGACACGGGGACAGGTGAGGCTGATGATGTCACACTGACAGGTGAGGCTCAGGTGTCTCAGGATGTTTGATCTGAACCTCGTTGAAGAGCAGCTCGCGCCGCTGTTGCCTCCTCAGGTCCATCATCTTCACGGCCACCTGGCGCCCGCTGTGCCTCTCGCGGGCGATGCACACCACGCCGGTGGACCCCTCCCCGATCTTCACAAAGTTCTCCAGAGCCGTCCTCGGGTCGCCCGGGTCCACCACCATCTGCAGCGCTGCCTTGAACTGATCGTGAGTCACCTGCCCGCCTCTGCCAGGCGCCGTCGGCTGGGTGGGGGAGGAGGGGCCGGGGCGGGGAGGGGGGCGTCCCGGGGAGCCCGCGGGGAGGGGCGGGGCTGGTCCGGGGAGGGCTGCGCTTTGGGAGGAAGTCCGATGTTGATGCTGGAGGAGGGGCGGCGCTGAGGGAACCCTCTACCTGTGATGAGGGGGCTGCTGGTGCTGTTGGGGGGGGGCAGCAGGAAGGGAGAGGTCGACTGGGGAGACAGAAACCAATCAGAGAGAGGCACGTGGCTAGGCTAGCAGTTTGCCCCTGTTATGCTAAGCTAGGCTAACCGGCGGTCTTACCTTGAGGTCGAAGGAGGAGTGAGGCCTTCTGGGAGTTCCTCTGGAGGAGGACAGCAGGTCGGGCAGGAGACTGGCACCTGGATCTGGTCTCAGGTGAGGACTGCTGTTGGTCTCCGCTGTCTGCAGCTTGTAGGGACATGCTGCCAGCCTCTGTCTAAGCCCCGCCCCCTCACTGCAGGCGTACTGTCCACCCGTCGAAACCGTCCTCTCAGGTGCGGGGGGCGTGGCCTCAGACGGCGTCCCCACCTCGCAGGTGGACTTGGCTCTCTGCAGCGCCCCGTTCAGTTCGGGGCTGCCGCTCTCGCTGCGGACCTGCCGGATCCTGTCCTGCCAGTAGGTGGAGCTCCCGCCCGTCTTCCCGCCCTGCGCGTGGCTGCCCAGCCCTCAGTACTGGTACGCCTCGTCCTCCGCCAGCTCTCCCAGCCGACCCAGAGACTTGGCCCGCTTTGCGAGCCGGCGGGCTGCTGCGGCGCAGAGAGTTGGAGCTGGTGGACGGACAGGCGGCTCATCTCAGAGATCACCTGGGAGATGTAGTCAGCCGTGACCGATGAAGCTGCCCGCACGCATCGTCTGCGGGGGCGAGAGCCACGAGGTTAAACACGCTGACCTGGACAGGAAGTCAGTCAGTAATCTGAGATCAAACCTGCGTGCAGGTGACCACGACTCTTATTCACTGTATTTAATCAGGTCAGCTGGCGTGTGGAAGGAGGTGTGGCCTCAGAAATCAGCCGCTCGTATCAAAGCGTGAATATTAATTATTAGATGCATAAAATGATGATTTTAAAGTGAGCGTAGATTAAAAGGAGGAAAGTTTGTGGCAGCGTGGTCGTTACAGAAACAGATTAATAATAAAATCTCTTCCATGATGTGTGAACGTGTGAATGAATCTTCACCGTTAATCTGTGGGATCAGGTCGGTTTTCAGGTCACATGACCCCTGAGGGCGCCTGCATGCAAACATCAGCTCCTGTTTGAGCTGAACCAGTGAAACCAGTGAAACCAGAGAAACCAGAGAAACCAGAGGAACCAGTGAAACCAGAGGAACCAGAGGAACCAGTGAAACCAGAGGAACCAGAGGAACCAGTGAAACCAGAGGAACCAGAGGAACCAGTGAAACCAGAGGAACCAGAGGAACCAGTGAAACCAGAGGAACCAGAGGAACCAGAGGAACCAGTGAAACCAGAGGAACCAGAGGAACCAGTGAAACCAGAGGAACCAGAGGAACCAGAGGAACCAGAGGAACCAGTGAAACCAGAGGAACCAGAGGAACCAGAGGAACCAGTGAAACCAGAGGAACCAGAGGAACCAGAGGAACCAGTGAAACCAGAGGAACCAGAGGAACCAGAGGAACCAGTGAAACCAGAGGAACCAGAGGAACCAGAGGAACCAGTGAAACCAGAGGAACCAGAGGAACCAGAGGAACCAGAGGAACCAGTGAAACCAGAGGAACCAGAGGAACCAGAGGAACCAGTGAAACCAGAGGAACCAGAGGAACCAGTGAAACCAGAGGAACCAGAGGAACCAGAGGAACCAGTGAAACCAGAGGAACCAGAGGAACCAGTGAGGTGGAAGTTTACCAACAAAACATTTCAGGGCACAGAGCTAAATGAGACTGTTGGCTGAAGCCGAGCCGCCACTCAAAGACTCTGACAGAGTCGTGTGATGGCGTCTGGACCGGAGCGCCGTCGCTCCGTCGGTCCAGACTGAGTCTCAGCTCCTCTGGCTTCCTGTCCGCTGCAGGATCAGCTGAACAGGTTAATGCTTGTTTTTAAGAGTTTGACTGGGTCGGCAGCTTCTCGTTTATCAGAACCTTTACACGCCCACCCTCCTGACCACGGACGCCACTCTGTGTTGGACAGCGCTGAGGACACGGAGGCTCAGATGTGTCATTAGAGTGAAGAGACACTTCAGGATCATATCAGGTTACGTCAGGTTCACGAGAAGGAGAAACATCCTTAAACAGAGTTTTAAACATTTTCTCAATGCTGAGATGTATGAGCGGGGGGGTCTGAGGGGGTCTGAGGGGGGTCTGGGGGGGGTCTGGGGGGCCCTCCCCCAGGAAAGTTTGATCACTGAATGCTTCACTTTCTGCATTCTGGTGAAAGTTTCTGAAACAATTTATGGTGGAAATGTTTTTATTTATTAAAGGAAAGCAGGCGACATTTCAGAATATCTGAGTACAACAGAATCTGAGTGAGAGCAGATCTCAGATCTGTTTCTCCTGCAGATCTCAGATCTGTTTCTCCTGCAGATCTCAGATCTGTTTCTCCTGCAGATCTCAGATCTGTTTCTCCTGCAGATCTCAGATCTGTTTCTCCTGCAGATCAGCTGTTCTCTGTAACGTCCTGCTGAGTCCTGGTTCAGGCTTCACTCCTCTTTTGTCACGTTCACAGGGACAGAAAACAAAAACAAACTGTGAACGTTGTTAAAGTTGTTGATGCTGCAGGTTTTCGGGTCATTTTAGAATCAGCAGCTTGTTTGTTTCCTTTTTCTGGACGAAGCACTTTTGTTTCTTCTGTGTTTAAACTGCATTTCATCTTTTTTAACTTTTCTAAAGGCTTTTCATTTGTTATCCGACCACAAGCTGCATTTCTGAAGCTTTTCTAACAAATTATGTTTTAAAAAAGGGTGGGGACATGTCCCCAGTGTCCACAGTGTCCCCAGAGTCCACAGCGTCCCCAGTGTCCCCAGCGTCCACAGCGTCCCCAGCGTCCCCAGCGTCCCCAGTGTCCCCAGCGTCCCCAGAGTCCCCAGCGTCCCCAGAGTCCCCAGCGTCCCCAGTGTCCACAGAGTCCCCAGAGTCCCCAGCGTCCCCAGGGTCCCCAGTGTCCCCAGTGTCCACACCGTCCCCAGTGTCCACAGCGTCCCCAGAGTCCCCAGCGTCCCCAGTGTCCCCAGCGTCCCCAGTGTCCCCAGAGTCCCCAGCGTCCCCAGTGTCCCCAGGGTCCCCAGTGTCCACAGCGTCCCCAGGGTCCCCAGTGTCCCCAGTGTCCACAGCGTCCCCAGTGTCCACAGCGTCCCCAGTGTCCCCAGTGTCCACAGCGTCTCCAGTGTCCACAGAGTCCCCAGTGTCCCCAGTGTCCACAGCGTCCCCAGTGTCCCCAGCGTCCACAGTGTAAATGTCACCTATGCTCCTGTCAGAGCACCGAGGTCGTCCAATCAGATGCTGCTCTTTGTCCCCGGGTTAGAGACTAAAGGCTGCTCCTGGTCTCTGGAGTTCTCTACCTGCTGAAATATGACCCGCTCAGATCCTGGCTACGGACCCGTCTCTGCTCATTGGCCTTCAGACAGAGCTGAGCGGTGACATCATCGACCTTTGCTGCTCTCTTTATATTTGTTGTGTCTTCTGACTCTGGAGGACCTTTGGTCAGCTGGGGCTGTTTTTCAACGTGTCTATGAATCAACTTACTAATACAGACTGAGATAAAAACAAAATATATTTATACACAGCGTGTAGATCAGAGAAACACAAACACAATGAATAAAATCACAAGAGTTCTAGTTTTTAGTATTTTAGCGTAAATTCAGCCTCCCAGAATAAGTTCAGAGGACGAGGAGACGTTTACAGAGATTCAGCCAATCAGCTGCGAGCGGAGAGGCAGCAGAACCTGATTGGCTCAGAGAGAGAGAGAGAGAGAGAGAGAGAGAGAGAGAGAGAGAGAGACGTCGATGCATGAAGGTGTGAGCTGCAGACCTGCCTCAGACAAACCCAAAGCTACAGCTGGACCTTCAAACATGATTCACTCATGTAAAGATGCTGGAACTAAAGACGACGTCTCCAGAAAACTGGAGTTTAGAAAAAGGCTGTTTGTGTCTTCCAGCCGGACGGAAACCTGCTTCTTTTCTCTGAAACTTTAGGTCACGTAAAGATCGAGGTTTATCTGAAACTCTTACAGACCGCTGCCCGTCCTCACAAAGCCGTTTGGTACCTTCTTACTTCTGCTCATAGGGGGACGCTGGGGACGCTGGGTCAGAGTGGACGCTGGGGATGCTGGGTCAGGGTGGACGCTGGGGGCGCTAGGGGCGCTGGGGACGCTGGGTCAGGGTGGACGCTGGGTCAGAGTGGACGCTGGGTCAGAGTGGACGCTGGGGACGCTGGGGACGCTGGGGACGCTGGGTCAGGGTGGACGCTGGGTCAGGGTGGACACTGGGGACGCTGGGTCAGGGTGGACGCTGGGGACGCTGGGTCAGGGTGGACGCTGGGTCAGAGTGGACGCTGGGGACGCTGGGGACGCTGGGTCAGAGTGGACGCTGGGGGCGCTGGGTCAGGAGTGGATGCTGGGGCGCTGGGTCAGGAGTGGGCAGCTGGGTCAGAGTGGGCAGCTGGGTCAGAGTGGGCGCTAGGGGCGCTGGGTCAGAGTGGACGCTGGGTCAGGGTGGACGCTGGGTCAGAGTGGACGCTGGGTCAGGGTGGACGCTGGGTCAGAGTGGACGCTGGGGACGCTGGGTCAGAGTGGACGCTGGGTCAGAGTGGACGCTGGGGACGCTGGGTCAGAGTGGACGCTGGGTCAGGGTGGACGCTGGGTCAGAGTGGACGCTGGGGACGCTGGGGACGCTGGGTCAGAGTGGATGCTGGGTCAGGGTGGACGCTGGGTCAGGGTGGACGCTGGGTCAGAGTGGACGCTGGGGACGCTGGGGACGCTGGGGACGCTGGGTCAGAGTGGACGCTGGGTCAGGGTGGACGTGTCCCCACCACTTTCTTAAAAACATAATTAAAAAGTTTGCACATTAAGAAAACATGAAGCGTCACCGCTGAACGAGGCCCCGCTGGCTCGCAGAGGAGCAGCTGGTCCCCTGTGGGAATCCGGTCTACACGCTGATCCTGATCTGTGAGAAGATCCGATCACTGACACTCTTCACACGCCATCAGTTTTTTCACGCAGTTAAAAACAAATAAATGACTGATGACGTCGACTCGGCGTGAATCCACTCCACCCCGCTGATGAAACCGACGCACCCCTGACAGTAACCAAGCGCACCTCCTCTCACGCCGAGTGTCAGTTTGTGATAATAATAATAAAGTAATGCAGAGCTGAGCAGGAAGGCTTCTCAGTGAAGGAGGACGTCAGTCTAACAGCCGTGTTTTATTTGGACTTTAAATCCGTCCCAGAAAAGTTTCCAACCTGACTGAACATCACAGGTATAAAAACGCTTCATTCAGCAGGTGATGGCAGAGACGAGCTGCAGGAGGAAACTGTGGAGGATCAGATCTACCGACGTGCAGCAGCTTCACCGTCAGACGGCCTCAGGAGGCTTTTTACATCTACAGGAACCTTCTGAGACTCCGGCTTCTCTCTGGACCTGGCAGGGAGCCCAGATCTGAGCATGAGCACAAGCACAGGAGCTGTTAAAGTCCAGGACTTTCTGACTGAGAAGGAGCCACGGTCACATTTAAAGAGGCCACGTCCCCAAACAGAGACACAGAGAGGAGGGAAGACTGAACCAGGACTCAGCAGGGACGAGACCTGCCACGTCTCATTTAGAACTGGTCTGGTTTTTCCAACTAAAGTCCTGAGGACTGAGGGGGGGCAGCCTCAGAGACCTCCTTATGAGCTGTTCAGCAGCCTTGCTCCTGGTCCTGACTTTGGCTTCTGACCCTGCTCCTGATCCTGACCCTGGTCCTGCTCCTGGTCCTGATCCTGATCCTGACCCTTGCTCCTGATCCTGGTTCTGACCCTTGCTCCTGGTCCTGATCCTGACCCTTGCTCCTGATCCTGGTTCTGACCCTGCTCCTGATCCTGACCCTGGTCCTGCTCCTGGTCCTCATCCTGATCCTGACCCTTGCTCCTGATCCTGGTTCTGACCCTGCTCCTGATCTGTGAGAAGATAAAACCTGTCTAACTGCTCGTGTGTCTTCAGACGACCTTGACAGACACCCCCCCCCCCTCACCTTCCTGAGTTCGACCTCAGTGACCCTGGAGGGGTCCACCAGGGGGCGTGGTCTCCTCAGCGTGTCGATGACGCTCTGCCACTGCGGCGGCAGACCCACGTAGCGTCCTGAAGCGGCGTCGAACGACGTGTGGACGCGGTGCTGGAAGTCCTGCGGCGCCGAGATCTGCGGCCTGCGCTTCTTCTTCCTGCGCTGGAACATCGTCACGGCGACGCAGTGACCCTGAGGGAGACAGTGGGAGATGGCGTCTGAGACACCGAGCTGACGGCCCAGGTGAGAGTTCACCTGCATCGTTAACTGTTTAACTGCCAGATAGCTTCTGTTAGCTACTGTGCTAACCTGGTAGCATTCCTGAACAGCTTCCTGTTAGCTTCTATTAGCTGCTGTGCTAACCTGGTAGCATTAGTTAAATCCTGAACAGCTTCCTGTTAGCTTCTGTTAGCTACTGTGCTAACCTGGTAGCATTCCCTGAACAACTTCCTGTTAGCTTCTGTTAGCTACTGTGCTAACCTGGTAGCATTCCCTGAACAGCTTCCTGTTAGCTTCTGTTAGCTACTGTGCTAACCTGGTAGCATTCCCTGAACAGCTTCCTGTTAGCTTCTGTTAGCTACTGTGCTAACCTGGTAGCATTCCCTGAACAGCTTCCTGTTAGCTTCTGTTAGCTACTGTGCTAACCTGGTAGCATTCCCTGAACAGCTTCCTGTTAGCTTCTGTTAGCTACTGTGCTAACCTGGTAGCATTCCCTGAACAGCTTCCTGTTAGCTTCTGTTAGCTTGTATTAGCTCCTACATTAGCATGCTGGGCAGTTAGCATACAGGTGTGTTTTTCTTTAATCAGGTCTGAAACAATAAGTGAATGTTTTATTTTGAAGGTGATGACGTCTCACCTGTGTGAGCCGCTGCCTCTGATTGGTTCAGATCAGATCACCTGTAAAGGGACGATGAAGCAGACTCCTAACATCAAGAGACCCAGAAGGGTCTCATGGGTCTCTCATGTTAGATGATTGTAGATTCTGGTGGGTCTGTTTTGGATTCTGAGTCGGTTCTGGCCGGGTTCTGCTCTGCAGGTTCTGTCTGGGATTTGCTTTGCACATGTGTGCCATGAATGTGTAACTCTCTCTCTCCTCCTCCTCTCAGAGCTAAAGGGAGTCAGGTGACACCAGCAGCTCTCCAGGTGAGTGGGCAGACAGGATGTTTACACAGGTCTCAGCAGGACCTGGACCAGGTGATCTAACTCACCTTCCAGCTGTTCAGGACCTGCTTGTATCTCAGCCAATCAGAGGCCAGCAGCATTGAACATGACTGCAGCACCAACACTCGCTGACTGACTCTATAAGCTTTGGATAGCTTCTTTGGGAGATCTGATTCACACATATCTATACGTGCTAATTGATTTGTGTCATTTACTTGAATTTATGTGTGTGGGTAAAAATAAACAAACAAATAAACTCCCAGTCTGACTCCCAGTCTGTCTGACTCCCAGTCTGCCTGACTCCCAGTCTGCCTGACTCCCAGTCTGCCTGACTCCCAGTCCGTCTGACTCCCAGTCCATCTGACTCCCAGTCTGCCTGACTCCCAGTCCGTCTGACTCCCAGTCCGTCTGACTCCCAGTCTGCCTGACTCCCAGTCTGCCTGACTCCCAGTCCGTCTGACTCCCAGTCCGTCTGACTCCCAGTCTGCCTGACTCCCAGTCCGTCTGACTCCCAGTCTGCCTGACTCCCAGTCCGTCTGACTCCCAGTCTGACTCCCAGTCCGTCTGACTCCCAGTCTGTATGACTCCCAGTCTGCCTGACTCCCAGTCCGTCTGACTCCCAGTCTGACTCCCAGTCTGTCTGACTCCCAGTCTGACTCCCAGTCTGACTCCCAGTCCGTCTGACTCCCAGTCTGCCTGACTCCCAGTCCGTCTGACTCCCAGTCTGACTCCCAGTCCGTCTGACTCCCAGTCTGTATGACTCCCAGTCTGACTCCCAGTCTGGACTCCCAGTCTGACTCCCAGTCTGACACATGAAGTTCAGGAGCATTATGTCACAGATGTCCCCACAGGGATAGTGGAAGAAACGTATGAGTATGCGTATGTGTGTGTGTGTGTGTGCGTATGTGTGTGTGTGTGTGTGTGTGTGTGTGTGTGTGTGTGTGTGTGTGCGTAATCAGGGTGTGACCGACATACCTGAGGAATCAAACCGACTACATGACCAGACAGCTCGCTGTGACTCACCTGCAGGCAGGTACGCGGGGCCAGACAGGAAGCAGAGTTAATGAACGATGGGCTCGTTTAATAATCGATCAGTCAGGACTGTGGGTCAACGAGTCTCTGTGCTCAGACCAGGTTCTGCTCAATCTGCAAATCAAGAGCAGCAGGGATTCATCAGATCTTCACACTGATCAGAGCACAACAGCTTTTAAGACATAAAGTTCACAACAGAAGCCACAAACTCTCTTGTTTAAAAAATAATCCCAAAGTGATCATATCTGCAGAGCCTTAGTTTAACAGCTGACCGGCCTCTCTGTAACATCTTTAATGTAAATGAAGCTAAAGAGCTGAAACTGAGACACACAGGGAGGATCCGACAGCAACAGAGCCATCAGCTGATCTCAACACGATGTTTATGGACACCAAGTTAAATTACTGGAGAACTGACTTTGTTTAGTTTAATATTTTATCAAGTATAAGGTTACAGAACAACAACAGGCAGGAGGAAGAAACACGCCACTGACTTCAGATCAGTTACACTTTCACACCAAACCCTCCATTCACACAGATCAGCTTTCTGCAGCTCAGTCAGCTGTGATTAAACACTGTGGACAAAGAGGTTCTCCCTGACCTGCTTTCAAAGCAGCAACGAAGTGCTGGAGCTCAAACAGGACCAGCTCGGCCAGCTGGGCGGTTCATCCGCAAACCGCATCATATGCACAACAACAACAAGAGGAACAACAACAACAAGAGGAACAACAACCACCACAACAACAACAAGAGGAACAACAACCACAACAAGAGGAACAACAACAACAACAAGAGGAACAACAACAACAACAAGAGGAACAACAACAACCACCACAACAACAAGAGGAACAACAACAACAACAAGAGGAACAACAACAACAACAAGAGGAACAACAACCACCACAACAACAACAAGAGGAACAACAACAACAACAAGAGGAACAACAACAACAACCACCACAACAACAAGAGGAACAACAACCACCACAACAACAACGAGGAACAACAACAACAAGAGGAACAGCAACAACCACCACAGCAACAACAAGAGGAACAACAACAACACCACCACAACAAGAGGAACAACAACAACGAGGAACAACAACAACAACCACCACAGCAACAAGGAGACAACAACAACCACCACAACAACAAGAGGAACAACAACAACAACAAGAGGAACAACAACCACCACAACAACAACAAGAGGAACAACAACAACAACCACCACAACAACAAGAGGAACAACAACAACAACAAGGAACAACAACAACAACAAGAGGAACAACAATCACAACAACAAGAGGAACAACAACAACAACAAGAGGAACAACAATCACAACAACAACAACAACAACAAGAGGAACAACAACCACAACAAGAGGAACAACAACAACAACAAGAGGAACAACAACAACAACAAGAGGAACAACAACAACCACCACAACAACAAGAGGAACAACAACAACAACAAGAGGAACAACAACAACAACCACCACAACAACAAGAGGAACAACAACAACCACCACAACAACAACAAGAGGAACAACAACAACAACAAGAGGAACAACAACAACCACCACAACAACAACAAGAGGAACAACAACAACAACCACCACAACAACAAGAGGAACAACAACAACAACAAGAGGAACAACAACAACAACCACCACAACAACAAGAGGAACAACAACAAGAGGAACAACAACCACCACAACAACAACAAGAGGAACAACAACAACAACCACCACAACAACAAGAGGAACAACAATCACAACAACAAGAGGAACAACAATCACAACAACCACAACAACAAGAGGAACAACAATCACAACCACCACAACAACAAGAGGAACAACAACAACAACAACAAGAGGAACAACAATCACAACAACAAGAGGAACAACAACAACAACAAGAGGAACAACAATCACAACAACAAGAGGAACAACAATCACAACAACAACAACAACAACAAGAGGAACAACAATCACAACAACAAGAGGAACAACAACAACAACAACCACAACAACAAGAGGAACAACAATCACAACAACCACAACAACAAGAGGAACAACAACAACAACAACCACAACAACAAGAGGAACAACCACAACAACAAGAGGAACAACAATCACAACAACCACAACAACAAGAGGAACAACCACAACAACAACAAGAGGAACAACAATCACAACAACAAGAGGAACAACAACAACCACAACAACAAGAGGAACAACAACAACCACAACAACAAGAGGAACAACAACAACCACAACAACAAGAGGAACAACAACAACAACAACAACAACAAGAGGAACAACAATCACAACAACCACAACAACAAGAGGAACAACAATCACAACAACAAGAGGAACAACAACAACCACAACAACAAGAGGAACAACAATCACAACAACCACAACAACAAGAGGAACAACAACAACAACAACAACAAGAAGAGGAACAACAACCACAACAACAAGAGGAACAACAACAACAACAAGAATAACAACAATCACAACAACCACAACAACAAGAGGAACAACAACAACAACAACAACAAGAATAACAACAATCACAACAACCACAACAACAAGAGGAACAACAACAACAACAAGAATAACAACAATCACAACAACCACAACAACAAGAGGAACAACAACAACAACAACAACAAGAATAACAACAATCACAACAACCACAACAACAAGAGGAACAACAACAACAACAACAACCACAACAACAACAACAACCACAACAACAAGAGGAACAACAACCACAAGACCAACAATCACCACCACAACAAGAGGAACAACAGACCAACTTCAGGAAGCCCCTCCTCCCCACGCCACTGACCTCACGAGTGTTTCCTGCACTGTGTTTGTCTTAGTGATGGAAACCCATCAGGTACGAATCCAAAAACATGACGACAGGGAACATTTACTACACTGAGTACTTTTACTCTGGTACCTTTAAGTATGTTCTGCTGGTTAAATGTTTAAACCTTTTCACTGTGTGAAACTGTGAGGGTGTTTCACCGTTCTGACAAATACTGTTTATAAATAAGGGTTCTATGTGGAACCTTTTGAGTCTGGAGAGAACCTAACTGTGTCTGTAACGTTCTGCTACTCCATAAACCTTTTTAATATGAAGAACAATCTGTGTCAGACCTCTTTAGGGGGTTCTCGAGTGTTCCATAACATGTTCCAAACAACCAGCAAGACATTCTTAAAAAGTTCTTGTAGAACAGCTGCAGAGAATCTAACTAGGTCTCTAACGTGTTCTGCTGTAGATCAAGCACAAGAACAATTTTGGTACTACATGTTATATTGTGGTTCTTTTACAGCTTTGAGGCAGCACGAAAATATCATGTGTGAAATATCCAAGAACCATTTTAAGGTTCTCTGTAGAACCTTTTTAAAATAAGCAGTTCATGTACCCGTTTAACATGTTCTTTACGGTCCCGTACAGACTGTGTCACCGGGTTCTTTACGTTCACATCATGGCATTGGACACCTTTACCTACTAAGTCTAGTGTTACTTAGTTTTAAGACTGAGAACCATATTCTGGTTCTACTGAGAACCCGTTTTACTCATTAAATGACTGTTAACTCATTCTGAAAGGTCCAAAATGGTTCTAGGTGGAACCCTTTGAGCCTGGTGCCGTCATGAAGCTTCAAATCAGTCACAAAAAACGAGCAGCAAACTGTGTTTAAAGAACATTAATGGGTTCTAACAGGTACAGAACAAAAGCAGCGTTCTTTGTGAGGTTCTGCACAGCTCAGTGCGGAACGATTAGTTGGTCTGGTTTTGCAGAGAACCTTCTTGGTACTTTACAGCCTTCTGTTTGTCAGCTGTGTAGAACGATGACACTTTAAAGCCTACATGTAGACACACTCACCTGGCCGGCAGAGTCCAGGTGAGTCCAGGTGAGTCCAGGTGAGTCCGCTCTGGCCGGTTCCTGCCGTCGTTCTCCTGCTCAGACACACGTCTCTCTCTCCCTCTGCTCCTGTTTCTCCTCCCCCCTCTTCACGCGCCCTCCCCTTCCCCCACCGGACTCATCCCGTCTCACCTTCTCAGGTATGAAGGAAAAAAAGGTGGAGGAGGGCGGGGCTTAGTTTGATTGACAGCTTGGTGCTTTTGTCTTTATTGACAGGAGAGCTGAAACATAAACACTGTAATGAGGCCGAAACGTTGTGAACAGAGTTTGCTGAGAGGAACCAGAGTCCGGACTGTTGGTGGCAGATCTGTACCTAAATCTGAGCCGTTCCTGTTTCTGCTCCGGTTCCGGTTCCTGCGGGAGCTGACTGACTAAATGAGGTCAAACTCTTCAGGTTCCTTCACGTCAGGACGGATCGGCCCGCTCGCTCTCTCTCTGCAGGCCGCAGCTTGCCTCGCTCGCCCTCCCTCGGGGTGAGGAGGACGGTGACTCACCTGAGGCAGGTGAAGAAACACAGACTCAGCTTATGACTTGATCACGTGTTCTTCTTCGGCAGTGACGTAGCAAACGTCCCCGTTGTGTTTGTTCCGGAGCTTTCGACCGTTTCGCTGCGTCTGAATGAGGCTTTAAAGGAGGCGCAGCTGAGTGCTGCCGCCTGCTGGTGACACTGCACAACCTCAGAGCTCAGACTTCAGCCCTGCAGGACGGCAGCTGCTGGTCCACAGGGCTCCTCTGCACCGTGAGCCCGGACCGCGTCTCTGTTCAGTCCGCTGACAAACTACAAACACCCGGACAAAAACCTGATCAATTTCACACTGAGCGTCTTCAAATAAATTAAATCTGTGCAGACTAAAGTTTCCTTTACTGAAGCTTCGAGCAGCTGAGCTCTGCAGGTTACAGGTGACGTCACTCAGCTCTGACGTCACTCAGGTTTCCCCCAGATTCAAGTTCAATTTAAGACCTTTTAATTCCACCAATGATGAACTTCACTGCTGTATTTTGGAAAATCTGTGACTTTTAAGCTCAAAAATAATATTTACAAAGTTCCCTGAATTTTAGACTCATTAATGTTTAACAGCTTTTCAGGGTGTTTTTGTTCTGATACATCAAATGAACACAGTTTTTGTCCTGTTAAGACCTCTGATGCTGAAACACCAAACACACTAAATGAACTGTGCAGTAAGAAGTTAGCAGTTGGACCTTGGCTGGGAGATAAAGGCTTGTTGCTTCAGTGATTGTTCATCCTGATACAGAAACTTCACCTTATTATAAAGTATTGGCTTGACGGCAGGATCAGGACCCAGGCTCCGGTTTGTCCGAACCCTGTCACTAACTCAACCCTCCTTTGTGCAGGTTTAATCTGGAAGACTAAATCATCATCAAACCTGTTTATCTCTTGTTTCCCCACAGCTGGCTTCAGAACAGAGTCTGGTCCTCCTGGTCCTGGAACAGGCTCAAAGTCCAGACCTTTATATCTCTCTAAAGGGCTTTAAACAGAATGAAGTGCTGTTTCACCTGAGACCAAATATCAGCGCCTTGGTTACAGTTTGATGTGTTTTTCTTTGCTCTCGTACATTTTAATCTGAACATCAGGACCACCTGCTGGTCCTGACCCGTGGAGGTCTGGACTCAGAATCTCACAGACTGACAGGTGACATGGTCACCACAGGTATTCACTTCCTGTCAGAGGTCCCAGCTGATCTACACTTCAGTTAGCACTCTGAGTCATTTGTAAAGTTTCAACATGGCGAGCGTTGAGGAGGGGGCGTGTCCAGCGTTCTCCTGGTCCTGGATCTGTTAGAGAACGACTGAGACGCAGATTCAATCTGAAGCTATAAACAACCTTTTTATTTAGTTTGACAATAAAACACAGACACATGAAGAACCGGCAGGAGACTCAGGCGAAAAGTGCCGACAGCTGCTCCCTCAGCTCCGACAGGACGGACAGCGACGAGCGGCCGCCGGCGTTCAGCAGCGTCCGGAAGAAGCTCGCCCATTTCCTGGAGTGCAGGACGCTGTGGAGACAGGAAGAGGCGTCAGAGGGGTCGTGTACCCGGGCAGGTGAGGAGGGGAGCGGCTGAGCCGGATCCCCCGGGCCGGTCTGGTGACATATAACTGACAGCAGGTGAACCGGGTCGGTACCTGGGTTTGTCTTCCCTGAACTGCTCCGCCGTCCAGCCGCCTTCGTCTTTAACAGCGACCATCCTGCTGTCGGTCAGGAGGAGGTGGGCGGTTTCGGCCACGCCCACCAGGTCAACCTGACGGGCAGAGAAAAGGGGAGGGGTCAGTCTTCACCCAGTGAAGGAGGCGGGGTCTGTACAGAGCGGACAGGTGTTTCGGAGGTGGTACCAGCTGTGGCGGGGCGGTCGGCTCCAGCAGACCCAGACCGATGTAGGTCTGAGCCGATGGGACCCGCTGGACCGAGGAGACGTCCTGCTGGAGGTCCAGGTCCAGAGAGGACGACCAGTCCACCGGGAAGACCGAATCAGGACTCAGGGAGCCTCTGGAGGAACAAAGACAAGTTACAGCACCAAACTGCTCGTGACCCGTTTTCATAAAATCCACCGACTCAAACTCAGAATCACATGACCACGCCTCCCCCCCGCCCCCCCTCACCTGTGTGTGTCCTTAGAACAGGTGAGGACACTGGGCTGCAGCCCTGCATGCAGCAGCCTGCAGGAGTGCAGCTGCCACACCAGATCCAGCAGAGCGAGGACTTTATAACCGACCGACAGCTCGGCGGGAGCGCGCTCAGTCAGCTCCTGCAGAGACACACGTCAGTCATTTCCTTAACCCAACCCCCAAACTAAAATGGCCTCGCCGTGTCAGCGTCTTGACTCACGGTGAACTTGTAACCTGGCGGGTTTTTGTAGACGGTGATGCAGCCGTCCAGGAACAGGAAACAGCTGATCAGAGGAAGACCGGCGGCGGACGCCTTCTCCTTCAGACGCTGAAACTGATGGAAATCCCAGGGAACGCAGCAGCTGTCCACCTGCGGCAGGTAAACACAGCTGTCACCACGGAGACCAGAGTCCACGGTCACTGAATTCAAACTGACCCGGAATCAGAAAGGGAGCCGGTTTAAACAGCTGGAGGTTTAATCAGGTTTCTTTAGCTTCTGCAACACTGATTGGACGATTTGGAGTGAAATGCACCCTGGGAGTCGTAGTTGGGAACAGAGAAGGTCAGAAGACTAAACTTTAAACTCACTAACTAAATTTAATAATAATACTAGAACTGCGAGCAGTTGTAAACGGGGTCCAAGCCACCTGTCGCCAGTCGCCCCCTTCGCCCCGCGGAGGGCGAGCGAGTCGTCCCGGGCCCGCCATGATTAATTGTGCCATAACGTTAGGCCCCCTAGCCAAGGCGGGGCCCATGGAGGAGAAATGACCGTAGTTGTAAATGAAAGTGGCTTGCGGTTATGGAGATCTGAAATGAATGTAAGTCAATGTGAATTTTTTTGGGTAGCGCCAAGTAGCGGCTAACTGCACCAAATTCTACACAGCCCTTCTAGGGGGCAGGGCAGATAAGGTCGTCAAGTTGTGTGTTGATCGGCCTTTCCAAGCCAGAGATATGTTATACTTCGTGTTTTTAGCGTTTTCGCGAAATGTTTGTTAGCCTGTAATTGGCCGTTTTTTGTCGAATCAAAATTCCCTCTACAAACTTTCTTTGGCTCGGTCCAGAGATGGTCTGTGCAAAGTTTGGTGTTGATCGGACTTGCGGCTTCGGAGGAGTTAATTAAAATAGGTTTTCCAGTTTTCGCGATTTCGCGAAATGAAAACGTCATAGGACAGAGTCGTGTCCTATATCATGGGAATCGGCTGCATACCCCAAACACGTAGACATAAGATTTATGAGTGTGTGATTTAGTAGGCCTTAGTTATGAGGAACAATGTGCTTTGTTTGAACTTCCCATTGAAATGAATGGGGCATTTGAGCTTAGATTACAGCGCCACCTTTAAGCCGAACTGCACCAAATTTTTGTGGTGTCATTAGGGCCCCATGGGTAACAATTGAGCCAAATTTGGTTTGATTCGGACTTGTGGTTGTGGAGATATAAAATGAATGTAAAGTCAATGGGATTTTTTTCAGGTAGCGCCAACTAGCGCTGAATTGCACGAAATTGTGCAGAGGCCTTCTAGGGGCAGTGCAGATAAGGTTGTCAAGTTTTGTGTTGATCGGCCTTTCCAAACCAGAGTTATGTTATACTCGTGTTTTTAGCGTTTCGCGAAATAATTGTTAGCCTGTAAATCGGCCTTTTTTGTCGAATCAAAATTCCCTCTACAAACTTTCTTCGGCTTGGTCCAGAGATGGTCTGTGCAAAGTTTCAGTGTCGATCGGACTTCGCGGCTTCGGAGGAGTTAATTAAAATAAGTTTTCCATTTATTGCGATTTCGCAAAATGAAATCGATCATCACACAGAGGCGTGTCCTATACCGTCGGATTCGTCAGCATCCCCAAACACGTAGACGTAAAAGTTATGAATGTGCGATGTATTAGGCCGTAGTTATGAGGCAAAATGTGCTGTGGTTGAAAATCCCATTGAAATGAATGGGGCATTTGAGCTTAGATTACAGCGCCACAGTTTGGCCGAACTGCACCAAATTTTTGTGGTGTCATCAGGGGCCCATGGGTAACAATTGACCCAAATTTGGTGTCAATAGGATTTGTGGTTATGGAGATATAAATTGCATGTAAGTCAATGGGATTTTTGAAAACATTTTGAATTTGCAATAACAGCGCCACCTATAGGCACATTAGGGTCCCCTTTGGTGCCTGGCATCAGGGGACCATGCTGAACAATTGGGCAGTGGTTTCATGTCAATGTGACTTGTGGTTATAGAGGAACTAATTTTCTGGATTAAAGAGCCACCTAGGGGCGAAGTTGCACCAAATTTTGCACAGGCCCTCAGGGGGGCGTCCCAAATGAATGGTCCAAATTTGGTGTTGATCGGCCATTCCAATCCGAAGTTACGACCTCACTTCCTGTTATTAGCGTTTTTGGCAAACGTTTGTTAGCGTATAATTGCGCCATTTTTTGTCGGATCAAAATTCCCTCTACAAACTTTGTAGAGCTCGGTCCAGAGATCATCCGTGCCAAGTTTCGTGTCGATCGGACTTGCGGCTTCGGAGGAGTTAATTAAAATAGGTTTTTCAGTTTTCGCGACGTAGCTCGAAAAAAGTTTAGGCGGAAATGGGCGTGGCCTATACCAGGAGATTCAGCTGGATCCCCCGAACACGTGGATATAAGGTTTTGATATCCGGCCTTAGTAGTCGGAGATCCAAGCCCAAACGCGTTGACCTCGCTTATAGCCCTAGCGGTAGAAGTGTGCGGATTTTGCGCCTGAGTTACGTGCAGTGAATGTGACCTACCCTGTGAGTTTCAGCGTCCCTGGCAGTTACGGGTATGCTGCAGTATCGCTTTATGCACGGAAGAATAAGAATAATAAAAATCTTAGCGAAAACAATAGGGTTCCCAGCCACTTCGTGGTATGGGAACCGCGTTGCCTTGCAAACGCGGGTTCCCAGCCCACTTCGGGCTTGGACCCCTAATAAGACTCATGTTTAGAGACAGAAATCTGAGCTTTGGTCTGATGAAGCTGAGACAGCTGGAGGCGAAGGATCAGGACCAGCTTCACCTTGATGAGCACGTGGTCGTGGTCCTCTGTGGTTCCTTTATAGACGCAGAAGCTTCCTCGGTCCAGAGCTCCAGGGAAGAGAGTAAAGAATCTGCCCCCTGGTGGACACACATCCAATAAATAATCAGTAAACAGACCCAGAGCCTTCAGGTCTGACATGTGAGGGTTCATCCTCTGAGGAGCAGGAACCTTCTGTAACATCACAGTACTGATCCTGTTGGAGCTGAAACAGTTCAGCGATTAAAACAACGTGTAATCTGATGATCAGGGAATCACTTTAGCCAATGAGATTCTCTCTGCTCGATCGACTAACCAATAATCACTCTGATCAGTAACATGTGGTGCAGACGTTCGTACCCAGCTGCAGAAAGCCATCCTTCTCCACTGCAGGGAGGGGCCGGGGCTCTGAGTGGAAGTCTGGAGAGGAAGTGACATCACCGAGCTCCAGCAGCCGCCGTCGCAGGTCAGGGTCACAGGGATCCACGGCCCCCCCAACTGGTCAAAACATATCAGAGTTTAAACACATGGGGGCGACTCGTGGGCAGGAAACAACAAACATTGGGGGGGCGAGGCGACTCTCACGGCTCACTCTCTAACAGCCATCAGGTCTAAACAGGGTTTAGACTCTCACCATGTGATGGAACGGGGTCCAGCTCCTCCTGGTCCTGGTCCTCGTTCAGTGGACTACCGTGTCCGGCTGACAGCCCCAGCGAGGTCAGGGAGTTGGCCTCCACGCTGGTCTCCTGTATGGGACTCAGCTCCTGTCTGGTTTTAGACACTGGTTCCTGAGAGACTGTGGGGGGGCGGGACTCCCCTGAGGTCTGGAGCACTGATGGTTTTAGAAACACAGAAAAATCAGAAGCTTCAACCTGAATGTGCCGTGAGCCCGAGGCCGGCACAAAGACCTGCTCGGAACATTGACTCTCATCTGTGGGGGTCAGGTCTTGGTCTCCCTTGTGGGGGTCTGGGTCTAGGTGGTCTCAACTGTGGGGGCCTGGGTCGTCTCACCTGTGGGGGCCTGGGTCTGGGTCTCTGGGTCTCACCTGTGGGGGTCTGGGTCGTCTCACCTGTGGGGGACTGGGTCTTGGTCTCTGGGTCTCACATGTTGGGGTCTGGGTTGTCTCACCTGTTGGGGTCTGGGTCGTCTCACTTGTGGGGGCCTGGGACTGGGTCTCTGGGTCTCACATGTTGGGGTCTGGGTCGTCTCACACGTTGGGGTCTGGGTCGTCTCACCTGTTGGGGTCTGGGTCGTCTCACCTGTTGGGGTCTGGGTCTGGGGGTCTGGGTCGTCTCGCCTGTTGGGGTCTGGGTCGTCTCACCTGTTGGGGTCTGGGTCTCTGGGTCGTCTCACCTGTGGGGGTCTGGGTCGTCTCACCTGTTGGGGTCTGGGTCTGGGTCTCTGGGTCGTCTCACCTGTTGGGGTCTCAGTCGTCTCACCTGTGGGGGTCTGGGTGAAGCCGTTTCGTGGAGCAGAGGGCAGGTTTGTGTTGTGAGGCTGGATCCCGGCGTCGGTCTGTAGTGAAGAGGAGCAGCAGAGTCAGTTCCTGAGACCTTCAAACTGTCCGTCTGTGGACGTCAGTGTCAATAAAGTTTCTTTGATGTGAAGCTGTTCACTTTATGAGCGACTCCCACGATCACCAATCAGTGAGGTTAGACCTGGTCCTGTCTTATGTGGGGACGTCTTGGACAAAGCTCAGAAAAATGATCCTTTTCTCAACTTTTCCCTTTTGCTTTTTCTGTAACAGCCTGATCTGCCCCTGGTCCCGGCCCCTGGTCCCCGCCCCTGGTCCCGGCCCCTGGTCCCGGCCCCTGGTCCCGGCCCCTGGTCTCAGAGACAAACTGTGTGAAGCTTCAAAGGAACAAACCTGAGGGAGTTGAGAGGCTCCAAAAACACCTGCGAGACACAAACACATCAGACAAGCTGGTTATTAAACAGACTGAGACCAGGACCACAGACTCAGCTGGACCAGGACCACGGACTCACCTGGTCGTGGACACTGGACCTTCAGACACAGCCCTCTCTCCTCAGGTCGGAGGAAGACGTCAGTCCTGCAGCCTGTCCTGAGACGCCTCAGAGGTTCTGTTGAAGACACACGAGGACTTTGAGTCCAGCTGATTCACACCAGGCTGCAGTTCATGAACTGTGCGTTTATTACCCAGCAGGCCGAGCAGCAGCAGACTGGGAGTCTTCGTAGATCTGGAAGGAGGCGGCAGCGGGAGGCCCGAGAGCGGGAGGCCCAGCAGCAGCAGACTGGGAGTCTTCATAGACCTGTAAAGAGGTGGCAGCATCTCTGATCCGAGAGGCGGAGCCTTCAGGAGCCATCTGCAGGGAGGAAGTGTTGACTGGTTAGTCTGAGGTCACGTGACCTTTTCTCTTTATTAGTGGTACCAGGTGCGATTTCAGCTGTGGTAGGTGCGGTGTCAGCTGTGGTATCAGGTGCGGTGTCAGCTGTGGTATCAGGTGCGGTGTCAGGTGTCAGGTAGTGTTGCTTTCGTCAACGAAAATGATGACGAAATATCGTCGTTAACGAACCTTTATCACGTGACGAAAACGAGACGAGACGCAACGTAAATGCTGGTCATGTGACGATGACTATAATTAAATGTATTTTGCAATATTGTTGACTGAATAAAAACGAGACTAAATGTGGTTTACAAAACGAAAACTATGATAAAATGTCTCTACATTTTCGTTGACCAAAAGCGAGGCGAGACGAAATGTTATACCGTTATTTCGTCTCGTTTAGTGTTTGCAAGTATTTCTGCAGTATTTTCACTTCAGGCGCATCAGAGCGCACTGCGCAGACGCAGGCGAAGTCACTTCCTCAAGCCCCACTCGCGGCATTATTTAGAAGATGCAGATGCAGAGCGGTGGTGAGTTAGCGTAAACGGCAAAAGTTAAGTCTGACACAGAATCTCCGTGAGAGATGAAGACCGGTGCGTCTCACAGCCTCGCGATGTTCTCTCACCTCCCTCGGCCTGCTCGCCACAGTATTATTATATCTGTTAATAGTTTTTAGGATGCAAAATCTGACTTGAGTTTACAAGCAATACAAGTAAAAAACAGACACATTTAATTTGCACTTTTTAGTTTGTTATTTTTGCTCGAGCATTCAAGCACCTTGTTTCTCTTTATGGTAAACTTGAATGTTTTATTTATTTCTGCCATTGTCATGTGATGCTATTTTATTTATTTTATTTAAATGTATATGTGTGCACTTCCAACATGTTTGGTTGGTAAAATAAATTTCAAATCAGTGCATCTTCCGTTCCGTCACTTCCGTGTCTGAATGGATGTATGTTCTTGAGTCTTTAAAGCAACAATAATATAAGATAACCTTGTTCGAAATGGGTTTGGCTAAAAGAAAATTTTGGTTTAGTTTATACTACTAGTAGGTAGTTATATTATATTGACTGGGTTAAATAGAATTGCATTACTAAAAAGAGAATAAAATACAATTTTCATTGACTAAAACTGGACTAAAATGGTCAGACTTTTAGTCGAGACTAAAAGAGTATGAACGTGACTAAAACTAATAAAAACTAAAATGACAGCTTGACACAAAGACTAGACTAAAACTAAAATTAAAATAGGCCGCCAAAAACAACACTAGTGTCAGGTGCGGTGTCAGGTGTCAGGTCCGGTGCCAGGTGCGGTGCCAGGTGCGGTGCCAGGTGTGGTGCCAGGTACCAGGTGGTGCCAGGTGCCAGGTGCGGTGCCAGGTGCGTACCTGTGACTTCATGAGCTCCACTAGTCTCCTCTTCTCCTCCAGCTCCATCCTCAGCTGCTTCTTCAGCTCTTCGCCACGTCTCAGTTTCTCTGCAGGAAACAACCGAAAGAAGCATCTTCAGTTCAGGTCACAGCGTCCTGCAGTCAGTGAACGCATCAGCAGGGCGCCGCCTGTCCTGCAGTCTGCGCCTCCGTGAGGTCAGTGAACGCGTCGTGAGTCAGTGAACGCACCTTCTATCTCCCGCTCCTCTCTCCGTTTGAAGAATCTTTCCGCTCTGAGCTCCTCGAAGCTGAACTCTTCCCGTCCTCTGCTCAGCAGCTCGATGCAGTACTCAGGCCTCTGACTGACCACGCCCTCCTCCTGCTGCCCGGCCCCCGCCATCGGGTGCGTCTGTGTCCGACGAAGGCTCGCTCTGATAGGCCGACCTGCAGCCAATAGGGAGACTCAGGAATCAATGTGTTTTCAGAAAATGCAGAAATTAAATTGTCCTCTCTGGGCTTCTGTACTGAAACACACTTACGGTCCCACCTGCACCGGCAGCCCCTCAGCCATCTCTGCACCTGGACCTGATCGACCAATCAGAACACACCAGTCAGTCTGAACCAATCATTGATCAGAGATCAGTGTAACAGCTGTGGACCCTCACAGGGTGACCCGTACTCTTATGGCTCGTGTTGTCCCGGTCTACGCTGCGTGCACGTGGACCAGCGGAGCGGACTCGAGCCTCTCAGCTGCATGAACAAATGTCACTGTAGTTCTTGTGGTTCTGTATGATCAGTACGTGAAAGACAAACATCAAGCCCATTTTCAGCCTCTCTGAGACTCTGCAGTCCAGATCCAACAGCTCTGCAGTGGTTCTGGTTCTGGACCTGGACTCTTTAACTGCCGAATCACAAGCTGACTTCGGGGTCGTTGCTTCACTTTGCCCAGGTGTTTCCCTCACCTGTCTTCTGCTCTTTACAAAGACATTACAGGTGTTTCTCTGTGCACGTATGACTGAAACACGGGGTTTCCCAGGGGCAACAAACAAACATCAACACGCTGATCTCAGAGCTGCTCAACGTTTTCTTAAGATGGAAAAGTCAGAGGAACCTGACTGATTCATTAGACCACTTTACTGTCTGCCTAACGATGCTGTTTGACCAACAACTGTTTAATTACATTCCCCTCCTCCTGCTCTGCGGCGAGAGCCTGCAGGACTCAGATCAGCCAAGAACGTCGTCAAGGTAACGTGATAAGGTGTCAAAGTGCTGCCCTGTTCCTGTTTACAGCATTTTGAGCCTTTACAGCCTCTTAAACTCACTTTCCAGGTGACGTCAGTGAGGGTTCAGGGTTCTGGGTTCAGGGTTCTGGGTTCAGGGTTCAGGGTTCAGGGTTCTGGGCCCCAGACTGACTGGGTAACCTGAGACACGCCCACAGACGAACACAGACCTCTTCGTTCGTTGTGCAACGTTGCAAAGAAACATGTTCAATCCCCCCCCCCCCCCGGACCAACAGCTCAGACCGGTAACCCCCCCCCTCTCTGTCGGACAGTCTGAAGCTGGTTTGTGTTAAACGGAACTAACCCGGTTCGTTAGATCTCCTGTTCCCTCTGAACCCGGGTCTGACCCTGACCCTCCTCTGGATGTCTGAGCGGAGTGTGGCGGACTCCGTCTCCATGGTGACGCGGTGTGACGCCTCTCTTACCTTTAACGTGAATCCAGACAAACGAACCGAAGTTGGATCGTCGGTCCGCTGTTTCAGTAGTTTCCACACAACTTTGAACGTCCTGCCGCGGCGCTGATTGGGCTATTTCATGACGACGATTCACACGTCACTTCCGCTCTGGGTCACATGTTATACCGCCCCTGCTGGCCGGAGGCTGTTCGGCTTTACTGTTGGACTCAGACCAGGATCCGCTTAGTGACGAGCAGCTGCGCGCAGAGTAAATATAATAAATATGGAACAAACAGCTGTAAAAGAATCAAAGAGAAGCTGCAGAACAAGAGAAATGTTCTGGGTTTGTGTTGAGCAACGAAAATATAAAATGAACAAAATAAAAATACAGAAATACAGAAAATACAGTGAAACCTGGTCTGTTCATGACAGGAAATAATATTTACACGTGCAGACATTTGTATCAGTGAAAGGGGGGCCGTGTCAGCGGGGACCGGGTCTGCAGACGGGAAGAAGCTGTTTCTGTGGCCAGAGGTTCTGGTCCTGATGGACCGCAGCCTCCTGCCAGAGGGGTCAGTCTGAAACGGTCTGTGTCCGGGGTGGGAGGGGTCAGCTGGTAAAACAACAATGTTGCCATAGAAACAAATAAATTACAGAAGAAAAGTTCATTTGTACAGTTTATTAAATAAAGTTAATAAAACAGTAAAGAAAAAGAAAAAGAAAATTAGAAACTTAAAACATTATTCCTGTGAGACTCTGACCAGGACCACAGACTCACCTGGACCAGGACCACAGACTCGGACCAGGACCACAGACTCGACCAGGACCACAGACTCACCTGGATCAGGACCACAGACTCAGCTGGACCAGGACCACAGACTCACCTGGATCAGGACCACAGACTCGACCAGGACCACAGACTCAGCTGGATCAGGACCACAGACTCAGCTGGACCAGGACCACAGACTCAGCTGGACCAGGACCACAGACTCAGCTGGACCAGGACCACAGACTCAGCTGGATCAGGACCACAGACTCGACCAGGACCACAGACTCAGCTGGACCAGGACCACAGACTCAGCTGGACCAGGACCACAGACTCAGCTGGACCAGGACCACAGACTCAGTGAGTTCAGTGTCAAAATGTTTTGCTCCGGTTTCTGATTGAACGTGTTTCCTTGAGACTTTGTGCCTCGCGCTTCTGTTTCCTCCCGTGAGGTGGGCGTGTCCCAGGCGTTAGCCAATCAGCTGCCACACGTTTGTAAACACACGGTGTTAGAAAGGCAGGGACGCAGAGCGCGTGCGTTCAGAACAGGACGTCCAGGGAACCGTTTCTGTGTTTGTCGGCGCTGAACTCAGAACAGGATCACAGACCGATCCTCCTCCTCCTCCTCCTCCTCCTCTTCCTCTTCTTCCTCCTCCTCCTCCTCCTCCTCCTCTTCCTCTTCTTCCTCCTCCTCCTCCTCCTCCTCTTCCTCTTCCTCTTCTTCCTCCTCCTCCTCTCCTCCTCCTCCTCCTCCACCTCTTCCTCTCCCTCCTCCTCCTCCTCCTCCTTCTCCTCTCCTCCTCCTCCTCCTCTTCCTCCTCCTCCTCCTCCACCTCTTCCTCTCCTCCTCCTCCTCCTCCTCCTCTCCTCTTCCTCTTCCTCCTCCTCCTCCTCCTCCTCCTCCTCTTCCTCTTCCTCCTCCTCCACCTCTTCCTCTCCTCCTCCTCCTTCTCCTCTCCTCCTCCTCTCCTCCTCCTCCTCCTCCTCTTCCTCTTCCTCCTCCTCCTCCTCTCCTCCTCCTCCTCCCTCCTCCTCCTCCTCCTCCTCTCCTCCTCCTCCTCCTCTCTCCTCCTCCTCCCTCCTCCTCCTCCTCCTCCTCCTCCTCCTCCTCCTCCTCCTCTCCTCCTCCTCCTCCTCCTCCTCCTCCTCCTCCCTCCCTCCTCCCTCCTCCTCCTCCTCCTCCTCCTCCTCCTCCTCCTCCTCCTCCTCCTCCTCCTCCTCCTCCTCCTCCCTCCTCCTCCTCTTCCTCCTCCTCCTCCTCATTAGTATATTGTGTTTTGGCTCGTGGATTATGGAGGACCAGCTCTATCATATTTAAAAATAAATACATGAATAAATAAATGCTCAATAAATAAATAAGCATACAATTAATTGCCCAAAAAAATACAATAAACAAATAAATGTAGGTAGAAATTAAATTATACAGTGAGCCATAAATGTATATATCTCTTTTAATTAGCTTCTTTATTTATTCACCTTTGTCATAATTACCTTATTTATTTATTGTCCGTTATAATCTTCAACTTTATTTATTAATTACTTATTTTTTTAAGTATTTATTTATGTGCATGTTATAATATTTTTGTCTGTTTTATTCTTCCTTTGTATTTTTTTACCCTATTTATTTCTTCAATGCTATTTATTTCTGCCTGTCGTTTTCACATTTCTGTATGCATTTCTGCCTCATTATGCAAATGAGGAGGGGCAGTGCCTTAAGGGGTCAACTTCTGCCCATTGGTTGGTTAGCATTTTACTGCATCGGTCGAATCTACATGGATTTTCCCCGCCATAAAGCATTGTTTAGTAATGTCAAACTCAGCAGGCAGACGTTCAGTGTCCGACCTCTTAAGGGAAGCTGCTAACAGACTGGAAGAATTAGAACGCTGTAAGTTTGAGATCTGAAACGTTTCTCTCTGGTCCTTTGAACATTTTTTCAAAGTATATCCAGCTGCAGCCTGCAGACCGTGGTTGGACAGAAACCTGACATTAGTAAAATCTGCTCTCCTCAGCAGGTTCTGATGCTGCTGCGTCCTGTTCTGGAGGATGAAAACATTTATCGCACCTCAGTTTGTCCTGATCTGACCAATCACAGGACAGGTTTGTCTGACGCTGATGGCTGACGAGTTTTTCCTGATTCCTTCTGTTATTTCCGGCGTTTTTCCTGGAAATGTTTTCACACAGGTTTTAAACATAAACACGTGGATCTGCTACACGAGCTGTTACACGGGGAGGACAGAGAGCTGCTAAGTCCTCAACAAACAAACAAACAAACCAAATGAAGTTTATTAACATGGTTCATCATCATCATCATCATCATCATCATCATCATCATCATCATCAGCTGTTTGTTGCGGATCAATAAATCCAACAGGTGGTTTCTGAGTTTTTTCATTTATCTAAATTCTGATTATCGCCGGTGACCAGCTGATTAGTGGTGACGTCACCGCGCCTGCCCCGTCAGAGGCGTGTCGGGCGGCTCTTCCTGTTTGTGAGCAGGTGAGACACACCTGAGCGGAGCGACAGACGGCGGCAGAGGAACAAACTTCATTCTCACGTTTCTCTTTTTCACTTTTCAGCTTTTTATCACCGGATGACCGGAAGCCGCGTCCGCTTCTCCTGTGACGTCTGTGAAAGTTTGAGCGGCGAGACGGTGAACTTTTTGTCTTCCGGTCACATTCGCACCGACTGCAGCTGAAAATGCCTTCCTCCTCCTCTTCCTCCCTCCTGCTGCCTCTCCTCCTCCTCCTGCTCCCCCTCCTGCGGCCCTCCGGAGCGGCGGGGGACGCGGCCTGTCCCGGCTCTTTCCGCACCGGGCAAAAGGACTTCGTGCTGGACTCGGTGTACGCGGTGAAGGAGGGAGCGGTTCTGCTGGCGACCGCGTACGTGCAGTCCGCGGAGGGCTGCGAGCGCGCGTGCTGCGAGAACTCGCAGTGCAACGCGGTGCTGCTGGAGCCGCGCGGCAGCGCAGCGGCGGAGAACCGCACCTGCGTCCTGTTCAACTGCGTCCACAGAAACCGCTTTAGGTGCAGGTTTGTGAACCAGGCCGGGTACATGAGCTACATCCGGGAGTCCGTGTACAAGAAGTACCTGCAGGGACCGCAGGTTCGAGGTGAGTCCGCACCTGGATCAGTCAGGCTGGGGGGTCAGGATCAGAGCAGGAGGCCTGGGTCACAGACAGGATGTTTATATTGATTCTCACAGTTTCATGAAGAGAGTTTCTGAATCAGGTTTTCTGGCCCCAAACAGTTTCAGGGGACACTCAGTGAGCCATTTCCACTGGGGGCCCGGGGACATGTCCCTGCTGTGTTCTGAAAACAGGAAGGGCGGGGCCCCTGTATGTCATCTGAGGGTTAGGGTCACCTCAGAGACAGACGTCTAATTACCATCACAAGACAGAGCTAAAGTCCAGTTTCATTAAGTCCACGAGGCCCGTCTTAATGGGGGCCTCGTGGACTTGGACATGTCCCCCGGGGGCCCGGGGACATGTCCTTCTCTGAAAGCATGTGTGAAAATGTTCTGAACAAGAACGTCTGAAAGGTTCATCAGCACAATAAGGAACCCTGGATTCTGCTCTGCCAGCTGAACTTAGTGTTTCACAGAAATAAAACATTTCCACCTTAAACTGGAGCAGAAAGTGTTTAAAGCTCCGAATGTTCTGGGCTCCGAACCCAGCGCTGAATATTTCTATAACTTAGAGCTAAAATCTAAAGTCTGCTGCTGCGACACGTTTCAACACAAAGTGAGAAGGTCAGTTATGAAAAGGAGGCCAGGTCCTGAGACCTGAGGAGGACCGCCTGCTAACTGAAGTCCGCTCAGACGGCCTCACTGGCTCAGAGAGTCTGTGGGATCAGTTTCCAGCTCGGCTCTGAGGGGAGGGACAGTTTGATTTATACAGCACCAAATCACATCACCAGTTGGACACGTCCTCGCGTCTCTGCTCGTTGATCACGTGTTGGCTTTTTACTGGCGAAGCTTTCAGGGCCCTCACAGGAACGAGTCTGACCTCTGACCTCACGCCGCGTGTGTTCAGGAGGCCGGGGATCATGTGACAGGCGTGTAAAGGTGTGAAACTCACCTGCTGAACTTAATGCTTGATCAGAAAAGTTCTGACCCAGAAAACAAAGTACAGATTTACAGAAGGTAAATCTCTGATCTCTGCTGCGATTGGTTGTTTGTAAAACTTTCTGTGACATCACTGTGTCTCCAGGTCAGCTTACTCCGCCCATCGCCGTCACAAGCCAGGATGTGGTCATCCAGCCCAGCGAGACAGTGACGCTCAGCGGCATCGAGAGCGTGGCGCGGGGCAACGCCAAAATCGAAAACTATGAGTGGAACCTGCTGAGCAGAGACGACGACTTAGATACTGGAGGTAACACCTGCAGGGTCACAGGGGGCGGGGCTTAAACTCAGGTAGAGGTAACCAATGGGAAGGCAGCATCCGTGACACTAAACTCCATAGAAAGGTCTGTGAGTTGTAGCCTGCCTAGTCTCTAATGGAAGTTAAACTGTGCACAGGTGAGCGTGCAGGTAAGTGTGACACACCTGTGGTCCCCGACAGCGTCTCCACATGGATCTGAACCTGTGTGTCCGGATCGACCTCTGCAGCAGATGTTTCCGTGCGTGCAGCTACGAAGCGTTAAATTGAGTTATTTTTGCATGTGGTTCTGCAGGGGACCGAGTTTCCTGACGAGGTGGTGGTCTCCGGCCTGCAGCCGGGCTCGTACGTCTTCCAGCTCACCGTCACCGACTCCAACGACCTAACAGGCACGGACACGGTCAACATCCTCGTCCTCAACCCGGAGGAGACCGACTGTGAGTGCTCATGGGAAATGTAGTCCACTGATCATTCGGCTGGGTTTTTTTTGCAGAGACTGTTCACTGTAGGTTCACTTCCTGTATGTCAGCCCCGCCCCTTAAAGAGACTGGCGGTCTGTTGGTGGGCGGCGTGACCAGCACGTTACTACATTATAGATCACTAGTTGCTGCCTTTTATGGAGTATTATATTACAATATTACTGAGTACACTGAATATCTGAGATACCTACTGTCACTGCTGCTGACTGTGAGGTGCTGCAGAGTTCTGTCCACGGATCAGCTGGGTCTTTGTCATGTGGGGAGTAAATAGGATGAGTCGTCTCCCATTAACAAAAGACGCTGTGAGCATTTACGCAGGAGGTACAGCAGCATAACTTCACTGATTATCTGAACCTCCCGACACTCCGAACACAGCCTGTAGAATCTGTTTACCCATAATCCATCAGGGCAGCCGCCGTCTTGTTTAGAGGAGCCGAGCTCCCTGTAGTTTGCATCCTGTCTCCACCATCAGATTCCAGCAACAGGAAATAACGTTTTACTCGTGTGTTTGTTTTTCTGCTGCTGTAACGTTTCTCACTGTAAAATATTAAACAAAACACCACTTAATTACAGTTAAAATGCTTTGTGACGTTACTGAGTTTGTAACGGGGATCATCTTACTGATTTTTCTTGTGTTACTCCCAACAGAGACAAACTGCGCCGTTAACTTACAGTATGACCTGTTATTTTTTTGGGTCAATGGTGCAACCAGTTTCTGCCGCCTCAAGATAGCAACGCGCCAACAATTAGCATGACCACACCTCATTTTAAGATAAGGTGCTGTTTAAACAGCGCAGCCGCTCGGCGTGATGATGCTAACTGTGTCGTTTGGAAACTAGCGCTGTGCTGTGCGCCGGGTGCAGGATGGGGGGGGCCCCTAGTGTTTTAAATGTCCAAAAGTATGTGGACGTTCAGCTGCCTCAGACACATCCGCCGCTAACGGCTGCACGGAGTCTCTCGGCTCATTCCTCCTCCGTGACATCAGGTTTTCCTGTTTGTCGCTTGTTTCAGCCGACCGCAGATCTGCGAGAGGAGGAAGCCCGTCGAAGCGTGTCTGAACACGTGTGCAGGCGTCCACATACTTCTGGCCGTTTGGCTGCTGTCCTGACTCAGTGTTTGTGGTTTCACGTCCACACCCCCGCTCAGACAGGTCGGACTGGAACACCTGAGACACTCACAAACCTGCTCTGTGAGGTCCTTGAATGTTTTTAAAGAGCTGATCTGAGTTCAGGCAGTAAAACTGTTGAGTAACACATAACCGCCTGAATACTACATATCACCATGGTTACCAGGGTGTCGACACAGCGCATACATCACAACACACACGCCCTGTGGGTTAATGTTTAAATTCATCACTAAGTACTAGCAGTGAATACTCGGTGAGTACTACTAACTACTGGAGGCTGTGTGAGTACAACAACAACATAAAGACATTTTACCAGCAGACGTCAGCAGCAGGTCCAGACGTGTCCCCTGAAGTCATCTCTCTGTCAGCGTCAGTGGAAACACAGAGCAGGAATACGACACTGAAGTACTGTGGATTATAATGTAACGTTATCAGCTGGTTTCTGCTCACGTACAGTATGTTTGTTTTAAAATATTATATTCTAGATGCACCAACACGGGCGAGCTGCAGCCAGAAAGACGTGAGATTTCTGTTTATGCAGACGACACCGCTCCGTTCAGACGGACGTTTTTACAAACCAACGAATCCATTCATCCAGAAAAAAATCAGCAGATGAATCAATAATGACCCTGATCCAGATAATAATGAATCTAATCTAAAAAATAAAAAGATACTTTTACTGTAGAGTATTTTAATAATGTGGTATTTATACTTTTTATACATGAATTCTGCAGCCTGTCACTTGTTCTATCAACTTATGGTTTCACTGGCTTTTCCCAGAGCTTTCAACCGCACCATGTGATCTTCATCTCTCCATGTGTCCCCCCCCACCCAGGGTACTGTCGGGCTCCGGTGAAGGTCGGTCCGTGTCGCGCTCACTTTCCTCGCTGGCATTACAACGCATCGACAGGAACGTGTGAAACGTTTGTGTTCGGAGGCTGTAAACAAAACAAAAACAACTACCTGTCTGTGAAAGAGTGCGAGAGTGCCTGCAGGGGAGTCAGCGGTAACTTACACACCTGACAGTACAGAGTACACACAGAGTACAGAGAGTACACACAGAGTACACAGTACTGCTTACTTCTGATGATGCATGTTTTTGTTTTGTTGTCCACAGCGACGTCAGAGAGGAGCATCACTTTTCCTACTGGTCAGTCCCATAATGCACCTCTATATTTTAGCTCTGCAGCATGTTGAGGATGTACAGCATTAACTTGTGCATGTTTGTGTGTTCAGAGCCGTGTGACCCGCCGTCGGACGAGGAGCAGTGCACCAAACGTAACACACACACACTGGTCCTCACAGCGTAATACAGACAAACCAGAGTAAACACTCATCCTAATCCCTGACCTTCCTCCTCCTCCTCTTCCTCAGTGAACCAGACCTTCACCCGCCTGCTGCACATCGACGTGAACCAGAAGGAAGGTCAGTTTAAGTCTCAGTGTCTCTGAACGCCAACTGACACTCAAAGCTAACAAGCTACATGCTAATAATGACCCTCCCCCCCTCCTTCAGCTCGGTGCACGGAGCCCCCCCTGACCGGACCGTGTCGGGCGAGTCACTCCCACTGGTACTACGACCCTCTGGACAGGAAGTGCCACCAGTTCACCTTCGGTGGCTGTCAAGCAAACGGAAACAACTTTGAGAAGGAAAGCAAGTGCAACACGGAGTGCAAAGGCGTGACGGGTACTACACACACGCACAAGTACACACTTAGCACCATAGTGTACCACTTACTAGGGTGGGAGAAATAATCGATTCTTAGATGCATCGCGATGTGAGCTGTGTACAGCTCTCCCACTTTTGTTCTCTTCACTCTTTATTATTTATTCCGCTGTTTTTTGGCATCTAACTAGTCCTGTACCGTTTGTCCTAGAAACTTGGTTCTAACTTCAAATTGTGCATCTTCTTCATGAGATGGGTGCTATTACTTTTGTGCCTGATATCTGTTATGGTTGATTTTATAGTAATATTTTTATGATTTTAAAATGAATGGGTTACTATAAGAGCAGGTTCTTCACCCTCTGAACTTTAAGAGCTTAGTGCTCCGGCATATGTGCAGCTAGAGACTCAATTAAAGCTGTAAGTTGCAAAAAAGATGTTGATCTTTCAAAGTTGTATTTGGTGTTTGCTAAAAAAATGTTTAGTTTTGGAGCTATGCCCTTCCAAAGTGAAGGGTTAAACAGCTTTTAGCAGACTTTAGAGTGTGTCATGTGACCATGTTAGAGTGGAGACAGGAGGATTTGGCAGATCAGAATTTTTTTTGTAAACTGCTGCTCCTCGTGCATATTTATCTCTACAAGCACAAAAAAGGCACCAAAATGTAGCCATATGCCTTTTCTCCCTCAAAATGTCAAAATCCTGCTCAGTGGACGTTTAATTTTTTATCTCTGAACCTTAATTGATTGGAAAGTCTCAGTCCTGTCTCATTGACTCCCTGTTGTAGCTGCAGGCTGAGTTCTCCCCCTGTCACTAATTCTTTAACTTGCTGTATCTTCCTCCCTGTTAGGAGTTTGGACACAAGAAGTACATTTTTGTGCTCAGCTACTCAAGCACTTACTAAAAAGTCCAAAATGTTAGTCAGTCATTCATCCATCGCACCGACAGCGGAAGCAATCGCAAAAAAGATGGCAGCTCTCCCACGCATTTTCTTAAGGAAATGCTCATTCTAGTTTAAATGTTAACTGATAACATAATGTTGACGGAACACAAAAGGCGGAACTCGCGTAAACGTAGCGCCCGGACCGTCAGTGGAGCGCACTCAGCAGAGAGACCAGTGTCCCCCTGTATTCGTCACCACTGCAGAATGAATAACCTCAAAATGTCTCACAATCATTAATATCAATGTGCAAGTAATTATTTTAAGTCGCACACTGCGAGCATGGTGACGCTCGACGCTCGGAAGCTCTCTGCGTATCCTGTGTGTGAGGCCGAGCGAGTGAAAGTGAGAGAGCGAGCGGCAGCACGTGATGGTGAAAGTTAGCGGTGAAAAATATCAGCAGTAAGTTTCAGTCAGGTAGTAAACGTGCAGCGCAGGTCGCTGTGTGACCGTTAATAAAAGTCTGTAGTTTCCCCAACGGCTGGAAAAGAACATCTCCCTGTACAAGTGCTTGCTCTCTGCCCACCCACACCAGACTCCGGAGCCTCCAGCATCACAGCCCCAACCCTCTGGACCTCATCCCCACAGAGATCAGAAACTCTCCCTGTCTGGACACTTTCAAAGATCTACTAAAACCCAGCTCTTTACCCAGCATTCAGTCCTGAATGACTTTATGTTGTTCTGTAACTATGTGTAAGGCGTCCTTGGGTCCCGTTAAAGGTGCTAAAAAGATTTATTTATTAATGTAACGTTACCTAAATTAGTAATGAAGTAATATTAATTAGCAGCTGTATGTCATTACTAACTAACCTACTAGTCAAGGGTTGAGAACATCAGGTACAAGCTGAGACTAAACTGTGTGCAGCTCTGTCCTGTCCTGTATATTTCAGTTTTCAGTCTGACAGCTGGATGTTAAAGAAAAGAGGGACCATGGAGCTGAGGTTGATGAAGTAAACTAGGGATGTTTCTTTTGGATTTTAATGTGCAAATGAAAAGCTTAGTAATTATCCAGGGATCCTGTATAGAAAAAAATATGACGCATCAGGATGCATCGATAATCGTTTTATAATCGATAATCGTTTTATAATCGAATCGTGAGGTGCCCAGAGATTCTCACCCCTACTACTTCCTGTTGCCTGTGCCTCCTTCACTTTCCTCTTTGCTGATGGGGAAAAAACAGTTGCAGGGCTGCCAGCTCTCACACGTGGACCTTTTACAGGCTCTCACACCGTTCGCCTGAAAAGGTCACTAATCAGTGATTTTAAAATTAAGCATCTGTGTCGCTGATTCATTAATGTCTCTGACCGTCGTGTTGCTACATTCAGGCACTGAGATGGTGATTATTGGCTTCACCTTCATCTGTGCGCGCTTTAAAAGTTTGGCTGCTGAACAAAGTTCCCGGTGGGGACTCTGCCAGACTCTCACGCTAAAGTCAAACCTGAGAAGTTGGCAGTTGTGAATGGATATATTCAGAGTACCACACGGGCCTGTATGGTAACACTGACCTCGTTTCCACCGCAGGAACCAGGGTCTGAATTAAGATCTGGGGTCTTTATTTTAACTTTGAGGGGAAGGGGCTTACCCCTGTGATGGACTGGCGACCTGTCCAGGGTGTACCCCCGCTTTCGCCCGATGCCAGCTGGGATTGGCTCCAGCCCCCCCACGACCCTGTACGCCGGATAAGCGGTTGACGATGGATGGATGGGAGGGGCTTACCTTGCAGTGCATTTCTGCTCACTTTAGGAGCACTTCAGGTGTTCTGCTGCTCCTGCTCGCCTCTTTTCCATCGCTGACTCTGACATTTGCAAAGTAATAAATCACATCAACTCCCAGATAGCACACCGGGCTCGCCGATGTCGGCCTGAGGGTTAGGGTTAGACGGACAGAAGTCTCCACGATTCACTCGTTCATTTAACGGAAACAACGAGCCCCAAAGTCAGATTCTTATAGATTTACCGGTCTAACCTGCCTGGTACAAGAGCTGACTCCCGTTACCTTTGAAGCCTCGTTAAGCCCGAATGTGTCGGTCCTGATTATTTCTCTTCCTTCAGTCTGTAAGGATCCACCGAGCAAAAGAGTCAGAACAGCTTTTCATAAAAATGAATCCTAGTTGTGAATCCTGTCGTGAAGTCCAATTTCTCTCATCCTGCAGCCTGCTGTTGTCCTGACGTTACTTCAAAATAAAAGCACATGAGCCGTCTGTGCGGATCAAATGAAAGACGTGCATTTGATATTATGTGATCATTTTTCTACAAGTATTATTTTATAAGTATTATTCTGTTTGAGATAACCAAACTTTTTTCACTTTTGTGCAAAAAGATTTAAAGGCCAGTCTCAAGTAAAGGCCGGGTCAGTTCGGTGATTTTAGTTTTACGGTGTCAGAGGCCGCACGCCTCTGGAGCAACCAGGGGTTAAGTGTCTTAAATGCATGCGTCTTCTGATGATGCTTCACGCCACCTCTGACTTGTAATTCTTCAGAAGTGTAGTGGAGGTCCTTGTTGTGACGTGTGTTTTCTGTCTGCAGAGCGAAACGTGTTTATCGAAGGTGTGTTCGATCGTCTGGAGAAGGACGACGAGGACGAAAAGTAACTCAGGTGGGAAAATTATAAAATATATTTTGTTGAGAAGAAGCACTTTGTACCTGGTGACTTTTTACAGTGTAGCAGTGATGGTTAAAGCCGTAGCGTCGCAGTCAGTGCGCAGCACGGTGTGTGAGGTCAAAGTGTGGCTGCTGACAGGATGTGACCTCGTCTCCTCAGCAGGAAGCATCGCGCTGGCTGTTCTCCTGACGGTGGCCGTCTTGGCTCTGCTGGCGATCTTGTCCTACTGCTACCTGAGGTCCAGGAAGCGGCGCACTCATACGCCCGTCGCCACAGGCCCCGCCCAGGAGTCGGCGCCTGACCAGGACACGTCCGTTTACAACAGCACCACCAAACCTGTGTGACATCATCGCCGCCGCGATGGCGACCTGTTACCACAGCTGCTGTTTGTTGTTTTGATGTAATTATTGCTTTGTTTTATTTCTTCTTTAGTTCAGTTTGTCGCCTCCAGAAGCTGAAGAACCTTCCTGCCTCCGGAAACTGAGTTCTGTTAGCATCTGACTCGCTGTCATGTGACTCGCTGTCGTCTGACTCGCTGTCGTCTGACTCGCTGTCGTCTGACTCGCTGTCATGTGACTCGCTGTCGTCTGACTCGCTGTCGTCTGACTGTAGAAAGATGTTTTTCATGAGCGTGTCGGGTTTCTGTTTGTTAACGTAAACAGAGTTTTGTCTGTTCGGGTCTCAGGGTTTTTGTTTGACTGTAAATATGAAGTAATAGGTTGTTTGTACATCTGCTGCCATCGTGTGTTTAAAGTTTTAATGTTTTTAATCTTCCGTTTGTCAATAAAGAAGAAACACGGCGCCTTGTGTGTGTTGAGTTTGTCAGCCGTCTCCACGCCCAGCTGACCTCGTACACAAAACACAAGTTCCAGCGTGTTTGTGAAACGTTTCAGCCGTGTGATAACATCTCGTCTCCACGTCAACAGCTGAGAGCTCGAACCCACGCTCCGGAAACAAATGAACTGACACAAATATGTTTATTAAACATTTGGTTTTGGTTTTAAATTCAATCCTGTTTAAACACAAATTAAAGAAACTGAATTATCAGTAGCCATTTATTTATTTAACAGGTCATTAATTAATCCGGCGACACAATCAGTACACTGTAAAACCTGTTGGTTAAAAACTTATAACTTAAATTTTCAAAGCTGTATTTAGTGCAGTTTAATCTCCACAGTGTGTTTGTCACATAACATCAACAGACTTTTATCAATGAGGCTGAGACATAATGTTTAACTCAGATTAAAAGGTATCAGACTTCCTGCTCTCAAACATTTTTACACTGAACAAAATTCTAAACACAACCCTTTTGTTTTTGCCCCCATTCGTCCTGAGCTGAACTCAAAGATCTGAGACTTTCTCTGTGAACACAAAAGGCCTGTTTCTCTCAGATACTGTTCAGATCTGTCAAAATCTGTTAGTGAGCACGAGGTAATCCATCCACCTCACAGGTGTGGCATATCAAGAGGCTGATCAGACAGCATGGGGACTGTACAGGTGGGCCTCAGGCTGGCCACAATAAAAGGCCTCAGGCTGGTCACAATGAAAGGTCTTAGGCTGGCCACAATAAAAGGCCTTGGGCTGGCCACAATAAAAGGCCTCAGGCTGGTCACAATGAAAGGTCTTAGGCTGGTCACAATAAAAGGCCTCAAGCTGGTCACAATAAAAGGCCTCAGGCTGGTCACAATGAAAGGTCTTAGGCTGGTCACAATAAAAGGCCTCAGGCTGGTCACAATAAAAGGCCTCAGGCTGGTCACAATGAAAGGTCTTAGGCTGGTCACAATAAAAGGCCTCAGGCTGGTCACAATAAAAGGCCTCAGGCTGGTCACAATGAAAGGTCTTAGGCTGGTCACAATAAAAGGCCTCAAGCTGGTCACAATAAAAGGCCTCAGGCTGGTCACAATGAAAGGTCTTAGGCTGGCCACAATAAAAGGCCTTGGGCTGGCCACAGTAAAAAGCCTCTCCAAAATGTGCATTATTATGTTCAGTGGTTTGGTTCGATTCTGTCTGGGCCTCTCACATGATTCTGTATGAGTGATTATATTACAGGTTCTCTAATCGGTGGACAGTAACAAAGTACACTTACTGAGGTACTGTACTAAAATACAAATGGCGACCTGTCCAGGGTGGACCCTGCCTTTCGCCTGACGTCAGCTGGGATTAGCTCCAGCCCACCGCGACCCTGTACGCAGGAGAAGAGGTTGACGATGGATGGATGTACTAAAATACAAATTAGAGGTATTTGTACTTTACTCTGGTGTTTTCTTTTCATGGTACTTTATACTTTTACTGCGTCATTGTGAAGGAGACATTCACAGAATAATGGAGGAAATAATCAGCTGATGTCAGGGATGTGTGGCTCAGATTCCAGATTCAGACATGAACACGGCACACAGTTTATTAGTATGGTGTAAGGTGAGGTAGGCTTGGTGCTGAGGGTCCTCTGGTGTGGCGTGGGGCGAGGCCTGGCAGGTAAACAGGGCTGACAGAGAGGTGAGTCCAGCCACGTGTTCTCCGTGACAGAGCGGCACGAAAGCAGAGCAGGGTCTCCAAGAACTCTAAGCAGGGCACAGGGGAACAGGTACAGAGGAGGCAGGATTGATAATCCGGCGGTGGACTGAGGAGATGAAGGGTATGAAAGTCAGTCCTGATGGTGACAGGAGTCAGGTGTGTGAGCAGCAGCTGGGGGGAACCGCCCAGTGGTGCAGCCCACAACCCCGCCCTGAGGGAGAGGGTGGAAAGGACGAGCGAGGGGGGGGGCACACAGACAGACAAAACCAGAACCCACCAAGCACGTCTCAGAAAGGGACAAAAGAAAGTCAAACACACCGACTGCCTGCTCTGAAGCGCCTGAAACTCGCCGAGCCGGACATACGAGGTTTCTGTGTGACTCCTGTTGCTGCGTCTAACACACAAACTGCTCTCACAGTCTGTTTGTTCTCGACAGGCTGGAACTGGTCTGGTATCAGGTTCAAACCGGTTTCACGTCGGGCTGCTTCACGGCTCTGAACCTGTCCCTGCAGTTTGCTTTGCGTCCAGCAGGGAGACACAGGCGTCCATGTTTTGTCTGTTTGTCCTCTCAGCAGCCGGCGGTTTGAGTGACAGGGTCAAAATGACGAGAACAAACATTCAGATGGAAACTTATGAGATGGTGTCACCCAGGTGTTCGTTTACCTGAACAGGTGCTGTAACAGCCTCTGAGGAGGAAGTTATTAATCCGTCAGACGCCTTCCTGAAGGAAGTGACTGCACGATGCTCAGAGGCTCTGGATTCTCTGAATCCACCTGTCCTCCGCAGGTCCACGAGGTAAACCAGGATCTGAACACACAGAGCGCCTCCTCTGCCTCAGCTTTAATACACTGAAGCAGAAACTGTCCTCCTCTGTAGGAAATACGCTGTCCTCTAACCGAACACACCTAAAGGTCAGGAAGACAGGCCGGACGGACTCGGGGCTTTTTAGACCCATGGACATCTCCTAAGACACCTGTGTCCTCTGAAGCAACGGGGATGATTCATGAAGGGTTTGTCTCTTTAAAGACCACTACACAGAGGGAGTCTGAAGGCTCTCTGATCTCCAGGGCCCGTATTCACAAAGAATCTAAGAGTCCTCTCAGAAAACTCTTATTTTATCTTAAAAACTTTTACCCAGGAGTCTCAGCTTAAGAGCTATTCAGGACTGATCTGAGAGCAGCTCTGAGCAAGGAAAAGACAAAGACTTTTATCTTAGTGAGGAGGCGGGGTCGACCCCGTTGCTATGTATGACACAATCTTTTGAAGACTGTGATTGGCTGGCTGTCCAAGAAGGAAAAAAAGAGTGATTCTAGTGCAGGTTATATTCTAAGCTTCACTTTGGAAATTACATGCGTAACATTTCCTATCTGACCGTTCTCTCTGCTCTCTCACACACACATTATATATGTGTATATAAATCCTGTTTTTTATTCACCATGCTGTTAATTTCCTATCAGGTATCTGATTGGCTCAGAATGATAAAAATTGTTCCTCGATTCCAGTGACACCGATTGCTGAGTGGTGCTATTTGAACTGTTTGTTTTAATGGATCAAACACGGAATCAAAACCAAGAAGGGCAGAAAGCCCAACTGGACCAGTTAGTGGAAACACAAGGCAGTTCTGAAAGGAAAATTCGGCCGGGTGTCACAGCACGGGCTAGAAGCAGACGAGGGAGCTTAGCGCAAAATATTAACGGTTCATTCTCGCTAGCGCAAGAGGGAAGCTGCTATATTCATACATGCAGTTTTTTGAGCCTGTAAGGTGGGAATGTCCAGAGGAAACGAAATGAACTGCGACACAATAAGAGGTTCTGACAGTGCTGTAAGGCTGATGATACACAGAGCAACTTTTAGGGCAATCGTGCAGGGCAACGCTGTCGTCAATAATAATGAGTAAAGATTACTACCGTAATCCCTTCCCCGCCACCCGCGCTATCCATTTAAACATAGTCAGACTTGCCTCTAGCAACATTGCCCAGCAACATTGCTCAAAAAGTTGCCCCGTGTATCATCAGCTTTAATTGTTTGTGTGATCACTCTGCTTACAGAAGGTTGTGACAGACCCAAATCATCACCGCTGCTTTGTTGCCAAATATCCTAATGTAGTGATTACTTTCATTCCTGCCTGTGTCGGAGATGTTAGCTGCGTCTCTAATAAGATCAGTCACAAACACGCATCCCTGCACGATCTAATCTATAGCGCCTGATTAACTCTACTGTCATCCTGCAACACATTTCTTCTCCCTCTTCGTCTTTCTGCCATTTTCTCCTCGACTAAAGAAACTCTTAAGCCTCTTAAAAGTCCTCGTCCCTGCTCCTAACAATTCTGAGCTTAAGAGCTCTTTTAAGGCTTAAGATGCTTCATGAATTACTTTTTTCTTTACTAGGATTTTTTCTTTAATTTTAAGAGTACACGCCCACTTTTCTAAGAATTTTCTTAGAATTACGTCACTAGGAGCTACTCTTAGCCTTAAGATTCTTTGTGAATACGGGCCCTGGTCTGTTCCTGAGCCCTGCAGGTTTGATCTGTCTGGACCTGTACCCACGCCCCCCTGAAGACGCCCATCCCCCTCTGGCCAGGCTGTCTCTGTAAATAAGAAGCGGTCCTGCCTGTTAAAGGTTAGAGACAAACAGGAACCGGACTTCTGTCCCTTCATACTGTCAAACAGCTGTCAGACAGAGCGGCAGTTCTCCAGACCTGCAGGGACCCGGTCTGTCCTGTCAGAGCAGAGACCCGGTCTGTCCTGTCAGAGCAGGGACCCGGTCTGTCCTGTCAGAGCAGAGGGACCCGGTCTGTCCTGTCAGAGCAGGGACCCGGTCTGTCCTGTCAGAGCAGAGACCCGGTCTGTCCTGTCAGAGCAGGGACCCGGTCTGTCCTGTCAGAGCAGGGACCCGGTCTGTCCTGTCAGAGCAGAGGGACCCGGTCTGTCCTGTCAGAGCAGGGACCCGGTCTGTCCTGTCAGAGCAGAGACCCGGTCTGTCCTGTGAGAACTGGTGGGATCATGAGTTGATCCTTGTTCTGGTCTCTCAGTGAAGTCCAGCGAAGTGTTGTCCCGCTGGTCGGAGGACAAAATGCATCTCTGCTTCTCTGAATGAGGATCCTCCGGATCAAGGTCTTGGTTGAACCTCTAAGCTCAGGAAGGAGGGTCATGTGATCGGTCACCCAGAAGCCCTCTGGCCCTCGTCTCCACATTAGGCTGAAAACAGAACCGTGATCTCTGCTGCTGTTTCCTCAGCTGGAGTCTCATAAACTCAGAGTTTCCCGTCGTTCAACAGTCTGAAGGACCAACACTTTGAATACTGAGGTATCATGAAAAGCAGCAGCTCGTCCTGCAGTGAGATAATGTTTTTATTTCAGATCAGAAAATCACACAAACGTTGTTTTAAACTGGTAAATTTAAAGTTTTCACTGGACTACTTAGATTAACAGAAGAACTACAAACATGGAGGCGCTTTAAAACCTCTGAGGAACCACGTCCGTCAGGATTACTGCTGATTGGTTCGGCCTTACAAAATGTTTAACAGCTAAAAACATTCAGAACAAATTTAGAAAAGTAACTAAATGTAATAAGTTACATTACTTGGTTAAAGTAATTTAAATAGACTCTTACATTTTAAATAGTAATCAGTAACCTGCTGCATTCAGAAAATTCCCATAATACAAATCCCCCTCTCCCCCCTTGTGGGGTGGGATGTGACATCCTGAAGCTCGGGTCCTCTACCAGAGGCCTGGGAGTCTGAGGGTTCGGGTCCTGTACCAGAGGCCTGGGAGTCTGAGGGTTCGGGTCCTCTACCAGAGGGCTGGGAGTCTGAGGGTTCGGGTCCTCTACCAGAGGCCTGGGAGTCTGAGGGTTCGGGTCCTGTACCAGAGGCCTGGGAGTCTGAGGGTTCGGGTCCTCTACCAGAGGCCTGGGAGTCTGAGGGTTCGGGTCCTCTACCAGAGGCCTGGGAGTCTGAGGGTTCGGGTCCTCTACCAGAGGCCTGGGAGTCTGAGGGTTCTGCGCAGTATCTTAGCTGTTCCTAGGACTGCACTCTTCTGGACAGAGACCTCTGATGTTTTACCTGGAATCTGCTGTAGCCACTCTCCCAGTTTGGGGTCACAGCCCCCAGTGCTCCGGATCACCACTGGCACCACTGTTGCTCTGACTTTCCACATCTTTTCTAGCTCCTCTTTCAGCCCTTGGTATTTCTCAAGCTTCTCGTGTTCCTTCTTCCTGATGTTGCTGTCGCTTGGTATTGCCACATCTATCACTACTGCCTTCTTCTGCTGTTTGTCGATCAACACGATGTCTGGTTGGTTAGCCATCACCAGTTTGTCAGTCTGGATCTTGAAGTCCCACAGGATCTTAGCTCGGTCATTCTACCTTAGGAGGTGTCTTCCATTTTGACCTTGGGACTTCCTGTCCGTACTCGTGGCAGATGTTCCTGTACACTATGGCAGCTTCCTGGTTATGGCGTTCCATGTACGCACTTCCTGCCTGCTGTTATGTGCTGTACTGTCTCAGGGGCGTCCTGTCTGCACCTGGGGTCCTGCCTGGTGTGGTAGACCCGGGCCTGGACCGAGTGCCTGTTCTTAGTGCCATGATCAGTGCTTCTGTCCTTCAGTCCAGCCTCTGCAGGTGTGAGCTGAACATCTGGCGCAGAGGCCACACGCTGACGCTCAGAGCCTGTTTTCTTACTGAGGGATCTGAGAGACCCGGACCCTTTAGAAACACCATCAGATCTCATGAGCTGACTGTGTGCAGGATCACGTGTCAGTGTGTAGTACTTTTTCTGAGTTTAAACTGTGCACATGCGCAGAGGGTCGGTGAACAGCAGCGGCAGCAGTGCGGACGCACGGACTTGTGACAGTGTTTGAGCTGCAGACCCGGACCCGGACTCGGACTGTGGATGTTACCTGCGGACAATTAGTTCTGGATGAAAGTTTAACACCAGGTGAGTCCGACTGTACTGTGGTGCGTTTCAGGACACCGTGTGTGCGTGTTAAAGTGTGTGTCCGTGCTCAGGACGCGCTGAGAGTTTCGGAGGATTTACTGACTGCTCCGGGCTCAGGGTCTACGCGGAAGTGTTTCTCTCGCTCGGCTCCGCTTCAGACTCTGCAGACATGTAACTAGTCGGTCCGAGCCCGAGGTTCGGTTCTTCAGTCTGAACCCGACCATCATTTAAAAAACATGTCACGGAGTTTCAAACTCACGACGCGTTAAAGTTCGCGAGCTGCGCCTTGTACCGGGTAGGTGGGGCTGGTCGTGCAGAACTCCGTTAGGAAATCTGGTCATTTAAAGATCGCGTGCTTGTCTGAAGGAAATACTTGTTTCTTATTTTATAACTTACTGCTTTTTAAAACCAGATAGAGTCAGTCTTTACTTCGGCGTCCATCTCTTACTCGGGACAGCTCTTATTTTTCCAGATATGTAAACTTTTTGCCCGTTTCTGTCGCAGCCGTCGGCCCTTAAACACGCCCTGAGAGCGGCAGCGAGCCCGCAGAGGCAGCGCCGACAGGTCAGAACTGCGTAGAGATTTGATCAGATTTAACAGCAGCAAACAGGCAGCAGGTTACTGAAGAGAGAATACAGGTGTTTTATTAACCAGGAGCCGCGAGCAGCAACAGCAGCAACAACAACAAGAGCAACAACAACAAGAGCAACAACAACAAGAACAAGAGCAACAACAACAGCAACAGGACACGTTCACAACAAAACATAAAGAAAGTTTGATTTTCTCTGAAAACAGGAAGACCATCATGTGTCTGTGGTAATGTGTTTCCACGGTAACTGGATCAGATCCCTAACCTGGAGGGTCCTCAGAGCATGCTCAGACATGATCTGACTGATTTTCATCTGCTCCCACGATGCACTGCGCCGTAGACTGAGACCTGCATGTGTGACGGTCGCCGGTCCGGTTCTCCAGTCCTGGTCTCGGTCTTTGCTGAGGCCTTCTGTTTTGCCCTCACCGCCATCAGAGCACGCAGGCAGCTGACTCAGGTGACCAACAAGACCGAAACGCCAGACGCAAACCAGCGCTTCATCACGCCAGATCACATCTGAAGCCTGAGACGTCAGCGGGACGGACGCCGTCGTAACCCTGAGTACAGGACCCGGCAGTCCCCTGAACCCGCAGACCAGAACCCAGGACCAGGGACGCTGCTCATACTGACCTGGGGGGGGCGGTGGGGGGCTAAGAGGGCCTGGTGAGACCTGCAGAGACCTGGTTGTGGTTCAGTTGTTGTTGACAGGAGACTTAATGATAGTGTTGCTCCTATGACCCGCCTGTACAGACGCCATGGTGAGTCCTGGTCCAGGTGTTTACCTGCCTGTTACACCCTGTGTGCACACCAGGGTCTCTGGCTCTGGAACGTGATCCCTTGGATTGCACGTTGGTTACTGGCTGTGGTGAATTCCTCGTGGTCTGGTATCTGGATCTGGCGCCTGGTCTTGTGCAAACTTTACCGTAAACAAGGACCTCTGCAGGTCCAGTCAGGTTTCTGGAGTCTGTCGGCCTGAGGAGGTCGGCGGTCTGAAGTAGAGAAGAGGCACGTTAAGTTCAACAGGTCTGAACTACAGCTGCAGTGTCCCTGAATGCACCACAGCCACAGCACTAGTGTTGTTTTTGGCGGCCTATTTTAATTTTAGTTTTAGTCTAGTCTTTGTGTCAAGCTGTCATTTTAGTTTTTATTAGTTTTAGTCACGTTCATACTCTTTTTAGTCGACTAAAAGTCTGACCATTTTAGTCCAGTTTTAGTCAATGAAAATTGTATTTTATTCTCTTTTTAGTAATGTAATTCTATTTAACCCAGTCAATATAATATAACTACCTACTAGTAGTATAAACTAAACCAAAATTTTCTTTTAGCCAAACCCATTTCAAACAAGGTTATCTTATATTATTGTTGCCTTAAAGACTCAAGAACATACATCCATTCAGACACGGAAGTGACGGAACGGAAGATGCACTGATTTGAAATTTATTTTACCAACCAAACATGTTAGAAGTGCACACATATATATTTAAATAAAATAAATAAAATAGCATCACATGACAATGGCAGAAATAAATGAAAACATTCAAGTTTACCATAAAGAGAAACAAGGTGCTTGAATGCTCGAGCAAAAATAACAAACTAAAAAGTGCAAATTAAATGTGTCTGTTACTTTACTTGTATTGCTTGTAAACTGAAGTCAGATTTTGCATCCTAAAAACTATTAACAGATATAATAATACTGTGGCGAGCAGGCCGAGGGATGTGAGAGAAGGTCGCGAGGCTGTGAGACGCACCGGTCTTCATCTCTCACGGAGATTCTGTGTCAGACTTAACTTTTGCCGTTTACGCTAACTCTCCACCGCTCTGCATCTGCATCTTCTAAATAATGACGCGAGTGGGGCTTGAGGAAGTGACTTCGCCTGCGTCTGCGCAGTGCGCTCTGATGCGCCTGAAGTGAAAATACTGCAGAAATACTTGCAAACACTAAACGAGACGAAATAACGGTTTAACATTTCGTCTCGTCTCGTTTTGGTCAACGAAAATGTAGAGACATTTTATCATAGTTTTCGTTTTGTAAACCACATTTAGTCTCGTTTTTATTCGTCAACAATATTGCAAAATACATTTAATTATAGTCATCGTCACATGACCAGCATTTACGTTGCGTCTCGTCTCGTTTTCGTCACGTGATAAAGGTTCGTTAACGACGATATTTCGTCATCATTTTCGTTGACGAAAGCAACACTACACAGCACACCTGCAGAGGACCTCTGTTCATTTCTAACACACACACACACACACACACACACACAACACACACACAGTGACACACACACACACACACACACAGCATGTCACTGATGTTCTCTGATAATAAACAGAAACAGTCCCTCGTCACCTCTCCAGGTGTGACAGCAGTTACACAGCTGAGGGTCCAGGTCCTGAACCGCTTCCTGAACCGCTTCCTGAACCGGCTTCCTGAACCGCTTCCTGAGCTCCTCATAAAGTTTAAAGTCCACCAGAGTCAGTTTGTGATTTGTTCTGGACTTTATCTCTAAGTTTCTAAACTCGTTGTGTGTGTGTGTGTGTGTGTCTGTGTGTGTGCGTGTCTGTGTGGGCGTGTCTGTGTGGGCGTGTCCAGGTGACGGCGTGATGCCTGAAGTGTCTCTCAGCTCGTCCGGCGACGTCCCGCTGGCTGAAGGTAAGTTTCTGTTCATCGTCATGATACTGTGTTTTCCCAGGACAGTGAAGCAGCAGCAGAATCAGGCCCTCTGATTGGTCAGTTTACACCAGCTGATGATGATGATGATGATGATGATGGTGATGATGATGATGGTGATGGTGATGATGCATCACCTGGTTTAAAGTTTCTTTCTTTAATCTGCTGATTAGTTTTATTTTGTTTATTTGACAGCAACAAATTCTTTATACAGTAGAAGTCGTGACTGATATGTAGCCCCTCCCCCGCTGTCTGTCCCTGTCCCCTGTCCCCTGTCCCTGTCCCTGGTCTCTGTCCCCGGTCTCTGTTCCCTGTCCCCGGTCCCTGGTCTCTGTCCCCTGTCCCTGTCCCTGGTCTCTGTCATGATCTCTATTCCCCGGTCTCTGTCCCCGTTCCCTGTCCCCTGTCCCTGTCCCTGGTCTCTGTCCCCTGTTCCCTGTCCCTGGTCTCTGTCCCCTGTCCCTGTCCCTGGTCTCTGTCATGATCTCTATTCCCCGGTCTCTGTCCCCGTTCCCTGTCCCCTGTCCCTGTCCCTGGTCTCTGTCCCCGGTCCCTGTCCCTGGTCTCTGTCCCCTGTCCCTGTCCCTGGTCTCTGTCATGATCTCTATTCCCCGGTCTCTGTCCCCGTTCCCTGTCCCCTGTCCCTGTCCCTGGTCTCTATTCCCCGGTCCCTGTCCCTGTCCCCTGTCCCTGTCCCTGGTCTCTGTCCCCGGTCCCTGTCCCTGGTCTCTGTCCCCTGTCCCGGTCCCTGACGTCATGGTTTGCTTAGTGGAGCGTGACAGCGTCCTCAGAGTCCGTCTGACTTGATGTGTGGCCTCTTTCTTCCTCCGGTGGAGGGAACCAGCAGCTCCACATCGCAGCCGTCTCACAGAGGACAAAGACGCCTGTCTGTCTGTGTGACGCTGCTGCTGTGGACACTGAGCTCGCTCCGTGACTCTGCAGAGGACGAGCTCTGTTTGTTTAACGTCTGCGTTTGCATCATGTAAATATTGCAGCTCATTTTCATCTGACGTCCTCAGCAGCTCAGACACAGACACAGGTCACTGCTGTCCTCTTATTGGTTACTGACCTGCTGTTTGAAGCTCTCTGATTGGCTGGAGGTAGAACAAACATTAGTTCTCACGTGGAGCTGATCCTGAGTCAGCAGGTTAGTTTGTGGACGATCAGCTGACCTGATGAAAACAAACAAACAAACAGACAGACAGATGACATCACAGGAAATATTTTCATTACTGTGTCAACATCCAGTCCATCAGACCGGGGGGAGGAGGGAGGGAGGGAGGAGGGGGGGAGGAGCCTGAAGATATAAAAACAACAAACCCTATTTTAAATGTTACACATATAAAAGCCCCCCCCCCAGCTGTAGTTGTAACCAACACTAGAGACTCAGGTGTGACAGGAAGCAGCCAGCAGGTGGCGTCTCGCTCCCTCGGCGCCGCTCGCTCAGGCTAATTGGATTAAACCCCACCCCCTCCTGTCAGAGCTGCAGGTACACAGACTCAGACCTGCACAGACCTGCACAGACGCAGACCTGGTCTCGGACAGACCCCCGTCTCTTCCCCTCTCACTGCGCTCTGTTTAAGGTAAGCTGGGATTTTACAGCTTCTGCACCAACATCTTGTGTCGATGCAGAAAGATTCAGCTGTTCATCAGAGACACCTTTAGATTCAGTCGGCGTTACAGACCGGACGCTGTGACAGGAGCAGGGCGTCAGGCTGCGGTTCTGTAAGACGTGTTTTATCAGCTGTGTTGATCGGAGGGAGGCAGCGTGTCTGTCTGTGACAGGAAGGAGCTGTGAGGCTTAAACCTGCTGTTTTTTGTGAGGAGTCTGGTTGGAGGCGTTTAACATCTGATCCAGAGTCAGTTACCCACTGCAGAACCGTCCCTGTCACAGCTCTGGGTGGAGGCGTCTCCGTAGCGACGACCCCCGAGGCTCGTGTAGTGTAGGGTTTAGACTGCAGTCTGAGATCAGAGACCTGAACCTGAGGCTGGTCGGGGTCAGACCGGCGCTCCTGGATTCTTCTGATTGGGTATTGATCTCAGCAGCAGCTGTGTGCGTGTCTGTTTTCACTTGAAGCTAATCTCAGGTCACATGACTGGAGTCTTAATCACCATGGAAACCAGTGTTACATAAGAGAGGAGCTCTGATGTCACTGCGCTGACATCATCACCACCAGAGGTTCAACAGAGCGTTTACTGGTTTCTACTGGTCGCTATTCTGCCGCAGCCTGGTGTGTTAGACTGGTTTATACTGGTCTGTGCTGGTCAGAGAGGCTGGACTCCAGGTCTCAAGTCTCTGAGCTGGAGTCCAAGTCCAGGTCTCAAGTCTCTGAGCTGGAGTCCAAGTCCAGGTCTCAAGTCTCTGAGCTGCAGTCCGAGTCCAGTCTCAAGTCTCTGAGCTGCAGTCCGAGTCCAGTCTCAAGTCTCCGAGCTGCAGTCCGAGTCCAGTCTCAAGTCTCTGAGCTGCAGTCCGAGTCCAGTCTCAAGTCTCTGAGCTGCAGTCCGAGTCCAGTCTCAAGTCTCTGAGCTGCAGTCCGAGTCCAGTCTCAAGTCTCTCGTGGTTATTACGAATGTTGAATCAGCTGCTGTGTTGAGTCCAGGCTGCTAATAAAGCTGCAGAGCTGTGAGGGATTCTGTAACCTGTTTGTAACTTACAGAGCTCAACATGTGATGTGTCATTTACTGACATCTTACTACTGTAAGTCACCGCCCCCCCCCCCAGACTCTTAAACCCAGTGTAACGTTATAACTAAATAAAACCGTCAGGTTACATGAACAACAGTCAACAATAAACCTGTAAGCTCTTTAATAATTAAGGTGACGGCAGCGACGTTAATGATTACGTTAAGTAAACAAACGCTCGTTCATCTTTTCATAACGAACGACAGTAAACCTCTCGTAGGTCGTAGCTGAAGCGAGAAGCGAGCTAACGTTAGCTGGCCGATGCTGAGCTGAACCTGTTCACTCACCTCAGGTTATTTTACATTCAGAGCTTCTTTGTTTGGGTCGTGTTAAAGTTTTAAAGCCAAAGTTTGTGATGAACGGCTCAGCAGACGTTTCCTGAAAATAAACATTGTTCACGAGTCCTCGAGTCCGAGTCGAGTCTGAAGTCTTTTGAGGAAGAGTCCAAGTCGAGTCTGACCATTAACATCCCTGCAGACGGTATTTCCTCCGTGGACCCTGCTGCTCTCTGTAGTCGCTAACGTGGCGTTCATGGCGTCATGGCGTCCTTAATCCAGACTCTCATGAGGTCACCGCCCTTGAGCCAGGCTTCACCTGCAGCGGGGCTGCTCGGGGGTCAGCAGGTCAGACTGTGGTTGTGCTGGGCGGCTTCCAGGTGTGAATGTGATCAGGGCCCTCCGGCAAAAGAGAACTTCCTCTCAGTGAAGTTCCCCTAGAAACAATAATTATCCTGTAATTTATTCTCACCAGATGATCTGCGTCAGTTCAAGCTCTGAAAGCTGTTTCAGTCCACTTTAATCAGCAAACTCACTTTATTGTTGAAAGAAGACGTTAATGTTTAACAGCCTTTTAACACAGACTCTCACGCAGACTCACGCTGACTCTCGCGCTGACTCACGCTGACTCTCACACAGACTCTCACGCAGACTCACGCTGACTCTCGCGCTGACTCACGCTGACTCTCACACAGACTCTCGCGCTGACTCTCACGCTGACTCTCGCGCTGACTCACACAGACTCACGCAGACTCATGCTGACTCTCACGCAGACTCACGCAGACTCTCGCGCAGCCTCTCGCGATCAGAACAGTGACAGACAGTTGTGTTAAGCCCTCTTGAACGTGCCCTTGTGACTAAGGTGAGAACCTTCACCTGTAGAGGAAGTTGACTCATTTATTGCTGCGTCCTGATAAGATGCAGCTTGAACGGCCCCTGAACTCTTTTATTGTTGTGTCAGTAACATTATTTATGAACGCGGAACTTTTCACCAGATTAGAGATTTATTATAGTGAATCTGTGAGTAGGAGATTTGGGTATTATGGATAAGGTCTCCTCTCAGAACCGATCGTGTTCTTAACGGTGATCATCACACCGGCAGATCAGGAAGCTGCGTGTTCTGAACCTGACTTCCTGTTTGGTCCTGATCCGGCCGGCGGTCGGTGAGCTGAGCGTCTGAAAGGTTTGGGTTTAAAAAGCAGCTTCGAAGAACCAAAAGGTCCAAAGTCTCAACATCATAATCTGAGTAACCCGTTTATCCAGGTATGGAGAGCGACGCCCCGCTGCTCCTCTGGAGGTCAGAGCAGCTGATTGGTCGGCTCTGAGGGGAGCGTTGTTGTTGTGTGTTGTTGTGTGTTGTAATCTCACTGTGCTGGATTAACAAGCTGCTTAATCCCCATTATCACAGATTAGACACACACGCTTCACTTTGATGCTCTCGCTGTAAAGCGGCAGACAGGAAGTGACTTTAAGTCTTCGCTCTGCTTCCTGCTCAGCTCTTTGTTCCTGTTTTTAGAAAACAAACTCTGCAGCAGAAGGACGTCACAAACTATAAGCTGCTGTGACAGTGAACCTGCCAACATGTTTTAAAAACAACAGAGTTTTTTGAGATTTGAAGTGAGAATCCCAGGTGGGATCAGATGGTAACAGAGCTCAGTGAGCTGCAGGGACACGAGGGGTTAATCCTGCCAGAGCGAGGCATTCGAGGCACGCGGGAACTCTGACGCTCCCCCACAGAGGGGAGGTAAAACTCCCAGGTTGAGTAACTGAGCAGGTAAACAGAGTGACTCACCAGCTGATCACAGATCAGTCAGACTGACAGGAAGTGATGCGTCAGCGTGTTCAGGACTAAATGTTTCTTCTTTAACCGACCAATCGTGAGTCACCGCCGAGGAGGCGACGGTACCTGCCGTGCAGAGTTCTGTTGGTTTGAGAGCATGAAACTAAATCAGACCTGAGGTCAGCTGAGAACGAAGGTTCACGATGTGTCTGAAAACACCGCGGAGGCCACGAGGCGCCGCACGCGCTGCTTCCTGTTTGTGTGTCGGTGTTTCTGTTATTTTGTCCGTGGGTCTGAGCAGACAGAAGCTGATTGGCCGTCTGAAGTCACAGCGGGCGTCTGTCCGGCCGCATCAGGACGAGACGTCGTGGTTAAAGAACTCCGCTGTGTCTCCACAACAGTCGGCCATTGTTCTGCCTCTTAGCTCCGCCCCCCCGAGACGCTCAGTGGCACAAACAAACAAACCCTCAGCCAGACGCTGCTCCCAGGTCAGCTGACCGCGGCGCCGAGCTGCAGGACAGGAAGTCAGCTCTGCCTCGGAGGGAAAGTGCAGCCAGGGTCCGGTGCTGACGGGGAGTCAAAGGGGGGCAGCTGGACCTCAGGGGGTCCGTGGAGTCCTGCAGGGTTCAGACAGGAAGCTGCAGGATGTCAGCGCTCAGACCTTTGGCTTCAAACAGATCAGGTGCATGATGGGAGGTGATGATGCGTCTGTTTGTTGTGATGGCAGCCGTGTGTCGCGGCGTCTCCTTTCCCCCTGAGCCTCAGGATGAACTCTGACCTTTGACCTCTGGGGTCCCTTGTGGTTTTTACCTCCGTGTCTCACGCGAGATCTTCAAACAAAGTGTCTCAGCTGCTGACTCTGCGTTATCGTGGACCAATCAGCTCGTACCTGTTGAAATACCTTTAAAGGGCCGGTACACCTAACGCTTTCCCTCTGGGGTCGACCTGCTGAGCTCTCAGTGAAGATGAAGATTATGTTCTGATTCTGGATCAGTTCCATGCTCACTGTTTAAACTCTCTGACTGGCTGCTTCTCTGTAGCTGCTGAGGCTCATGGGTAATGTAGTGTTTTATAGAGGATTCATGTTGGAGACACTTTGTTTCCCAGCAAAGTGCTTTAGAGTGAAAAAACTTTAATCACTCCTCCTCCTCCTCCTCCTCCTCCTCCTCCTCCTCCTGCTCCTGCTCCTCCTCCTCTTCCTCTTCCTCTTCCTCCTCCTCCTCCTCCTCCTGCTCCTCCTCCTCCTTCCTGCAGCTCGTTTCCTTTTTCCTCTCTTTTAAAAACTCTTCCTTCTTTTGTCCTCTTTGATCTTTACTTTCACCGACTCCTCCTCCGTCTGTTGTCCCTCCTCCTCCTCCTCCTCCTGTAGTAGCATGTGTGCGTCTCCTCACTCTCTCCTGACCTGTGGAGCCTTCAGGTGTCTCTGGAGCTGCAGGAGAACGCAGTGTTTTGTCTGATGTGTCAGTGAGGGACTGAGTTAGAGTTGATGGGGTATCAGAGGAGCATGTGGCGCAGCCTGGGAGGAGGAGGAGGAGGAGGAGGAGGAGGAGGAGGAGGTGTTGTTGCTGTGGTGAGGTGCTCGTGTTCAGAGGAGGAGGTGAAGATCACCTTCAGGAGCGTCGGGGAGGAGCGCGGGCTCAGACGAGTGTTCGTCCGCCGCTGGTTGGGTGAGTCCGACGCGTTTGATGCCGTCTGGTGAAGCTGAAACTCTGGCAGAGGACGTTTCAGCTTCTAAGACAGAAACAGATTTGAACTGTTGGTTAAAGCCTGCGTGTGAAGCCGCGGCCGCTCTGTCGGCGCTAACGGCCGCTGAGGTCAAAGTTCAGCCGTTTGGTTTGAAAGTAAACACTGATCTGTGACTGGCCCTTCATCTTATCATGTTCAAATTCCCTTCCTGCTGGGTCAGTGAACGCCCCGCTGACTGCACACTGGCAGGAAGCCAAACAGCTAACGGACTCTGTGTGTGTGTGTTTGTCTGTGTGTGTGTGTGTGTGTGTTTGAAATTGTTTTCATTCAAACTGCAAGCCAGACACACACACACACACCACACACGGACACACACGGACACACACAGACAAACACACACACACACAGACACACACACACACAGACACACACACACACACACACAGACACACACAGACACACACAGACACACACACACACACACACACACACACACACACACACACACACTCTCTCTGATCTGGTTTTGGTTTGTTGCTGCAGGATCTGAGTTTCGATGCAGTTTGAGTTTCAGTCGGTGAAACTTTGCGGCCGTCTGCGGCGTGTTGGAACGTCTGGAGCTCCAGATGTTTGTAGTTAAACTTTCTGAAGCAGCTGTTGGTGAGACATCAGGTGACCCTCAGGATGAGTTTCTGCTGAAGTGATGGAGGATGAAATATGATTTGTGAACGAGGCTTCAACAGGCTGCGTTCACACTTGTACGTATTTAAAACTAAACCCATCTCCGTCCTCTCCAGCTGATCTGTGTCTCTTTAAATGTCTGACATCATGTGACCGTGACTCTGTGCTGGGAGTCGACCACATGCACAGTCCAAGTGTTTTTTACTCAGTACAGAGTATTTTATAAACCTCTGTCAGCAGCATCGTGTTCCTGCTTTGACTGACTGATGAGAGCCAATCAGAGAGCCGAGCTGCGTCCTCCTTTCTGAAGTCCTCTGTTTTTCCCCTCTGCACTAAAACCAGTTCGGCAGCGTTTCCAAACTTCTCTGTTTTAGGACTTTGTTTTAGTCTGGACGGGAGCAGCGAACGCAGCAACAGGTCTCTGGTTTAAAACCAAACACTCTCCATTTAATATGTTTTAATATTCTGTTAATGCACCCGTTTACAGCAGCTCCTCCTCCTCCAGGTGGAGGGCGGGTCCAGCAGACAGGATGCTGCTTCCAGCCTCCTCCTGAGAGCAACAGCTTCATCTTGTTCTCTTTAGATCTTATTATGTTTTACTGAAGTTAGTTTTATAAAAGTTTACATAAAACCCTTTAAAGGTTTCTGACTGAAAAATGTTGAAAGCTTTTGTACCTGAGGTTTCCTGAATGCACCTTCATGAATCCTCTCCACAGCGGTCAGCAGAACTAAACGGTGACGTGTTGTTAAAGTCTCCTTGTGTTCCTGAACGCCGTCTTGTTGTCTCTCTGTCTCAGGCGGCGGGCTGTCGGCGTCTCTGCTGCTCAGATATGTAGCTAAACCCTCTGAGCGGCGGTTAGCCGGTACGTTCGCCAGCACGCAGAGCGCAGGGCGGCCATGTTGAGCCGCCAGGTGGGAAACCTGGTTTTTAAAACTTATATTCATGTAAATCATTGAAATGTGTTGTAAAGCTGCTGACATGTTTGATAGTTTCTGTGTCGCGTTAAAATACAGATCAAACGTTGTGATCTTCAGCTTCGTGTCCTGGAAGCTGCTGTTAAAGAGTTTCCCACCGTGAGCTCAAGATGGCCGCCTGGTGAACAGCATGCTGCACAATCACACAAATCACTAACCAATCAGTGTCATTGATCAGAGGGGGGGGGTCACCATCATCACCATCATCATCATCATCATCATCATCAGACTCTGGTGACTTTAGTGCTTCTGAACGAAGCTTCTGTAGATTGAGTTCAAAGTCCCGGCTCAGTACGTTGTGTTATGTGGTCCGGTGGTAACCATGGTGATAGGATGTTGTCTTTGCTACCTGGTTGTTTGCTGACTGCGGAGACGAACACACGGCTGCTGGTAGTTTCTGATGGACGCTGACCTTTACTGTGTCTGTGACCTTCTGAGTTTGTCACATTAGATCATCTCAGCAGGACGTTAACTGAAGCTAAAAAACAAGCTGCAGATTAATTTATAGTTATATAAATTAAAAAAAGAACTCTAGTTATATTTTACATGATGTTTGTTTTTCCCTTTATAGAATTAAAAACATTTCATTAACTGGTGCGAAAATGTCTCCAGGATGAAGGAAATGAACTTTTCCAACATTAGACATTTGTTCTGTATCGTGTTGAAACGTCTGCTCGTCCTCATGGACCCGGTGTAGTGGACGCTCTGGACCCTGATGTCTTCATGTCTTCACCGCAACACAAAGTCAGAACACACAGTGTTTTTTCACTCCCATCGCTGAGGATTGAGTCAGAATCCATTTATACGACAGCTGAGACACGTAGAATCGTTCAGGGTGACTTCCTCTTCCTGATGAGATCATCATGTCTGATATGTCTGCAGCGCTTTCTGCAGAAATAAAGACCTCGTCAGGATGGAACAGGAACAGGTTTAGACGAGTCTCCTCTTCACAGCTCAGAAACGTGTTGTGACAGATTCTGTGAATTCCTCTGAGCAGATAGGAGGAATCTGTAGGTTTTATTTTTAGCTCAGGGAGTTCTTAATAATAATCATCTGTGTGCGGTTACATCATCAGGCCGTCTGTCCGGGAACAAAAAACAAACTCCTTAAAGCCTGTTTCTGCCCTGTCTCCTCACTGAAGCTCTTATTGTGAAAGGCAGCCCTCTGGGATCGTAGTAAGACTCTTATTGTGAAAGAAATCCCTCAGTGATTGTAGTTAGCCTCTTATTGTGAAAGAAATCCCGCAGTGATCTTAGTAAGACTCTTATTGTGAAAGAAATCCTGCAGTGATCGTAGTAAGACTCTTATTGTGAAAGAAATCCCTCAGTGATTGTAGTAAGACTCTTATTGTGAAAGGCAGCCCTCTGGGATCGTAGTAAGACTCTTATTGTGAAAGAAATCCCTCGGTGATCGTAGTAAGACTCTTATTGTGAAAGAAATCCCGCGGTGATCTTAGTAAGACTCTTATTGTGAAAGAAATCCCTCAGTGATTGTAGTTAGACTCTTATTGTGAAAGGCAGCCCTCTGGGATCGTAGTAAGACTCTTATTGTGAAAGAAATCCCGCTGTGATCTTAGTAAGACTCTTATTGTGAAAGAAATCCCTCGTGATCGTGGTAACTCTTATTTTGAAAGACAACCCTTGGGGAGTGTAGTAAGACTCTTATTGTGAAAGGCAGCCCTCTGGGATCGTAGTAAGACTCTTATTGTGAAAGAAATCCCTCGGTGATCTTGGTAAGACTCTTATTGTGAAAGGCCCAGTGATTGACAGTTTGATGTCAGAGGATGATCAGCTGATCTGATCTGGATCAGCTGATCAGCTGATGATGATAATAATAATAATGTGTATCGTTCTACAGAATCAGCTGATTGATTGTAATCGTTCGGCGTGATCGCCATCACAAACTGCTTTGTTCAGTGACATCATTATGATGTCATCCTCACCTGTCCTCACCCCTCCTCTGTCCTCAGACTCCTCCCGCCTGTCCACCGCCTCCATCAGCAGTAATGAGCGCGCTCCGTCGGCCACGCCCTCCGACTCCTCCTCTTCCGACCGCCGCCAGAGAGCCTGATCTCCACGCTGTCCTCGGGCTCCGGGGACGACAACCTCGCCCCCCCTCCGTCCACCCAGTCCCCCGAAATCCACCTGGACCTGAGCCCCGAGGGGGGCTCTGCGGAGGGCCAGGGGGCGTTTCCAGGACCCGACAAGGCGGGGCGGAGCCTCAATCGCACGAACAACAACAACAAAGCGTCCACGCCGAGCCGACTCTCCAGCCGCCGCCAGCCGGTGTCGCCGTTCATAGCCAAAACCATGGCGCCGAACCCCGAGCTGACCTACCTGGACCGGGTCGTCATGGAGATCATCGAGACGGAGAGGATGTACGTCAGAGACCTGCGCATGATCGTGGAGGTGAGACGCCGCCGCCGCCGCCGCTTTGATCCTTTCAACGACGTCAGAACTTATAAATATAAAATATAAGTTTAATTAATAAAATCTGTCTTTAATGTAAAATCACTTTCTCTGCATTAAATAATTAGTGTTAAATTCTAAATATAAAATTATCGTTACTGTGAATAAATTAAATAATTTACAGAAATAAATTAAATCTGTTTTAAAAAAACAAATTAAAAGCACAAAATAATGTAAATGAATTTTCATGTAAAACATAAAAAAGATTCACTCGAGCTTTAAAAGAAAAGAAACGATTTAAAGATTTGAAAGAATTTAAGTGTTGTTTTCTGTTTAAAAGCTGTTTCCTGTGGCTGCTTCAAAATAAAAGCCACTAAACCATCAGTAGGTGTTGTTAGCGTTAGCGGGGAGCTAACGGTCAGATCAAATGTTGCAGCACTTCCTGTCTCACATCACAAACTGAGTCTGACTTGAATAAATATTATTATTATAACTTCACAGCCTCATAAACATAAACGTGGCAGTGAGCAGGTGAAGCTACAGGAAGTGGCGCCGCCCCGACTTCCTGCTCGAACACAGACGTTCTGAGTAAAACTGTTTTGTGTTTGTCCTGCAGGACGTTTAGGTCTCTGAGCCGAGCGGCTGCTCTTAGCGACGCCGTCACAGACTATAATTAACACGTTAAGACGTTCTGCAGGCGGATTAGCTGCTTATGTAACGGTCAGGATCACAGAGAGACCTGGACCCAGAGGGAAGACCTGGACCTGCAGCAGCAGACCACATCACACTAATGTTAATAAGTAAAATTAACATTTAACAGAAAATAAGTCAGAATTAAATGATTTTTAAAATGTTTTTATCTTAAACAATCAAATTTAAATCATCACACAGTTTTTGTTGTTTGTTTATTGTTGAGAAATAAAAAGATAGAAAACAAACTACATGTTAAAAATAGCAAAAAAGAAACAAACATATTTATATAATAAATATTTCTTAACATATTTAGAATCATTTCAGTTTTCTTTCAGAACAGAAATGAGATTAATTTAATATAAATAAATAATTAAAAAAAGATTTGAGTGCAGAGAAACTAAGACTGTGTGACTGTAAACCAGCTCAGAGTGGAGTCAGAGCGCCGCCTGCTGGACAGACCGAGACATGACAGGAACACAGACTCTGTTTACACTGAGGCGGCCTGTGATTGGCTTAACCTGTCCCCCCTGTCTGCAGGACTACCTGGCCCACATCATCGACCAGTGTGACCTGTCGATCCGTCCGGAGCAGGTCTGCGCTCTGTTCGGAAACATCGAGGACATCTACGAGTTCAACAGGTGGCCGACGCTTTCAATCACTAACCCATAATCGTCATGACGATAATCAGGTGTAAACAGGTGTGTCGTTGTAGCGCCTCCTCAGAGGACTCGCTCGCCGACTCCCCTTCACGTCGGAGGTGAGTTTGGTTTGCGGCTCCCGGCCGACCGCATGCTGCGTGCTGTGCTGAGCGTCTCCTTTCACCCGGGAACACCTGAAAGTGCCGCGAGCCGTCCGAGCAGAGACTCAGACCTGAACTCGGACGGAGCGACGCCACCTGCTGGACAGGTGGCGTCGCTCCACCTGCTGTCAGACAGGAAGGACGTCCTCAGACTGAAACCTTTCACCTTCTCATACTTCACCTCAGGGGCCTTTTAGCAGCTGATCTGGAGCTTTTGATCACATGATCCTCCTCAGAGTCGTCACTTATCAAATCTCTTTGTTGTGGATGTTTTAAATTTACATATTAAAATAATGAAGTTAAATCAGAGGCTCATCCAGCTGCTGAGGAAACAGAGACGTGATCAGAAGCTCCGTTACTAAACCGACCTGTGAGCTGTTTGTTTGTGGATAATCTCAGCTGACTGTTGTTGTTTTCGTCGTCATGGTGACGGTGTTTCCTGTTCACAGCGAGCTGCTTCAGGCTCTCGACCTGTGTGACAACGACCCCGTGGCCATCGCCCGCTGCTTCGTCATGAAGGTGAGAAACGTGTCGAACCTTTAACCTTGGGGGGGGGGGGGGCTGCTACCAGAGAATCTCCTGTCTGACTGCTGGTTTGCTGTTTGTTTCAGAGCGAGTACTTCGAGATCTACACTCAGTACTGCACCAACTACCCAAAGTGAGTACTGACAGGTTCTGCTCACACCTGCTGCCTGTAGCTCTGACCATGTGACCATGATCCTTAGTTCAGATGGTTCAGAGCTCAGCAGCCCGTCTATGGAGCTAGATGAGTCTCATAAAGGATAAATACACACACTACATTCACATATGCACACACAGGATTCATATATGCACACACGTGATTCACAAATACACACACAGGATAGACAAATACACACAAAACTCACAAATGCACACAGAAAATTAAAAATGCACACACAATTCAGAAATATATTTCTGATGCACACAAATACATCCTGATTTACAAACTGCCTGTGGTCCCTGAACTTCACTGCATTTGTGTGTGGGTTTTGAGACTCCGCTGACTTGGCTCAACTCACAAATGCATTTTTTTATACAGGGAATGATCTGCAACCAATCAGATCTCTCCCTTGTTTCAGCCAATCACAAGAAAGAACCCCATATAGAGGATGATTTACGCATAAGCCAATCACATGAACGCGTTCACACAGCGCTATTTCCATGTGGTGCGGCCCTCTCGAGAGGGGAGCGGAACTCTGCCCGTTAACGTTAGCGATGTGAGGGTGAGACAGGCCATGAGAAGGTGTTACATTTAACTTATTATTTCCTCATTTGCTAGTAAAGTATAAAGAGATGTCTAGTCCCTCATCTAACTATTCTTACTGGGAATCTGACCTGGGAAATTTTTAAATATTTTATTCTGGGGGAAAAAATTGGTTCTGCTTATCGTTTCTAAACACGACATAAACCTTTTATTGTAACAAAAATGCTTCATATGTTTAAGAACTTATCTGTGCCTCTGTCTGACCCAGTAACTTTGGTTAGGCTATTAATGATTTTTGCAGTGGAAAATATGTCTAGGTTCAAACTGACTGTAAAGTTTTAGACTTCTAGATTTTACATTAATAAAATCTTGCTCATTTTGTATTTTATTCACATTCAGATATCAGCAGCTAATAATTAAAAACTCACTTTTAAACTACATTTCTTTGTTTCAGCTGCACCACAGTCATCCTCACTCAGAAATATTAGCATCATAGCCTATCCAACATAACTACCATGTATATGTGCCAATCAGCTCCCGGGCCAATAACTGCACAAACGCCCGAGCTGCTTCCTGCTTTGGGGACAGACCCTGTCAAACAGTCACGTTATTCACAAGAATTTCAACCCAACATTACTAACCCTATTAGCATGCAGACTTGCTAGCGTAGCTCGCTAGCTTATGTTGACAGTTACACAATTAAACCGATTAACATTAATAATTAAACAAAATCTCATAACAAGGGGATAACTAGTGAAACACCTTAAGTTCCGCTCCCCTCTCGTTGCCAGAAGGTCTGTTGAAGTCAGTCAGAGACGGCCGCACCACATGGAAATAGCGCTGTGTGAACGCGTTCATGTGATTGGCTTATGCGTAAATCATCCCCCACGTGGGGAGCGTTCTTATGATTGGCTGAAACAAGGGAGAGATATGATTGGTTGCAGATCATTCCCTGTATAAAAAAATGCATTTGTGAGTTGAGCCAAGTCAGCGGAGTCTCAAAACCCACACACAAATGCAGTGAAGTTCAGGGACCACAGGCAGTTTGTAAATCAGGATGTATTTGTGTGCATCAGAAATATATTTCTGAATCTTGTGTGTATTTGTCTATCCTGTGTGTGTATTTGTGAATCACATGTGTGCATATATGAATCCTGTGTGTGTATTTGTGAATCACATGTGTGCATATATGAATCCTGTGTGTGTATTTATCCTTTATGAGACTCATCCAGCTCCATACCCGTCTGGTTTCTGATCAGCCCAAATGGACTCATGGCCCCCCTTCACTCAGTGACCTCCACGGGCTCCCCGGGCCTCCAGAATCAGGTCCAAGTCCCTGATGCTGCACACAGAGCTGCTCCCGCACCGTCTACCTGAAGTCAGAAACCTGCTGTGTTTCCACCCCCCTGCAGGAGGTCGGCTTTCGGCGCCGCGCAGACAGAATCTAACCTTTGACCTGCTCTGTGTTTGGCTGCAGTTCGGTGGCGGCGCTGACCGAGTGCATGAGGAACAAAACTCTGGCCACGTTTTCCCGGGAGCGCCAGGCGTCGCTGAAGCGGTCTCTGCCTCTGGGCTCATACCTGCTCAAGCCCGTCCAGAGGATCCTCAAGTACCACCTGCTGCTCCAGGTAGGACCCGACACACCTGGTGACAGGTGACGCCGCGATCCTCAGAGCTTCAGTCAGGACGACTCTGGTCTCTGAACCTGAACCCTGCTCACAGTTTGTTCAAAGACTCTTTTTAAGGTTCTTTGCAGGAACGTCTGTGTTTTTCACTCAGGTCTAAAGACAGTGAAGCTGAATGTGGTTAAAACACCTTCACTCTGTTTACAAAAGGAAAGAAAATATGTGACATGATCATTATTATTATTGTAATGAGGCTGTTTCTGCCTGGCTGAGTCATCCTGTGCCTCTGCAGGAGATAGCTGAGCACTTTGACCCGATGGAGGAGGGCTACGAGGTGGTGGAGGAGGCCATCTACACCATGACGGGCGTGGCCTGGTACATCAACGACATGAAGAGGAAACACGAAGCACGCCGCCAGACTGCAGGTCAGCCTACTGCTCCTCCCGCTTCCTGTTCGTCCTGTCAGGGTTTGTTTCACCTGAAAGGTCCAACATGTGACAGCAGAACCAGGCTGGACCTCCTCAGACCTGTGGTCCAGTACCGGCACCGCCAGCTTCACAGTTGCTTTGATGAAGCAGGCTGATAGTAACGTCTGTTCCGTGTGTTTTCTTCAGGAGATTCAGTCTTTGCTGCTGAACTGGAAAGGTCCTGACCTCACCACCTACGGGGAACTGGTTCTAGAGGGAACCTTCAAAGTCCATCGGGCCAAAAACGAGAGAACGCTCTTCCTGTTCGACCGCATGCTGCTGATCACCAAACGCCGGGAGAACACTTCGCCTACAAGACGCACATCACGGTGAGTTCAGGCCGTTTAGACAGAGAGAAGAACTCAGAGAAGTTTATTCGTTTACTTGACCAGGAAATGAATCACCAGACGTTTATCAGACAGGAAGCAGAAACTTTAGATGGAGGTCAGTGTTTGACAGTGAAGCTGTCTGTGTTTCAGTGCTCCACCCTCATGCTGATCGAAAGCGCCAAAGACTCTCTGAGCTTCAGCGTGACTCATTACAAACATCCCAAACAGCCTCACACCGTGCAGGTGAGTGTGTGTGCACCTGTGTGTGTGTGTGTGTGTGTGCACCTGTGTGTGTGTGTGTGTGTGTGTGTGTGCACCTGTGTGTGTGTGTGTGTGTGTGTGTGCACCTGTGTGTGTGTGTGTGTGTGTGTGCGTACACAGTGTGTGTGTTTGTGTGTACACAGTGTGTGTGTGTGCACAGTGTGTGTGTGTGTGTGTGTGTGTGTGTGTGTGTGTGCACCTGTGTGTGTGTGTGTGCGTACACAGTGTGTGTGTTGTGTGTACACAGTGTGTGTGTGTGTGTGTGCGCATTACACAGTGTGTGTGTGTAGTGATGCGCACACAGTGTGTGTGTGTGTGATGCGCATACAGTGTGTGTGTGTGTGTGTGATGCGTACACAGTGTGCGATACAGTGTGTGTGTGTGTTGTACACAGTGTGTGTGTGTGTGTGTGTGTGCGCATTACACAGTGTGTGTGTGTGTGTGTGTACACAGTGTGTGTGTGTGTACACAGTGTGTGTGTGTATGTGCGCGCATTACCAGTGTGTGTGTGTGTGTGTGCGTACACAGTGTGTGTGTGTGTGTGTGTGTGCGTACACAGTGTGTGTGTGTGCGCACACAGTGTGTGTGTGTGTGTGTGCTGCATACACAGTTTGTGTGTGTGTGTGTGTGCTGCACAGTTTACAGTGTGTGTGTGTGTGTGCATTACACAGTGTGTGTGTGTGTGTATGCGTACACAGTGTGTGTGTGTGTGTGCGTGCACGCATGTATGTGTGTGTGTGTGTGTGTGTACACAGTGTGTGTGTGTGTGTGTACACAGTGTGTGTGTGTGTGTGTACACAGTTTGTGTGTGTGTGTGTGTGTGCGTACACAGTGTGTGTGTGTGTGTGTGTATGCGCATCACAGTGTGTGTGTGTACACATTGGCCCTCATTTATCAAAGCGCGTACACCAAATTTCCAGCGTACACCTGGTGTACGCCCAAAACCACGGTGACTTTGACATTTATCAATATGGATGTTGGCGTACGGCACGCTCAAATCCTACGCCAGCTCAGGAGGTGGTGTACATGTACGCAAGTTTTGAGTTAGAGTCAAAATGCTCAGAAATCATTTCCTAACAGCACAAAACGCACTGATAATCTAAAATACATGATATATTATGACCCACTGTAACAGAAACAACGTTTGAAACATTAATGTTGTTTATATTTGAGCTGCACGGACTTTATACAGCCTACTGAGCAGTCAGAACATGCTTTGATTTGTATTTGGACTATTTTATCGTAGCTTTTGATGTCTTTTATTTGGGTTTGCTTTTAATAAAATGTGGACCTTCAAATGAAAAGGCTACAAGCAAAAATGTTAAAACAACGAAGAGCATGAGCGGCTTGAAGCACTGAGTCTGGCTGCTGAAATGGACTCAGCCCCACGGCCTTTAGGTGAGGCGGGCACAGACATGTCGCGCACAAAGCCCTGCATTTATTATAAGACAAACTTTATATTATGACCGCACATCGAGCACCGACACCCCCGCTAAAGGCCCCGCGTCCCCAGACTCTGGCATGCTGATCTCTGTTCATGTGTGAGTCCTGGGTCAGTGCGTAAAGCCCAGTCCGGGAGGTGATGGAGCAGCTTTTTATCAGAGCAACATTCTTTCATTTGGAGCTTATTTGGGACTTTGATGGGCGTTTTAGTGCTAAATCTCTTGGAGCACCACAAGGAGCCAATTTATAATTCTAGGAACAGACAAAAACTTCTAGTTTGCACGGAACACGCGCTCCACAAACAGGTGGTACAGACGTGGTGCAGCTCATCATTGTGTTTGATCAATGTTTCACTCTGAACATAAAATAAAAGTTACACCGCGGATGGTCAGATCCAAGTCCGTGCGCGTCCAGACCCGTGTCCGTGCGTAATGGTCCCAGGACAGCGCAGAGCTGTTTCCCAAAGCCGCAAAACATTATGAAGGCTTGCTTTGCACGCTGGGGGGACACCGCCCCGTATCTGTCCGTATGTCCTCCGTTCATCAAAGTAAACGCTCAACAAGAGGCCCGTGACCTGCTCCTCCGGGATGAGCGCGTCCTCCTCTGGGGCTGACAGCGCGCGGTGGTCCCCCTGACTCCAGTACTGGCTCTCCGGCTGGACCTGAACTGTTTATGGCTCATCTGACCGCTCGTGTCCAGTTTTAAGCGCGTTGAACATTTAGTTAAAAAATGTGTCCAGTTTAAATCATCGAATAAAAAAGTATTAAATTGTTTCCAAATGAAAAACCTCGTAATATTAAAATGCACAACATTTTTGAACATTTATGCCGGGGAGGGGCTCTAGTAGTGAAACTAAAATTTAACCTTTTTTTAAATCTGAAAAAACAACATAATATTTTGTTTCTGAAGTTTTAACTTGTGGACTTCCTGCTCCAAACCATGGATTTCTTGCCGTATTCCATCAGTCCCTGCCGTAAAGTCCTGAGTGCAGCCTCCTGAAGCTTGAATAATTTGGGGCGTTTCATTCAAATTACGCACGTTTTCAGCCGCCGCATTTATCAACACCAGGTGGTGCGTACACCTGGATTTCAAAGGTACGCACAGCTTCATAAATCAGGTGCTGAGAACAGTGTAAGCATAATCTCACACACAAAAATAAAACCGTTTCTACGCAAGAATGATAAATGAGGGCCAATGTGTGTGTGTGTGTACACAGTGTGTGTGTGTGTGTGTGTGAGTGCGTACACAGTGTGTGTCATTTCTGTAAATATCTGATAAACCTTTCCATGTGAAGAGATGGCCCTGTGCCGTGTGAAACAGTGAGTCTACAGTTGGTATAACAGTGTGAAGCAGTGAGCGTGCAGCTTGTCTAACAGTGTAAAGCTGCTGTCCCCTCAAAGTAACATCACACAGCCTTTAATGTCTAAACTGCTGGTGACAAAGCTGAGGACACCTCTGAGGGAAAATGTCCACATTGGACCCAAAGTGTCAATATTTTGTGGGCACCATTATTTCCCAGCTCCGCCTGAACCCTCTTGGGCCTGGAGTCCAGCAGAGCTTCACAGGTTGGAGTCCTCTTCCACGCCTCCATGACGACATCACGGAGCTGCTGGGTGTCAGAGACCTTGAGCTCCTCCACCTTCTGTTGGAGGACCCCCACAGAGGCTCAGCAGGGTTCAGGTCTGGAGACGTGCTCGGACAGTCCGTCACCTTTACCCTCAGCTTCTTTAGCGAGGCAGCGGTCGTCTTGGAGGCGTGTTTGGGGTCGTCTTCATGTTGGAGGACTGCCCTGGGGCCCGGTCTCTGAAGGGAGGGGGTCACGCTCTGCTTCAGTCCCAGTACATGTTGACCTTCATGGTTCCCTCAGTGACCTGCTGCTCGTCAGTACCAGCAGCACCCATGCAGCCCCAGGACTCTCCCACCATGCTGGACTGTAGGCAGGACACAATGTCTTTGTCCTCCTCACCTGGTTGCCGTCACACACGCTTGACACCATCTGAACCAGATAAGTTTATCTTGGTCTCATCAGACCACAGGACCTGGTTCCAGTAGTCCATGTCCTCAGTCTCCTACAAACTGTTTGCAGCGTTCTTGTGCATCATCTTTAGAAGAGGCTCCTTCTGAGGCGACAGCCACGCAGACCAGTTTGATGCAGCGTCTGGTCTGAGCCTGACAGGCTGACCCCCCCCCAACCCTCTTCAACCTCTGCAGCGATGCTGGCAGCTCTCAGACGTCTGTTTCCCAAAGACGACCTCTGGATGTGACACTGAGCATGTGCACTCAGCTTCTTTGGTCGACCGTGGCGAGACGCTGCATGGTCTCGGCCGCCGTGCTGCAGCTCTTGGCATCTTCTTACAGCCTCGGCCGTCTTTGTGTAGAGCGACCGTTCTTTGTTTCAGATCCTCAGAGTTCTTTGTCATGAGGCGCCGTGTTGAACTTCCAGTGAGCAGCATGAGGGAGTGTGAGAGCGATAGCACCAAATTTAACTCACCTGCTCCCCGTTCACACCTGAGACCCTGGAACACTAACGAGTCACATGACACCGGGGAGGGAAAATGGCTGATTGGGCCCAATGTGAACATTTTCATAGTTTAGACATGAAAAATTTACTGTTTTAGAAGCTGCACACTCACTCTGCTTTCCACTGCAGCACAGGGTCATTTCTTCAGTGTTGAAACATGAAAAGATTGAATCAGACGTTTACAGAAAGGGGAGGACTCACTCTGTGAGACCCTTAGCAACAGGTTCAGTCTGCGCTGATGAAACGTTTCTCTTTGTTGTTTCCAGGCGAAGACGGTGGAGGAGAAGAAGCTGTGGGCTCATCACATCAAACGCATCATTCTGGAAAACCACCACGCCGTCATCCCACAGAAGGTCAGACACCACCAGCACCGCTAACACCACCTTCAGCACCAGTGTACACACCAGGTGCACCAGTGTACACACCAGTGTACACACCAGTGTACACACCAGGTGCACACCAGTGTACACACCAGTGTACACACCAGTGTACACACCAGTGTAGACACCAGTGTACACACCAGTGTAGACACCAGGTGCACCAGTGTACACACCAGATACACACCAGTGTACACACCAGTGTACACACCAGTGTACACACCAGTGTAGACACCAGGTGCACCAGTGTACACACCAGGTGCACCAGTGTACACACCAGATACACACCAGTGTACACACCAGTGTACACACCAGTGTACACACCAGTGTACACACCAGGTGCACCAGTGTACACACCAGTGTACACACCAGTGTAGACACCAGGTGCACCAGTGTACACACCAGGTGCACCAGTGTACACACCAGATACACACCAGTGTACACACCAGTGTACACACCAGTGTACACACCAGTGTACACACCAGGTGCACCAGTGTACACACCTGTAACACTGCTGTCACTTGCTCTTGTTGTTTCAGGCTAAAGAGGCCATCTTGGAAATGAACTCCATATGTAAGTAAATGTTTTTGATTTGATCTTCATCAGTTAGAAAAAGAGACACAACAGTTAATGATCACCTGATCTAAAGATAGTTAATCATTATTTAATCGTTATTGGCTGTTACGAACACGACTTTGCTGCTCAGACTGAAGATCAGCTCTCAAACTGTAACCTGGTGTTTACGACTCATAAGGATAATCAGCTGAGATAATCCTGACAGTCAGTAAATATGACTCATTACCCAGCATCCTTTAGTAAAATTACTGATGTCACAAGTTAAAGTTTATTTTGTGAGCACGCGCTCAAAGTGTCCAAAGTAAAAGAAGTTGATCAGAGTATTAATATCTTACAGTGATCTTATCACTGATCTGTGACACGTCCTGATCACATGTTCTCTAAAATAACTGATGATGAGGATGATGTGTCCCCGTAGACCCTCCCAGGTACCGTTACAGCCCTGAGCGCTGAAGAAAGCTCTGTCCGGTCAGTCTGATGAGATTCCACGAGATGGTTGTCAGGGACGACGACAGTCTGGTAAACGCACACCAACGATATGATCTACTTCCTGTTTACAGATTTGTTTCTCACATCCGTTCGTTCTGTCTGTGTTTATCTTTAACGTTGCTGTTTCTTCTTCAGAGCCGAGCAGACAAGTACTGAAGAGCACCAAAGGTACAAACATGTTGTTGTTGTGACTGAGGCCACTTCCTGTCTCGTGTTAGATTCGCTGTCCTCAGCTTTATTCTGTAAAACAGGCTGCGGGAGGACAAACAAGCAAATCCAACGTTGTTTCAGTGTTTGGCTGATAATTCATCATGACAACAAAGTGCATCATATGTTTTTTATTATTCTGTTATTATTGTTTTCATTCACAAGTTACATCGGTTACCATGACGACGTTACTGATTAGCTTATTAGATCCAGAGGTCAAACAAGTCTCAGCTGATCTTTGTGATGAGTCTCTCAGAGACACGATAATGTCTAACTCTCTCTGCTGTCTGCTCTTCTTCTTCAGCTGCAGATTCTCCTGCTGATCACACAGCCGTCATAAAGGTAAGAATCAAGATTTAACCAGCTGAGTTCAGCCTTAATGCTGCTGCTGATCTGGGAGAACAGTTCAGTTTGCAGTTTGTCAGGAGGACAGTGGGCTGTGGAAGGTCACCGTTCACAGCCGGTAACCAATACAGCGACGTTAAAATCTGAGAAAAAGTTGCGATTCTTCTTTATTTTGGCTCTGAGATTTAGTGCTTTGAAACAATGAAGGGAAAAGGAAGTACAAGCAGTCGTTGTTGATTTCTGACCTCTGGAAGAAAAACTCAACATATATTTGTTTATCAAATTTAAGATCTGAGTCAAAGAGTCACAAGCTACATGTTTAGCTATAGCTAATATTAGGGGATATCAGAGGAACAACTGTGTGTCGTCAGCGTAACATGTAACGTGACTCAGGGGAAACATGAACAACGATGATCCACTACAGGCAGCTGAGAAGGTTCTAACTTCTAGGAAGGAGGGGAACCATTATACTACCTGGATGCCCACCCAGTGCTCAGAAGGGGGTCGTGGTCTGCAGTGTCACATTAATGGTGCAGTCATTAGCGTCTACAGGAAGCAGCGAGTCATCTGTGACTTTGATTAGTGCAGACTCAGAAACCAGATTGAGAAATATTCAAAAAAGAAAGACGAGCCATAATCTAAGTTTTGATATTCAGGATCACAGTAATCCAGAGATGTTGTCTGTACTGGCACACATTACTGGGGGGGGTGAAACCCAGAGGTCCAGGTGATAAACCCCCGGGGCCCTTGGACCCCCGGGGGACTGAGGAGCAGATGGTCCAGCACTGCTGTCAAACCAACACTACATTAGTCCTAGAAAATGGAAAACCGGATGGTGTGTGACGTCCTGCAGCACTTCGGTCAGTGAGGGGAGTTCTCGGGAAGGCGCCGTCTGGAGCCCGCCCCAGCAGCAGGGCGAAGTCTGAGGCTGACCAGGTCGCTGAAGAAGAGGAGGAGGCGGGAGGTTGTCTCCTCAGCGGTCTCGTCAGACGGCGGCAGAGGACAGCGAGTCAGACGAGATTCTGCTGGAGGACGACCAGGTAGACGACTTCGCCAGCTCTGTGCTGGCTGCCATCTCCTGCTGGCACTACGGCGTCCAGGCTCTGCTTTCAACAGGGGTTACCATGGCAACGGTGAGGCTTTCTGCTGCCGGCCGGTTCTTCTTCGTGATCCCCCCCAACATCTGGTTTCCTGCCGTCCTCCCGTCCCTCTCCGGCTCTGTAACAAACTAAAGTCACGGATAACGGCGCTCCGCTCAGGGATGACTTACTGCTGCCTGCTGCTCTGGAGCTCTCAGCCGCCTGCTGCATGAGCTTCATGTGTGGAACTAACACCAGCTGCATGTTAGTGGTCAACGCTAACCCTCAGCAGGGTGACGGACACGGGACTGTTTACGTTCAGCGATGGTTAGAGAAGGCAAACCTTCACGTCGAACATCACTCTGAGAATCCAGCTGGCAGTTTCTGATAAACCCTCTTCTTCTGTCTTCTCCAGTGTTTCAGGGTCATCTCTGTGTCCAGGACCTGGTTAGCCTAGCTTAGCACTGGATCTGGGGGAAACAGCTAGCCGAGCTTAAGAGAAAAACCCAGTGCAGAACTTGCATTGAAAATCTGCTGTTTTAAGTTGACGTCACTAAACCGCAGTTACAATCTAAAACACTCTGTGTCTGTTAAGTTTGATATAATAAAGAGTGTAAACCCTGAGGTTTAACCTGCTTTTTAAGCTGTCAAAGAGTTTGATGCCTTCAGTTTCTGGTTGTCCCGCTTTGGCTTGAAAACCTGAAGCTGCACATCATCTGTAATATCATATAAGTTTCCTTATGCACCTGTTCTATAAAGAAAGTGCGACACAATCACAGACAGACTCTTCTCTTTGGATGGGGCCAGGCTAGCTCCTGCTTCCCAGTCTTTGTGCTAAGCTAGGCTAACCTCATCCTGGACCTGTCGCTGTGTAAATTGATATAACTGAAAACTCTCTGGAGAAGACTGAGAACAAGATAATTGATTAAAACAGTGCAGCTCGTGCTTCAGCAGCTGATACAGAGTTTTCACATCTACGTTTTACCTTCATGTATTTTAGCTTTTGTGACGTCTGACCTGCAGCTTTTGCAGCCTGTTGTGTGATTAATCTTTACGCTGTGGGGCCGAACACCGAACCTAACTGAAACCAGGCGTTTGCTCTGTGTGGTTGTTGCTTTGTTTATTTGCTCGTGTGGTTTCAGAGACTGATTAACTGCTGATCACAGCCGGACACGGTTACTGTTGTTCATTCTGTCTGTTCACTCATAGAAAAACTGGTGTCTAACCATGAAACAGTCTGATGTGCAGGGATTTCTTCCAGCTCATCCAAAAATTATATCTAACAATGTTCAGTGTTCTGTTTTGGTTCTGTGGATCAGAACCAAACACGTCTCCTCTGAAGGAGAACGTGATTTATTGTTTGGGTGAAATGACCCTTTAAGAATGAGTGGACAGTGTTTTCACAGCAGAGTAACACTATCATATAATAATTAACACTAATGCAGTCGTGCTTTGTTGGTTTTTACATGCTGATATTAAAATGTTTAAACTCACAGCTTCAGTTTGATCTGCTGCCATCACAGACTTTATTTTGTCTTTGTTGAAGGAGGCCGAAGGAGACGATGTCTCTTCTAACGGCTGTAACAAAGAAAATGGCCGACTTCCTGAAGAAGACGAGCCGCGTGGACCTGAACCGACGTGTGAGCAGGTGAATAACAGAACAGTGGACGACTCGCTGGTTTGAAACCTTGTTTGTTATGACAGCAAGTCCTGACATCACTTCCTGTCTCTCCTTCAGCTTTTCTTTCTGAAGCTGGTTCCTGAGGTTTACTTTCCATTTTCAAACACAGATCAGCTTCTCTGCAGCAGCTCAGTTTTAAAACTCTGGTGATTTTAACAAAGTGCAACAACAACGACGACATTGTGAGCAGAAAAAACTACAACTCCCATGAAAATTCACCAGCGTAGCAACAGATAGCTTGGTTTCGTCCATATCTATAGATTTCATCAGCACTTTCTTCTCTCCTGAATGAACTCTCGACTCTTCTGTCGTGATGTTTGTCCCCTTTGGCCTGAGGGCTTGTGGGAAATGGAGCCTGTAAAACATTCAAACTGAAGAAACACAGATATGAGATTCTGTTCTGACAGGTCCCAGATCAGGGACTAACCCAAACAGCCGGGTCAGGTTAGGGATCAGTTCATGAAAAGCAAACCATTTAGCTCTTTCTGCCTTTAGGCCTCAGGTGAGACCAGCAGCCATTGCTGCTCATTTCCTGCTTCTTTAGAGGACTTGTTCTTGGTAGGAGTTTGTCTCCACATTTACTGTTTCTCAGCTCATCTTAAAGACCATCAACTCTTGTAAGGACACTTTGTCAGTTATCCCACTGAAATTTGATGTTAATTATTTTATTCATAAGGGCATAGAGGAGCACAGGAAGTCACGTATCAAACTGAACATCCTGTAAAGAACAGTTCTGCATGAAGACACTAATGATTATCTCCTCACGGGGAAAATGTTGAAGCTCCTGTTTTGTTTTGTCTTCCTTTGTAGCCTTCCACAGATGAGCTGCCACAGGCGAAGACATCAGAGTCTGAACCAACAGAAAACCCTGAACCAGAACCAGAACCAGAACCTTCGGATCCGGACAGTTTGTCTGCTACACCTCAGAGGATCTCAGGATCCCCTCAAAGGTCAGAAGACCTGAAACTGGAAAGAGATTCAGAGCCCACAGACCAACCGTGCTCCTCCACACCTGATTCAGATTCAAAAACCCTGAGCAGCGGGGAGTCGTCTGAGGACGAGGAGGGGGCAGCGGAGAAAGTAGGCGAATCCTCCAGCATCCTTCCCTCCTCTGTCCTGGACAAAGCCAGCGCCATCGCTCAGCATTTCAGCAACAGCATCAGGCGAGGCAGCCTGGTCCAGGACGACGCTCGCTCGCTTGGTTGTGCTTCACCACGGCTACCCAGCAGGACCGGCAGCAGCCTCAGCCTCAGCGCCGAACCAGCCAACCACCCTTTACGGCAAAACAGTGTCTGTTCTGATTCTGCTGAGACCTTCGGGGGGACAGACGTGACCCTGCTGTCTCCTCGGGAGGACAGCCTTTTCGATGCCGACCGCTGCATCCGTTGGAGGCGGGACTCCACCCTGTCTAGGCAGGACCAGCTGCTCATCGGCAAAATCAAGAGTTATTATGAGACTGCGGAGAACCGTGACGCCACCTTCAGCCTCCAGCGCAGAGAGAGCCTGACCTACATCCCGACCGGGCTGGTCAGGAGCTCCGTCAGCCGGTTCAACAGCATCCCGAAGGATGAAGCTGTCCAGAAAAATCCCTCCACCTCGGCCGCATCCTCCAGTTTTGACCCCTCTTCAGCAGAGTCAAACTCGGCTTTACCCGCAGATACTTGGGGTCACATGGTCTTTAGTGACTCTTTGGACTCTCTGAAGTCGGATCAGAGAAGCACAGACCCAGAAGATTCAGCAGAAATCCAAAGGTCCAGATCTCAAAGCGTGCAGGACAATCTTTCTGAGGACGAAGAGTTCAGACCTTCATCTGAAATGATCAAAATCTGGCAGTCGATGGAGCAAGAGACCAGATCCCAAAGCGAAGGCCGGCGCTGTGAACGGAGTCGAGAAGCTCCGAGAAACTCCAGAGCGACCGACGCGGCGGAGACGCCACACAAGAGCTGTGACCGAGAGAGCGGAGCGTCCGACCTCAGCACCATCACAGAGGAATCCACGAGCCCTTCGCCCCTCAAGCACAAAGCCTCCGATGTGACCCGGACAGGAAGTCTGAAGGACGCCCTGAAGGTGTTCGGGGAAGAGCCCGCCGTCCTCAGGGCTCCGGTTCCTCGCATCGCCCGGCTGAAGGCGGAGGCAGAGGGGGAAAAGCCCGGTGAGGATTCAAACCAGCCGGAGGACGCAGACAAGACAAAGAGCAAAGTCCTCAATCTGGCCCGCCAATACAGCCAGCGAATCAAAACCACCAAGCCAGTGGTCCGACAGCGAAGTCAGGGCCTCCTGGTTGGCAAGCTCTTACCCTCTGTGGTGGAGGAGAAGGAGAGTGCAGGTAGGGTGGCGTCCTGCTGACCTTTTTAAATACGTCTTTGCCTGAACGTAAACACAAACATGCCAGACTGTAGAGACTCGTGTCTTCGACCCAGTTCATGGGGACAGGGACAGATGCTATAATACTGATGAGCAGTGTTACTGTGTTTATACCAGAGTTTGACATTTGAAGGTTCTTTAACAATCAGGGTGTTTCTGTGAAAGTTACCATATATACTGTAACCAGGAAGCTGTGCTGACATCAACACTTGTTCAAACCTTTGAGGATTATTCTGCTTTTATTTTGGTAGTTTCTTGACTTCCATCAGTTGTGATAACATTCTGTTTCCTAATTTAGTCTGAAACAAGTTAACAATCAAACGATTTGTTGAAATTCTGCTTTAAATTCATGATCTGTTTTGTTTTGCAGGTAAATCCAACCTGACTCTGCCACTGGCTCCTCACAACCAGGCGACCTCTCTGCCGGTGAGCCCTGTAGACCAGATCCCATCTACGACCCCCGGCCTCACCTGCAGCTCGGGTGTGGTGTCCCCGACCCAGGCTCGCTCCCGCACCCTGGTCAATCCCCTTCAGTCCTCGCTCCGTCGAGGGCTTCAGCTGGCCCGACGTCCGAGAGCTCCGCTCCAAATACTCGGACCACGGTCGCTCTCAGAAGACTCCTGTCGGCCGGAGTCGCTCTGTCCAGGAGCAGATGTTTGACGGAGGTCTGAGGAGGCACTCCAGCTGCTCCTCCGGCCTCCTCGCTGACGGAGCTCCTGGCAGTTCTTCATTAAAACTTTCCAGCAGCCGTGAGTCCAGCAGGGAAGAACGCAGGAAGCGGCTTCACAGAGCCAATTCTCTGGACCCTCGGCTGAGCGGAGCCCAAATGACCGAGCTCCAGAAGCTCCAGGACCAGGTCGCCAGCGGCAACTACGACGGTTACTACGTTGCAGCCGAGGCGCCGCTAACAAACGACCCCGAACACAAGATCATCGTCTTGGAGAAGCTTCCAGAGTCTGAGTCTGCGGAAACAACCAAAGAATCCAAAGAAGGCGACGATGAAAAGTACGTTCAGATCCGTTCACCCACCAGCAGGGAGAAGATCTCCATCATGGCCGTCATCGACCGCTGCCGGGTCTACCAGGAGTCCGACGAATACAAACAGAGGGAGGACGTGAGATCCACGAGGCCTCAAGAGCTCGACTCCACGACGGCGTCCGATCAGGACGACGAGTCCCAGAAAACGAGCTCTGGACAGAAGACAGAGGCCGGTCAGCAGAGCATCGTGAAAAACCTGAGAGAGAAGTTCCAGAGCTTGAGCTGAACACACAGAACCAGAAGAACTCTGAATGAATGAAGATTTAGAAATGAGCTAAAATGTTGAACGCAGTGACCGTCCGGTGGTCATCCTGTCTTACAGCCAACAGCCAGAGACGACTTCTGCTTCACGATGATGGGAAACATAAACAGCATAATTACATGTACATATATAATGATTATTGTGATTTAAAGGACTCGAGCGTTTGAAAGAGAAAATATCTTTTGTGACTATAAAAGCTTAAAGATCCAAACAACTTTCCCCTGAAGATCTTTTCCCTCTGTAGATAAAAATATCTAGAAATATATAAATTTCTTTATTCAGTCCTCAAGTTAAAAAAATCAGAATATTTGTTCAAAGCACCTTTTTGTACAGGAAGTTATTGTGTTGCACAGGTTCAGTTCATGTTCAGGCGTCACAACACTGAGGGATCCGTCTACAGACTGTCAGACTAACCACTAAACTTACCTCTCAGAGGTCCCTTTGTTCAGCCACAATAACAACCTCGCAGCTGATTTTTATATTAAAGGAACAGTCCAACATTTTATAAACCCTCTCGTTCTGTTTTCTCTGAGTCACAAATAGCTCCATGTTTAGCCTAGCTTAGCACAAAGACAAGCACAAGCTTCTAGCTTAGCACCCCATCCAAAGTGAACAAATCCATCTTCCCAGAACTTGGAGGTGATTTTCATGTTATGTGTTGAGCTGGTGTTCAAACAGAAATGTAAAGTGGCGTACGAATGGCGAACGACTCTTCTGCGAATTGTCAAGTCCAGCAGGTGAAATTAGTGATTTACAACAAGTTTGTGAGGTGAAGAGAGTTTGGTTAATCTGAATTAAAACGGCTGAAAAAAGATTTGGTGGGAAAAACAAAATGATTCTTTAAACACGGCCCAGCGTGGTTTCAGCAGCTGTTGGCCTCGGAGCTAGTTGTCCTGTCACTCGTCACTGGCTTCTTAGCTACAACATCAGGTTTCCAAAATGTGGGACTGTTCCTTTAATCTGCAGCCGTTTCTGTGTTTGAAGACTAAATGTCGCCTGATTTTCTTCTGCTGTCATGAAATTCTTTATTGAGATAATCTGAATGTAAAGACATGAACGTGTCTCAAACGTCTCACACTGAACATTTACAGTCAGACAGTTTATGGAGGACAGACCTGCTTCAGGAGAAAAATAAATTATCTGTCAAATTAATCATTTAATTGGTTTATTTTTCCTCAGCAGAATTATTTAACCCTCAGTACACAAATCATAAGGATTTAATTTATTACACATTGATGGATTTATTTGTCTTTTTTGTGCCTTTTTCTAATTTATGTCGAGTTTATATGAAAACTGCATTTACTTTATTTTTTTCCTGGTTTGTCCTCCATACACGCTACAAATGTGATGTTTTCTAGAGCAGGTTTTAATAAATGAACTTTACTTGCTCAGTGGCACACTGGCAGAGCCGGGACTTGAACCTGTGGCATTTCTTTAACCACCGGTCCACCCTGCGCATCATGTTACCGGCCGGGCTCGTACCCGTCCTGTACCTCCTATTTATTGATCTGATGTAAATAGAAACCAAAACACTGTCTGTGTCTCTGTAACTGATTATTTCTGTGTTTTATGTACAAACATGTTTGTGACCTCAGTCTGTTCTTCATTAAACCAAATGTACAGGACCAGCAGAGAGTCTGATCATTATATTAGTACAGTATCTGTCTGTACACGGGCGGCCTCATCTAAATCTAAGGAAGATTCAAATCACGGGAAACTGGACTTGGCTGAAGTTTCTTGAAGATGTTTCATCCCTCTGACTGAATGGTGGGGAAACAGGTTGGTGATCAATAACTCTTGGTCTCTCTTGGTGGTGGGAATCGAACAGCAGATATTGGTCTGTGTGTGTGGGTTTTCTGTAGACCCCGATCTGCAGGCTCCTGTCCTCTTCAGTGTGTACAGAGCAGCCCAGGAAGGCCAAACTGTTGTTGTGAACGTCTTCTGGTGTGAACTTGATGTTACTGTCCACAGAGTTGATGTGTTCTGTGAAAGCTTGCACTTCCTGGCTTTTAATTGTGACCCAGGTGTCGTCCACATACCTGTACCAGTGGCCTGGTGCTGTTCCTTTGAAAGAGTTGAGGGCTTTGGTCTCCACTTCTTCCATGTAGATGTTTGCCACAATCGGGGATACCGGTCTGTAAAATCCTCTGTTGTATTGGTTTAGACAGAGATTCAGTATTTTACAGACCGGGGGTCTCCTTTCTAAAACTGTGCGTAGAATCGTTTCAGCCGTGCTGCTGTCGTATTTCTGTAGTGTTACAGTTTAATCCTCGTTCATATTGGTCATCTGCTGCTAACACCGCCTCTTTTATGTGAACGCGCTCCCGGCTGGATCGGGAAACCCTGGGTTCATTTACAGAGTTGATAACCAGCTTTCGTGGGGCTGCTTGCCCCTATTGCGATTGTTAGGGTTAGTGAAGCCAGATAACGGAAACATATCCTGGGTTTGCTGAACTCACTTCGTGGTGCAGGACCCTGAGAGAGCGAGAGGAAAAGGGTCGGAGTATTTATCCTCTAAACTCTGGCCCATGTGCTCCCAGTCTGGTTTACGGGGGCGCTGATACCTTCAGGAACAAAAGGAGAACATATGACGGCCCCGTCTTGGTGTTTGTTTCTTGCTGTGTTTTGTCCTTTTTGCCAAGGTATTTTGTGGGTGGAGTTGATACCTGGTGGGAGATGCAACACACCTGAGCAGGCAGATTCTGTTCTGTTTGGTTCTTTGTGTTTAACCTCCACACACTCCACTCACACGTGCACTGCACACATACTGATCTGACAGACACCTACAATTATATATTTTGCTTAATTTACTTATTAAAATATGTTATTATTTTCAGACTGTGTGATTTTTTCCCCCGCTTTTGTAAACAGTAACCTGCCCAACAACACACAGTTAAACACCCAACCAGGCAGGGCATCACATCACTGTGTGTCTGTGTGGATGCAACATGTGATGATGGACTAGTTGACAACACAGGTTTTATAATAATGAATAATAATAATGGAGAAAGACAGGAGGATTTATTTGTCCCATTTAGCTCACAGATCACAGAGATACAGAACAGACTGCAGTGAGAAATGGAACCTTCTCACTTTATGTTTCCTTGTTGGGAAATAAAAGGCAGCGAGGATCAAACTGTATCATCAGACCTTTATGATCCAACAAGGTTTTATACGTCTGTTAATGTTTGACTTGTTGTTCCTTCCAAAGTTCAGAGCTGCTCTGTGATCACATTTCCTTAAAGAACTCTTCAGTTTGGAGATGAATCCAGAGACCCGAGGCTGGATGTGAATCAGAAGGTAACGAACAGTTTCCATCATGTTTGTGTCAGCGGCTGTTAAACTGATCTGAGAACAGTGCAGATGGTGGTAGTAGTGATGGTTTGTGTCGCTTTGTTCACTGCGTTAGTGGAACAAACGAGGAAACAAGAAAAGAATATTAAGACTGTTGGTACGTCACACTAAGTGACCAGAAAAATAGGAACACCTGTGTGCTGTAATGCAAAACAACAGTAGGGGAGAGCTGGGACTTGAAACACAGTGATTTTCTCAGAGCCCGTACAAGTCTGATATACCAAACTACCTCAGCACACAGAGTCCACAGTACTTAACAGAACCAGGAGAAATCAGGTGGATACGTCACAGTTTCATGGAGTTATACGAAAGAAGCTGTTTTCAGTCACGTAAAGTAAATTCACTCAAGCGATAATTTTTTTTGGAATGATGAGTTGTATTTATTGTTCCATGTGTCCTGGTCACATGACACATTAGTTAGTACTTTAACACATCCTGAAGTTGTAATTGTCAAAGTTTTACAGTTTAGAAGCTGGTGAAGTTTAAACAAGAGTCTCTGTAGCCATTCTACCTTATTTAGATACAGCGGGGGGGCACCAGGCTGCAGGCTGGACCACCAGGATGCTCACAGCCAAATAACAGGGTCTTCTTCACAGCAGAGCAGGAAAACAGGCTGCAGATGTAGCCACATAAAACAGGCAGCTGATGTCTGATCCACATGTGCATTAGCTGTTAGATTTTCTAGCTAGCTAAGTTATATTTATACTGTTTATAAGATAAAGGACATAATGAGTTTGCAAATTATGTATTAAGAAGGGCAGTGTCAAGCTTTCTAAATAAAAACAGGAATAACTACTTAAATGTTTATCGTTGTTTCTTCCGTCCCGCAGTAGGGACGAATGAAACAGTGCGCACCTTTCCTTCAAAGAGAAACTATACTGAAGTCGTTCCACATTTTAACAAGAGAACACCTGGTGCTGATAGAACATGGGAGCTGTTGATGACTTCTGTCTGTAACGTTATAATTTTAAATTGACGTGTATCTGAGAAGTGTTTCATTCGTGCCGGCTCTCCCCTGCTGCCTCACATGTTTTTGTTCAGACGACTTGAAATATTTGTGTTTTGTTTCATCCATTGATCCGCTCATGCTAAGCTAGCACTGTGTAGTGTTCACTGACTGGTAGTACAATGAAATAGTTATGAACTTGATCAGAATAAAATAACGCTTATTAGTTCTGTTTAGTGACCATCAAAAGTAAATTGTGTTGTAATAGATGCTTTGGAATCAGTTAATGTATTGATCAGAAATCTGCTGCAGTTACACTAGCAACACTGTCGCTAGCTAGCAAGGCTATCTGATCAATAAAAAGAGTTTCATTAGCGTTCAGCTCAGCACTGACTGTTTATTAAAGTAATGTGATTCAAAGTTTTTCTTGTTGCCAGGTGTGGGCTGTTTGTTGTTAGAGATGTTTCATGGCATCAAGGGTCAGCCCGTTAAAACGGACGTAACATTTAACAACCAGAGTGATTCAGTTAGTGAGGGACGTTCACCGTCCACAGTCCTGCAAAAAGAGATTAAAGGTGTTTACAGTTGGTGTGGTTTGTGATTAGCAGGTTAAAAAAGTCATGAAATATGTTACAGTAAGAGTTCTCTGAAAACTTTAACAATGTTTCAGAAATACTGTTGACACCTCCTCTTAGACAGTATGAATCATCTTTATACCTCATTAATATAAAACAATCAAACAGACCTTCAACATGACACATACCTGAGTCTGTATCTTACAAACATGTTACAGATTAAAGGACAGTTTAAGATTTTGGGGACAGTTTCTCTTTTTTCTCTGAAGACAGCACAGCTGTACAGAAATGAATCTAATGTAGTTTCTTTTGTCCACAGTGGAAATGTTTGAAATAACGTCATGCGTTTGGCTCCATCAGGTGGTGGAATGAATTCTGACACTGTGGTAGAGAGCAGTGATGATCTGAGATGTAAAGCTTGTTGTAATGAATGAGTGCAGCTCTCTCAGCATGTTGTTGTGTTTGTGTGAAGGTGTGGGCTCTGCTATGAATCAGTGTGAGGACAGAGAGGAGGGAGTCCCTCCCTCTAAAAGCACTCTGTGTGGGGAACATGACAGCCAGACCAAAGCTCAGAGGTGAGATGAGGATCTCTAACTGTCCAGGACTCAAATCACTCCACCATCATTATTCACACTCAAAGCTCTGTGTGTGTTGTGTTGAAGCCCAGAGCAGCAGCAGGGACCAGACTCTGCTGGACCTGGACCTGGACCCAGCTGTGTGTCTATCAAGAGTGACCGGTCTATGGAGCATCCTCTTATTTTCAAAGGACACTTGGGGTGAATAAAATTTATTTATTATTTTGAGCTGCTCACAGTAAAGCTGCAGCCAGACAGATAAACAAAGAGCTGAAAGTTGCTATAAAACTCTGTAAAGCAGAGAAACTATAAATTCAGCTGACAACTCACTACCAGAGACACCAACACATAAATATATCTATTAAAGCTGCTTTAAGGACACAATTGATTTGTCAAGTCTTTGTTCATACTAGGATCAGTCAGCAGAGACCAGACTCTCCTGGACCTGCACCAAGCCGTAAGTCAGTGAAAGATCTGCAGTTGATGTTTGAAACTTCTGAGGCCAGACTTGGTCACGACGCTGCTGATCAAAGGTAAGAATGTAAAATGTACATTTTTTCATGTTCTTTTATTTTCTAATTTCTCACGAAATATCAGAACAAATCAGTTACAGACAGGAGGGCAGCGATTTCTATGGTCTGTTCACCCAAAATTTTGGATCTTTCAGTCGAACAGTTTTGGTGTATTAGTTCAGGTTTGGAGATATTTGTCTCTGAGGTACAAACAAAAGAGTCTGTCACTGTCCTCTGAATGCTAATGAACAGCCTTGCAGTAGTCCTGCTGTCTGGTACTTCTACTGCTTCATAATCCTCTTAAAAGAGCAAACACTTCTATCACTAAGACAACAAAGTTGCTGATTGAAGTTGTTCACACAAGGATCCATCACCGGAGACCAGGCCCTCCTGAACCCAGCTGTGTGTCCATGAAGAGCGACCTGTCTATGGATCTCCATGTTGACTTCAAAGCTGGACATAACCCTGCTGAACAGAAGTAAGAATCTTAATGTTTGTGTTGTTTTTTACTGTCACAGGCTAAATGTACTTGTAAGAGGTATCAGGTCTTGGAAGGATGTCAACACTCCAACACAGCAGAGTGAGTTACACAGTTTGACGACCACCGCTGGTCATCACAGACTGGTAGAACATCTGCAGAAACAGTCACAAACTTTACCAAATAGGTTTGAAGTTAGAATTTTAAATCAGTTGGTTGGATGAGACCCTCGAGTTTTATGACCGGCCTGCTGCTTTATGTTTCACACAGATGAGGATCTTCATCTCCTGTAATGAAACACAAAGCACAATGATGAACTGCATCAAGAGGTTTTAAGCTAGAGCGAGCAGCTAGAAAATAAAGTCAAGCCCAGACTGTACAATCATGTTCCTCCAGACACAAAACTGTCTTTATTCTGGCATAAGAAACCCATTCTTATCTTTAGTTTCTGTGCTAGTTGCTCCACATGATGTTTAAAAGACACTGCTGTCGAGCCAACTTCCCAGGAAACTGTGATTGACCCTGTGCTGGCTGCAAACCAGCACAGGGTCAATCACCAACCAATGTGAAGTCGAACAGTTCCAGCACAGGGGTTGTCATGTGAAGGGGGGTGTTGGCGCTGTGGATGAGATACCTGCCTTTGATACCTGCCAAGACACTTAACCCCTAGTTGCTGTTGCGATACCTGGTCTCCATAGAAACTAACAGTGTCAGCCGTCAGATACAGGCTAGACAATGGATGGCCATCACCACGGTGACTGCTGTAGAAACCTTGAGGTTTCTGGGATCTAATATCTCCCAGTACCAGAAGGAGGCTGCAGAAAAGCATGACCCATTATTGATGCTGACTTAATCTAAGGGGTGAGTTTGGAACTATCTGGATCTCCTGAGAACAGGTCCTGTTCCATCACTCCATTCTTGAAATGGAATGACATCAAATTATGATTTAATAATTGAACTAAATATTTTCTCCACAGAGTTCATCAGCAGAGCTCAGAGGTTCCCAGTGGTCAGTCTGCCCAGCAGCATCAACCAGACCTGGACTCCATATTTATGGTGTGTAAATGTACAAGCTCAGCTACTACTGCTAGAATAGAAAAGAATAGAATATTTTTATTGTCATTGTAACAGTTCAGCGAAATGTGCAGTCCAGTGCAAGACAGGTAATAAACTATAAAAACATCAGACATACTCAGACATTCAGTCAAAACGCACTGAACACTCTGCCCTCTACATAAACAGGGAGGAGGTAGAGAGAGTAGAGAGCTTTAAGTTCCTTGGTGTGCACATCTCAGCCGACCTCACCTGGACAACTCACATCTCCCATCAGGTGAGGAAGGCCTAACAGAGACTGTACTTCCTCAGGAAGCTAAGGTATGCCTACTTACCCCAGCTCGAGAGCCTCCTAACATGCTGCTGGTTCTCCAGCTGCACCAAGGAGAACATAAAGATCCTGCAGCAGGTTGGCAAGTCAGTAGAGCCGGCCATTGGGACATTACCCCCCCCTCGAGGACACCTCCAGTAACCGGCTTAAAAAAAAGCTAGCTGTATCATTAAAGACCCCACCCAGCCTGGACATCACCTGTTCTCCCCCCCCCCCTGCGCTCTGGAAAGAGATACAGGGCAATCAGGTCAAAGACGGACAGACTAAAATTCAACTTCTTTCCACGGGCAGTCCTCTGTGTTGCATTTATTCTATTCTATTCTATTCTATTCTATTCTATTCTATTCTAGCAATATTGCACTCGTAAAAGTAAAGTGACTGTAAACTCCATTTGTGAATTATTTTTTGGCAGTATTTAATGCACTGATGGCTGTGGAATTGAAGCAGTTTTTTAGTCTGTTTGTTCTTGCTTTGAGAATCCTGTATCATCTGCCTGATGGCAGTAGTCCAGGGTGTGATGAAGCCGCTGTGCAGCTGGAGTACCACACACAGTGCCAGTAGGTCAGTAGGGTCTCTATAGAGCAGTAGTAAAAGGACACCAGCAGTTTTCGGGGGCTATTATTCTTCCTGAGGACTCTTAGGAAGTAAAGTCTCTGCTGGGCCTTCTTACATTTACATTTACATTTACTCATTTGGCAGACGCTTTTATCCAAAGCGACTTACATTTGAGGAACAACATACAAGCATCAACAGAGCATCAAATACCCAAAGTACAATACATACTAGTAAGAGCAGTAATAATGCTAGTAAGAGCTCATAGTAGGAAGTGTTCTCAGGAGAGATGAGTTTTCAAGAGCTTCTTGAAGTCAGAGAGGGACGCCCCTGCTCTGATGGCGTGTGGTAGCTCGTTCCACCATCGTGGTGTCACAGATGAGAACAGGGACTGGGATCGCTTTGTGTGAAGGGCTGGCAGAGCCAGGTGGCATTCGTTGGAGGAGCGTAGCGGCTGAGAAGGAACGTACATTTGTATTATGGAGTTTAGGTAGATGAGTGCAGACCTGGTGGTCACTCTGTATGCAAGCGTTAGTGACTTGAATTTGATTCTGGAGGCCACGGGGAGCCAGTGGAGGTCACTGAGTAATGGAGTGACATGAGTCCTTTTGGGCTGATCAAAAACCAGACGTGCTGCTGCGTTCTGAACCATTTGTAAGGGTTTCACCGCACAAGCTGGAAGACCTGCTAGGAGGTCATTACAATAGTCGAGGCGAGAGATAACCATGGCCTGTACCAGAAGCTGGGTGGCATATTGAGTGAGGTAGGGCCTGATTTTCCTTATGTTGTATAGAGCAAAGCGGCCTGACTTAGAGACAGCAGCGACATGGTCTGAAAAGGACAGCTGGTCATCAATCATGACACCCAAGTTTCTCCCCACCTTGGTTGGAGTGATGGTTGAGGAGTCAATTTGTAGTTTGATGTTATGGTGAATAGATTGCTTGGCTGGAATGACCAAGAGTTCAGTCTTAGAGATGTTTAGCTGAAGGTGGCAGGCCTTCATCCATGTAGATATGTCTAAGAGACAGTCTGTGATCGGCGCCGATACGGTGGGATTGCCTGTTGGGAAGGATAGGTAGAGTTGCGTATCGTCAGCATAGCAGTGGTGCGAGTGAATGATCTTCACCAACTCAGCTGAGTTTGCACCCATCCACGCACTCCATGACGTTAACTCCCAGAAAGAAGAAGTTTGATACATTCCCTGTTAATGAAAAGTGGATGAATGTCCGTTTTCTTACTCTTTGTTGTATAGAGCAGCTCTTTGTTCTCTCTGCACCACACTGTCAACTGCTTAACCTCGTCCCTGTAGGCGGACACATTTACAAGTATTCATTCAAAGAAACTTACAATTGCTATACATGTCAGAGGTCGCACGCCTCTGGAGCAACGAGGGGTTAAGTGTCTTGACTGAACCCGGGTCTCTCACGCCAAAGGCATAGTCTTATACATTGCGCCATCGTCACCGCCTCACCATACACTCCTTCACCGTGAATATGGGGTTGGTGTGGACCGCCGACACATCCCCCCCAGAGATGCACACCGCCACTATGGTGTCATCCGCAAATTTGACCATAGTGTTACTGTGGTGGGTGGGGGTGGAGTGGGTGTAGAATACAGAGCAGGGGACTCCGCGACCAGCCCTGTGGGGAGCCAGTGCTGAGGCTGAGGGTCGTGGAGATGTTGGGGCCCACTTCGAACCTTTGTGTGCATTCTGTCAGGAAGTCCTTTATCCAAAAACAGTTGGAGTGTGGAAGTCCCAAGTGTGATAGTTTGGACACCAGTCTATAGGGGAAGACGGTGTTACAAGTAAAACTATAGTCTATGAAGAGCTGCCGAGTGTAGCTCCCCTGCTGCCCTGTACGCAAACTGGTGGGTGTCAAAAGTAGGAGGGATGAATGACATGATGTGACTCCGGACCAGTTTCTCTAAGCACTTTATCACCACAGGGGTGAGTTTTACTGCCTGGTAGTCATTGAGGCCAGTGATAGTTGATAGTAGGGTGGGGGACTTCAGGCAGGATGGGACAATGTTCTGGAGATTCTAGTGAAGACCGCAGCCAGCTGGTCTGCACAGTCCCTCAGCACACGTCCACAGACCAGTCAGGCCTTCCCAATGCCTCTCTTCAGATCTGCCTGTGCCACGCTGTAGAAAAGCCCTGTCACCCAACCCAAAGGTGGTGTTCCTTTCTTTTAGCAGCTGCTGGACCTGGATCTCTGGTCGTCCAGGGCTTCTGATTGGGATAGGCCCAAATGTGTTTCTCCACTTTTTCAATATGTGTGCAGTTCTTAATGTAGCACAGTACAGTGTCGGTGAACACCTCAAGATCTGCATGTTAAAATATTTTGCAGTTTGTGCTGTCGAAGCACTCCTGGAGCTAGTGAGATGCACCATCTGGCCAAGTCTTAACTGTCTTTGTGATGGTAGGAGCAGTTTTCCTAACGGGGGTATATGCACTAGGGTTGAGTGGTATACCTCATTATACAATATAATTTCAAAAGAGATGTAAAATTAGAGAAGACCGTTATACTGATGTAGTTTGATGTTGTTAATTAATATTTTTCTGTAAAGTCTTGCCAGTGTTTGCTCCCCTCTCTCCCTCACCACGCAGCCTGCCTGCTGAAGAACTGACTTGTAAGAAGAAAAACACAGTTCATTTAGTGTTTCCCAAGTGAAAGGAAAGGAGGCAGATTCAATAAGTGAGTGAGCGATTACAAATAAGGTGGAGAATGAAGTAGGCTATAATTAAAACTTGAAATAAGAAACTAGCTAGTGAAAATAGTAAAAACATGCCAGCTAACACTGACAACCCCCAAACAGTCAATTAATCCATTTTATTAGCGAGTGATCTGGTGTTGGTGAGGAAAACACTTGTGAGCTGTGGTTTGTGTGGCTACCTACGTAGCCTCATTAGTACGTTGGCCCTTACTCTCCCTGTACCACCTTTGCCACCTGCCCGTGACTATGGTGATCCACATGAGGCCAGGTCTTCTCGGTGTGTCCATTGGTATGTTGTGTGAGTGGAGAAACTCAGGTGTAACAACACTCCTCTCGCTGCAAGCTACAATCACGATAAGATTCAGCTGGTAGTCCGCCCAGCACAACATAGATAGGTACATACACTAAACAGCCATATAAAGCACTGAAAAGAACACGAAAGAGCAGCTGCAACTATGTGCTGTGCCATCATGAAGTGAGATCTAAAAATCACTGCTTGAGGCGTTTGTGGTGTAAACAGCCACAAAGTAAATAGTGAAGCAGCATTCTGATCTTGTCTCCATGCTGCACTCTGCAGACCAGCAGGCTTTCTGTCTGTCACAGATGATCTGATGTTGACTTCTACCAGTTCAACTTTACATTTTCTTCTGTTCCAGCTGCTCCAGGAAAACATTGGCAGCTTTGTGAAGAACGAGGTGAAGAAGTTCCAGAGTGTTCTGAGTCCAGATTACCCAGAATGCTTAGAGAGTCAGAGGAAGGATGAGGAGGTGTTGGACCGGTGAGGAGGAGGATCTGAGGAGGAGCAGCAGAGAGGCATTTCTGAAGATCACACTGCACTTCCTGAGGAGAATGAAGCAGGAGGAGCTGGCTGAGCGTCTGCAGAGCAGTAAGAGGATTTGAACAGATTTAACATGATGGAAAGAGGAAATGGAGGCAACATGGGAGAAGTTTCCATTTCAAACTCTGCTGTTAATATGATGCACACATTTGGATCAGATCTATGAATTCTTCTGGGCTGAAACTCAGAAACTGTTCACAGCTGATTACTTTACATTTATTCATTTAGCGGATGCTTTTATCCACAGCAACTTACAATTACTATATATGTCAAATTGTATGCCTCTGGAGCAACTAGGCGCTAAGTGTCTTGCTCAGGTACAAATTGGTGGATGTTTCACAGTGGGAAGTTGAACCCAGAACTCTCACACCAAAGGCATGCGTCTAATCCACTACTTCATCACCACCAACTGATAGGCTGAAGAGACTTCATGGAGGAGGAAAATAAAAACCATCTTGATGTCTTAAAGTTTACATTTATCAGATTTACTGCAGCATCCACTTATTAATCACATTTCTTCTTTCTTCATTCAGGAACTGTTGCTGCTCCAGTGAGCCGACGTAAACTCAAGTCTAAGCTGAAGAAGAAGTTCCAGTGTGTGTTTGAGGGGATTGCTAAAGCAGGAAACCCAACCCTTCTGAACCAGATCTACACAGAGCTCTACATCACAGAGGGAGGGACTGCAGAGGTCAATGATGAACATGAGGTCAGACAGATTGAAACAGCATCCAGGAAACCAGACAGACCAGAAACAACAATCAGACAAGAAGACATCTTTAAAGCCTCACCTGGAAGAGATGAACCAATCAGAACAGTGATGACAAAGGGAGTGGCTGGCATTGGGAAAACAGTCTTAACACAGAAGTTCACTCTGGACTGGGCTGAAGACAAAGCCAACCAGGACATACAGTTCACATTTCCATTCACTTTCAGAGAGCTGAATGTGCTGAAAGAGAAAAAGTACAGCTTGGTGGAACTTGTTCATCACTTCTTTACTGAAACCAAAGAAGCAGGAATCTGCAGCTTTGAAGAGTTCCAGGTTGTGTTCATCTTTGACGGTCTGGATGAGTGTCGACTTCCTCTGGACTTCCACAACAATGAGGTCCTGACTGATGTTACAGAGTCCACCTCAGTGGATGTGCTGCTGACAAACCTCATCAGGGGAACCTGCTTCCCTCTGCTCGCCTCTGGATAACCACACGACCTGCAGGCAGCCAATCAGATCCCTCCTGAGTGTGTTGACATGGTGACAGAGGTCAGAGGGTTCACTGACCCACAGAAGGAGGAGTACTTCAGGAAGAGGTTCAGAGATGAGGAGCAGGCCAGCAGAATCATCTCCCACATCAAGACATCACGAAGCCTCCACATCATGTGCCACATCCCAGTCTTCTGCTGGATCACTGCTACAGTTCTGGAGAAGGTGTTAAAGACCAGAGAGGGAGGAGAGCTGCCCAAGACCCTGACTGAGATGTACATCCACTTCCTGGTGGTTCAGTCCAAACTGAAGAACATCAAGTATGATGGAGGAGCTGAGACAGATCCACACTGGAGTCCAGAGAGCAGGAAGATGATTGAGTCTCTGGGAAAACTGGCTTTTGAGCAGCTGCAGAAAGGAAACCTGATCTTCTATGAATCAGACCTGACAGAGTGTGGCATCGATATCAGAGCAGCCTCAGTGTACTCAGGAGTGTTCACACAGATCTTTAAAGAGGAGAGAGGGCTGTACCAGGACAAGGTGTTCTGCTTCGTCCATCTGAGCGTTCAGGAGTTTCTGGCTGCTCTTCATGTCCATCTGACCTTCATCAACTCTGGTGTCAATCTGCTGTTGGAAGAAAAATCAACATCCCATCTGTCTAAAGTCTTCAGAGACAAACCTAAACTAACACATCTCTACCAGAGTGCTGTGGACAAGGCCTTACAGAGTCCAAACGGACACCTGGACTTGTTCCTCCGCTTCCTCCTGGGTCTTTCACTGCAGACCAATCAGACTCTCCTACGAGGTCTGCTGACACAGACAGGAAGTAGCTCACAGATCAATCAGGACACAGTTGTGTACATCAAGAAGAAGATCAGTGAGAATCTGTCTCCAGAGAGAATCATCAATCTGTTCCACTGTCTGAATGAACTGAAGGATCATTCTCTAGTGGATCAGATCCAACAGTCCCTGAGTTCAGGAAGTCTCTCCACAGATAAACTCTCTCCTGCTCAGTGGTCAGCTCTGGGCTTCATCTTACTGTCATCAGAAAAAGATCTGAATGTGTTTGACCTGAAGAAGTACTCTGCTTCAGAGGAGGCTCTTCTGAGGCTCCTGCCAGTGGTCAAAGCCTCCAACAAAGCTCTGTAGGTGGAAGGATCAGTAGATTACTAGTTAGCAGTTGGTTTGTATACAGTAAATTGTATATTTTTTATTTTTTTGTAGATGATGAATTACAAGCATTTTCATTTGTCTCACCAATCCTCCAGACTCAGTGGCTGTAACCTATCAGAGAGAAGCTGTGAAGCTTTGTCCTCAATTCTCGACTCTCAGTCCTCTAGTTTGAGAGAGCTGGACCTGAGTCACAACAACCTACAGGATTCAGGAGTGAAACTGCTGTCTGCAGGACTGGGAAGTCCTCACTGTAAATTGGAAACTCTCAGGTCAGTATTAAGCTCATTGTGTCACACTGGCTTTGCCGAGCAATTTACCTCAAGCAGCAATTTTCAGGTTCATAAAAACAGAAGTCTCGCCCCTTCTTAAAGCAGTGTACAACAAAACAGGTAAAAATCTTATTAAATTTGAATATAGAGCTACTACTGGATCTGCACCATCTACCTAAACTCCATAATAGAAGCTTACATTCCTTCTCCACCACTGCGCTCCTCCAACCAACGCTGCATGGCTCTGCCATTCCTACACACAAAGCAGTCTCAGTCCCTGTTCTCATCTGTAACACCACAATGGTGGAACAAGCTACTACATGCTAGCAGAGCAGGGGCTTCCCGCTCTAGCTTCAAGAAGCTCCTGAAAACTCTCTCAGAGAACACTTCCTCTGATTAAAAACCCCTAACCCCTAACCTCTAACATGCACTTTATGTGTTCTTCTTCTATCTCCTTGCAATTCTCTTGTATTGATTGCACTATTTCGTTAACTCTTACTTCTTTCCTCAGGTATTTACCCCAATGATGCCATAAGAGCTATTAGCAGTAATGTAAGTCGCTTTGGATAAAAGCTTCTGCCAAATGAGTAAATGCCAAATGTGACGTAATGTAAAATGTGAGGACCAGTAGTTTAAATTATCATTGTTAAGACTGACTGACAAACTTAGTTTGTAAAAGTCTGAAATTGGGAAGATGTTTATGAAGGTTTTCAGTTATCCAGGTCAAAGTTATCCAAAGAAGGTTAAAGTCAAGCACCAGTGTACTTGGTTGAAGATACTAGAAGACATTTCAGTCTCTCATCTAAGAGACTTCTTCAGTTCTAAAATGACTAGTAGGGAAACTCAGCTATTTAAACCCTGTCGGGTCGTTTGCCAAGATCATTGATGCCGTTAGTGCTCCTGGTTGTTGTAACGACAGTTGTTATGGTCATTAGAACCACAAGTCTGAATGACCATTGTTGGCATCTTCATCTGAGGCCAAGAGGTAATGTTTGTTAACTTTCCTGGGAAGTGATTAAAGGCAAGGCAAGTTTATTTGTATAGCACATTTCAACAACAAGCTAATTCAAAGTGCTTTACATAAAACATAACAGTGCCAGGGAAATATAAAAAGTTTAAAAGTTAAATAGAAAATAAAAACAGGCAGGTCTCCCACCTTTGCTTATTTTACTCCTTTGAGTCCCCATCTCCCACTCTATCCCCCCTTAGTTACTTAGGGACTCTAACCCTAAGGGGATTCTAACCCTTTAAAACTTGAATCAGCTGCAGCTGTCTGATGGATTTCTTAGGGAGCCCAGTAAAGACACTGTTACAGTAGTCGAGTCGACTGAAGATCAATGCATGGGTAAGTTTTTCCAGGTGTTGCTGAGACATTAGTCCTTGATATATTCTTCAGGTGATAGTAGGCTGACTTTGTAATTTTCTTAATGTGGCTCCTCAAAATCAGGTCTGAGTCCATGACTACACCAAGATTTCTGGCTTGATTTGTGGTTCCCAACATTAAAAAATTGAAACACTGACTCAATCATTCTTCCTAGGCTCCACAAACAATAACTTCAGTTTTATCTTTGTTTAATTAAGAAAATTCTGGCACATCCAACCGTTGACCTGTTCAATACAGTTACTCAGCGCCTGTATGGGATCATAGTCTCCTGGTGAAATGGTTATGTAAATCTGTGTGTCATCTGCATAATTATGGTAACACATTTTGTTGTTTTTCATAATCTAAGCCAGTGGAAGCATGTAAATGTTAAACAAAAGAGGCCCCAGAATGGAGCCTTGGGGAACTCCACATGTCATTTTTGTCAGCTCAGATTTGTGATTACCTATAGACACAAAGTCCTTTAGTAGGATTCAAACCAGTTCAGCACTGTGCCAGAAAGTCCAACCCAGTTTTCAAGTCTGTCTTTTTCTGCTACCTATCAAGACCGGCATGGAGAAGACTACTGGCACATTGGGCCCTGGCTTGTCCTGCGAAAAGTCATCAGTGCTATTTTCCTTGTAGCCTGGACCCAGCACATATCAGACAGAGCTTACTGGGCTTTTTCGCCGTTGCGGAGTGGGAGGGCGGGTTGGGCTGCATTTGTGACACATGTGTCAAACCAGGGGGGAGAGGGGATGAAGGGTGTCTGGAGATAAGGCTGACCTAAATGGGGATGGGGGGGTAAAGATGGTGAATCCTCACTGTTGGTTTTCAGTGAGAGAGGTGGAGGCTCTTCCTCTTGGCTCAGAAGTCTCCCGTGATCACAGCTCTCTTCCGGCGGGGGCTGGGGTGGCTCTCCTTCAAGGTTTCTGGCGTGTTGTGTTTTGTCTTCTTCTTGTTTTGATTCCTCTTGTCTCTTGTCCGTGGCAGAGGGAACAGATGAGTGACAGGTTGGAGCTGAACAATTTTAATCCTGACTTGCTGAGGCGAAGTCCATCTGCCTTAAAAATATGTCTGCGGTCCCACAGAAAGTAAAAATTTTCAATGAAATGCATTCAATGGACAGTACATGCCATTGAGAGCCACCTGTTCAATGCCATCAGTCGGCTGAATCTCTCAGCTCCTCTTCAGACTGGCGGTATAGGGCCACTGATAAACACCTCAGCATTCAAAGAGCTGACTGTGTTCAACAGATTATTAAAATCCTCTTTCAACACTTCAGACTGTTGCTTCACAACGTCATTGGTCCTGATGTGCAGTATGATGTTTTTCACAGTAGGATGTTCAGCCACAATATGTAGGATTCTTTCTGCCAAGTCAGACACCGTATCCTTTGGAAAGCAGAGTATTTTGGTGTTCTTACTGCACATGCTTCTTACATCGTTAACAGCAGAGTCACCCACAATCAGAGTTTGGGGCCCAGTCGTTAGCTTTCCCTGCAGCCTTTTACTTTCTGAGTTACTCTCAGTCCTTACCTTTCTGTGTGAGGATGGGATGTTATCCAGGTCATCAAACGGAGATCCAGATCCTGCAATAGTGGTGAAAATCTGTTCTGCTGTTGCACACTCGGTTGTTGGGGAGCTTTGTTGCTAACTCTCCCTTTCGCGGCTGTCCACAGCTGTTTCCTACTAAGAACAGGGGTTGAAGAGGCACTCTGCCTGGATGATAATGCAGGCCAGCCAGTTGCATCACAAATCTCAGGGCTGGGTTCTGCCTGTTACTCGTCCTCCCATTTCCCAAGGAAATTATTTACTCTTAGGCTTTGCATCAAGAGCGTTCCAGGGAGGACTCCCACTTTCAGACTTATTACCCATTACACAGGCCTCCTGCTTCTTGGTAGTCTTGTTGATGCTAATTAGTCCTGTGTTAGCATGCTCTTGTCCACTGTTTTGGGCCCACGGTAACGTAGTGTTATTCCCACATAGCCCATTCACTTCCACATTCACTTCTAACCTGTGGATCTTGGTTTCCAGCACAGTAACTTTCTTTATAAGTTTGTAGAACTCATCTGTAGAGAAGGGGGGCATCTTGTTGCTAATTAGCATTAGCTACAATTCCAGTCACTGGAGTACAGGCTCCCCGCGACCCTGTACGCAGGATAAGCGGTTGACGATGGATGGATGGATGGAGTACAGGCTAGTGTTACTGGTAGGCTGCAGTCGCGTAGCACTAAGATCATAAAAATAAAAAGCAAAAGAATGCAAGCAGAGTCAAGAGCAAGCAGCAAAGCATCTGCACTGTAAAACAGCAGGAAGTAAAACCCCAAAAGTCACAGCCTTTTCTAATTTCAGTCTGTCAGGCTGTATGATCACAGAGGAAGGCTGTGCTTTTTTGGCCTCAGCCCTGTGCTCCAACCCCTCCCATCTGAGGAACCTGGACCTGAGTTATAATCATCCAGGAGACTCGGGGGTGAAGCTGCTGTCTGCTGGACTGATGGATCCAAATGGGGGACTGGACAATCTCAGGTATGGACAGTAAACAAGAGCTCACGCTCTGCAGATGTTTCTAATTTCTTTGCTTTCGTGTCTTTCCTTTCTGGTCCATTATGAAGTGAACAGGTTTGAGGGTCCATCCACATCCATATGTTTGGGCCCAGTGGATGCCTTCTTACCCTTTCTCTAAGGGAAAAAGCAACGATGAGCTGCAACCCCTCTCCACCCTGACTATGCCTCATTATCCTGTCCATGAATATCACAAAAAGGATTAATGACAAAGCACAGCCCTGGCAAAGGCGAACCTCCACCTGGAAAGAGTCCCACTTACTACAAAGAATCTGTACTCAGATTATTATTATTATTGAGTTTTTTTTATAGTGAGCTCATTATTGAATGAGCAAATGCAGATAACATTATAAATTCTTTGCTGCTCAGAGGTCCCTTTATAATTTTTTTCACCTGAAATACATTCCTTTATTGATATGAAATTCAATTTTAACTGTTATCATTTTCTTTGTTTTCCCCTACTTCTTCTTCAGGCCTTTTTCTTTCAGACAGTACAAGAATCCTGGAGACAGTTGACACAGATGAGTTTCAGCCTGTTTCTCTGTCACACTGACAAACTGAGGAACACTGCTTCATGTTGAACAGCAGTTAGGACTCATGTTGGATAGAAAATCACTCTGACTGTGTTTCTTCCTCCAGGGTGGACCATGGTGGAGAGCAGAGGTTAAAACCTGGTCTAAGAAAGTGTAAGTGTGGATTCAAACATTCATTAAACTTTTTATGAATGAAACACATCAGAACAAAGAATAAACCTTCAGATGTGTCTGGTGATAAACACCTGCTTAGCTGTGTCTCGTTCTCTCATCAGATTTCTGTGAACTCACACTGGACACAAACACAGCAAGCAGAAACCTCAAACTGTCTGACAACAACAGGGAGGTGAGATATGTGGAGGAGGAGCAGCCATATCCTGATCATCCAGAGAGATTTGACTACTGGCAGCTGCTGTGTAGAAATGGTCTGACTGGTCGCTGTTACTGGGAGGTCGAGTGGAGCGGAGGAGTTAATATATCAGTGACTTACAGAGGAATCAGAAGGAGAGGGAACAGTGAAGACTGTGTGTTTGGAAGAAATGATCAGTCCTGGAGTCTGAGCTGCTCTGATACTGGTTACTCTGTCTGGCACAATAACAGAAAAACTGTCCTCTCTCTTTCCTCCTCCTCCTCCTCCTCCTCCTCCTTCTACTCTGTCTCTGACAGAGTAGCAGTGTATGTGGACTGTCCTGCTGGCTCTCTGTCCTTCTACAGAGTCTCCTCTGACACACTGATCCACCTCCACACCTTCAACACCACATTCACTGAACCTCTTTATCCTGGGTTTTGGCTCTGGTCCTTTGATTCCTCAGTGTCTCTGTGTTCTGTGTAGAAGGAAGATACCTTCCAGTTGTGTAGAAACTAGGGATGTCCCATTACGTTTTTTTTTTTTTGCTCCTGATCTTAGTCATTTAATATTTACTATCTAATCTGATCTGATACTTGCACAGCGCAGAGTTTAAGTATGTTAAATTCTCCGTGTCTGTCCTCTCCTGCTTGTAACTTGCCAGGCATGCCTCTTTAGCTCTTTTCACATTTAACTTCTGCAGGGAGCTGACCGAAAATTCTTCTCTGCTATATTCTTGTCCTTCTTCCAAGTCAGTGTCGGTAAAGTAAAATAAAGGAAACCTGAGAAACAAAATTCTTTCTGGCCAAAAATAGCTTCCCTCGTTAGATATAAATGATTTGGATAGAGATGTTCAAGCCAAATTACATTTATACGCTGATGATACAGTGGTTTTCCACCCAGGCTTCCACCATTTCAGCAGCAGTGCAGGAACTTCAGACTGTATTTCAGACATTGCAAAATACATTATTGAGTCTAAAACTGGTTTTAAAAACACAGAAAACAAAGTTTATGGTCTTCTCAAAAGCTCGAGCACAGCTACTTGACAATTGTGGCCTCTTGTCCTTAGATGGGAAATCAATTTAGAGAGTGTCTTCATACAAGTACTTGGGATATGGATAGATGATAAGCTCTCCTTTAATGAACATACTGCTTTAGTCAAGAAACTTCAAGTCAAGCTTGGCTTTTATTTCAGAAACAAATCTTGTTTTACTTTTAGTGCTAAGAAGAAACTTGTGGAAGCTACTTTTCTGTCTGTAATTGATGGAGATATATTGTACATGCATGCTGCATCTTCCAAACAAACTAATAACAAATACAAAGTCCCTCACCCATCACTGCATTCTTTATTTTAGTTGGTTGGACATCACTTAAAATTCGTAGACAACAGCACTGGTATATCTTTATTTATAAAGCTATACTTCCACTTTACCTCTGTAACCTCCTCTCTGTCTGCTCTGGTACCTATCAGCTACGCTCCTCAAAGTGGTTGCTGTTTAACGTGCCATGAGTTGCAACCAAATTGGGAAGAACTGCTTTCTCTTATTCAGCACCTTGGCGGTGGAATAATCTACAGAAAGTGCTAAAGTTAGAAACCCTTATGTCCATTAATGAATTTAAAACTACTGTAAAGAAGGTTGTGATGGAGACATGTTCTTTTTTTTCTTGAGTCTCATTGTGTTTTTTAACATTTTGTACTTCTTTTACCATGAAAATGTAACTTGGTGTTAATTATGTATGCATTTGTTGTGATTTGGCTGCTACCTTGGCCAGGTCTCTCTTGTAAAAGAGATTCTGAATCTCAATGGGACTTCCTGGTGAAATAAAGGAATTTTAAAAAAAAACTTTCGTGAAACGGACTTCCACGCTGTATGATTGGGTTGTCTGTTTGAAAACCTTGAATGCACTGCTAGTGGGCTGGGCGGGGGGCACACTTCTCCCCTCCGTACACATGTTTACTGTTTCCAAACAGAAACAAGTATAACTACATTATGATTTAAAGTATGCTTATTTCTATATGTTTGTGTTTGTTAAGTTAACAACATGTGCTGCTTCCTTCTAGGTCAGGTTACTCTTATGAAAGAGGTCTCTGATCTCACTAGACTAGCTATTCACCTGATTAAAAGAAAGAAAAGAAATGAAAAAAATAAATAATATGCCTTTGAAAAATACATTTTAATGTTAAAAAATATGTTTTAAAATCATTCTGGAAATCAGGCTGAAACATGCGGCAATTACATAAATAATTACAATATTTTGTAGTAGCCTACACAATGAAGCATATTTGGCATAAATATATTTTTAACCACATGGACCCCAATGGACCTTATAATGCACCTGAATATCTTATAATACACCTGGAACTCAACTGCAACTGTAACTTTGATGAAAAGAAACTGATATACAACAGTTATTACACAATCTTTAAAAAATATACCAGGCAAATGTCCATGTTTTGTCCATATTTACTGTTAATATGTTCACTTTTATTGGGAGTTATCTTTAAAACACTATTTCTCTCCATACAACCACGCTCTAAATGACATAAAGCTTCCTAAATATTGAAATATTGATGATAACAGTCATTATAAATGACCAAAAGCACTCCCATGCTTTAAAGGCCCACAGCTTAAGAACAGAACATCCTACAGGGCTACAGCAGCAGAGGCTGATAAAGCCCTCCTCTGCGAAACAAGCTCTTCTTCTATTAGAGAATTTGAGGTAGCATCGAAACTCAACAGCTTCCATACGATGCCGGCAAGATGGCGGCCTGTCAAACGGTCTCTGTGCACACGAATCACTGTTGTTTTTGGACAGAAACCAACTAAAACGAAAATAGATTACATCCCCAGTAACGGGTCCCTTCGTACTTCCACAAAGTACACCTAAATAGTATTTACTAAGAGTTAAATAAATACGTTTTAAATAAATAGACTGAAATGTTGTGAAAATATACTTTTATTTAAGCATATTTATTAAACGTTTAATTAAGTATATATTTATTACCAATTTATTCAAAGTATCCTATTGAGAAGTATTTTAAAGCTAAGGTGAATATATCTTTAATATACTTGTCGTAAACATGTTAGGAGTATGAATGTACTATAAACATACTATGTGAATTTCTAGTATATTTTCAGTGCCTTTAAGAGCACTTCATTTTGACCTGGGATGTCCATGAAGTTTATGAAAAACACAAATATGTTGCTGATACACCTTTAAAGTTTAATCATGTATGTGGATGTTTAATATCAAAATAAAACTGAATGTGAGAGGAATAGAAAATGGTCTCTCACACATTTAATTTCCTTTCTTATCACACATTATCACTTTATCTTTTAAACATTTAAACAAACCAGCTGTGTTATTTGTGCTTGTGCTGGTGAGCCATAACTATTCCATATTGTACCTTTCAATTGTAAAAGATAAAAGCCAAGTGCCCACTCAAATCTCCACCCTGGAGCACAGAGAAGCACCGCAGCCGTTAACCTGGTGGCAGGTTGCAGGCTCTTTAACTCGGCTAACTGATGCAAAAATCATCATCATAAAAATCCAATAAAACCTCAAATAACATTAAAGAATTGCAGAACAGAGCGTCACTAGTTTTTAATAATATCGTCTGTGCATACTATATCACCATTTAGTCTTCAGCTTAGTTTTTGTGTGTAAAATTTCTGCAATGAACGACCGGCTGCCTCAGTGCGCTACAGAACCATGTGACCACATGGCGGGATCAAGAGTGTCAAAACTCAACAAAACAAAACAACTTACTGAAGGGCTCCGGACCATCCTGTGTTTGAACCTCAGCAACATACTGTCTGACTTTCAGAGCAGATAATGTGCTCTAGTTAAAAGTTGGCATAAAAAACTAAATATTTAAATACATTTTTTTGGGTAGTGACCAAAACACATAATAAATTATTAATCATAATGATTGTGTATGGGTGTTAGCCATATCAATAACATACTAAAATACAAAAGACAATGTGACACTAAAAATCAGATTGTAGTAAGCCTGCGTTAAATGTGTTTGAAACTTTAATGATGCCATGATATGAACTTGATGTGAAAAAGTTCAGAATCAGAATTTGCTTTATTGCCGAGTATTGTTTTCCACATACAAGGAATTTGCTGTGGTGATAAGGTGCTACACGTAGACAAACGTACATGTCAAGTCAACATAAATGTAGAAATATATAAATATGGGATGGAAGAACAACGTTGCAGATTATTCTGGGTCTGTGCCGTGCAGAAGTAACGCAACCTAAGAGAATATTGTGTTCATTTAAATATATAAATTGACAACATAAAAATATACAACAAGAAAGATCAACAATCAACAACAAATATGTGCTATGTGCCAGTTCTGTGCCCAACACAAGATGAAAGAGTATTTACATGTGCAGACATATTATTTGCAAGGGGGGAGTGTCAGTGGGGGGCCCTGACCTTGTTAATGAGGCTAGTTGCAGACGGGAAGTTTTTGTGGCGAGAGGTTTTGGTCCTAATGGACCGCAGCCTCCTGGCAGAGGCAACAGTCTGAAACAGTTTGTGTCCGTGGTGGAAGGAGTAAGCTGCAATCTGTCCTGCTCGCCTCAGAGTCCTGGAGGAGTACAGGTTCTGAAGAGAAGGAAGATTGCAGCCAATCACCTTCTCTGCAAAGTGAATGATACACTGCAGCCTGCCCTTGTCCCTGGTGGTGGCAGCAGCGTACCAGATGGTGATGGAGGAGGTGAGGATGGACTCAATGATGGCGGTGTAGAAGTGCACCATCATTGTCTTTGGCAGGTTGAACTTCTTCAGCTGCCGCAGGAAGTCCATCCTCTGCTGGGCCTTCTTCATGATGGAGGTGATGTTCTGCTCCCACTTGAGGTCCTGGGAGATGATGGTGCCCAGGAAGCTGAAGGAGTCCACAGTGGTGACTGGTGAGTCACACGGGATGATGGGAGGGTGGGGCTGGGCTCTTAATAAAATCCATGAACATCTCCACTGTCTTGGGCGTTGAGCTCCAGACTGTTCTGGCTGCACCAGGTCACCAGGTGCTTGATCTCCCACCAGAGATGAGCCCGGTGAGGGTGGTGTCATCTGCAAACTTCAGGAGCTTGACAGACTGGTGACTGGAGGTGCAGCTGTTGGGGTACAGGGAGAAGAGAAGGGGAAAGAACACAGCCTTGGCGGGATCCAGTGCTGATGGTCCTGGAATCAGAGAGATGTTTTCTCAGCTTCACGTGCTGCTTCCTGCCTGTCAGGAAGTCAGTAATCCACCTGCAGGTGGAGTCAGGCACGCTCAGCTGGGAAAGCTTGTCCTGCAGCAGGGCGGGATGATGGTGTTAAAAGCAGAGCTGAAGTCCACAAACAGGATCCTGGCGCAGGTTCCTGGGGAGTCCAGGTGCTGAAGGATGTAGTGAAAGGCCATGTTTACTGCAGCATCTACAGACCTGTTGGCCCTGTACGCGACCTGCAAGGGGCCCAGGAGTGGGTCTGTGATGGATTTTAGGTAGGACAACACAAGGCGTTCGAAGGACTTCATAACCACAGAGGTCAGGGCCATGGTTCTATAGTCATTTAGTCCAGTGGTCCTTGGTTTCTTGGGGACCGTGATGATGGTGGAGGCTTTGAAGCAGGCTGGCACATGGCATGTCTCCAGAGAGGAGTTGAAAATGTCTGTGAACACCGGAGACAGCTGATCAGCACAGTGCTTCAGGGTGGATGGGGAGACAGAGTCCGGCCCGGCTGCTTTGCAGGGTTTGTGCCTCCTGAAAAGACTGTTGACTTCCCTCTCTGTGAGAGAAGAGGGAAGGGGGTGGAGCTGGCCAGCTCTGAGGAAGTGGTTGTTACGGCCTCGCCCGTATCCCTGGTGTTACCCTTTCCCTGTCTGTGTGTGTGTGTGTGTGTGTCATCATAGCTACCTCCTCTGGCTCCGCGGGTTCACGCACCTGTTGACTATCAGCTCATCACTCCTCATCCCACCGTGCACACCTGCCTGTCATCAGCTCACCTGCCTACAGTATATCTTCACCGGTTCTCCAGTCATTCATCGCCAGATTGTTGTTCACTCGAGCGGCAGCTATACTCCGGCTCAAGATTTTTCTCACTCGAGCACTTTGTATCTCTGCTTTTCAGTGTCTTACAAAACTAACTTGTTTTCTCTGCCCCAGGATCTCATCGCCAGCCAGGCAACCTCCTCTCCTGTCAGCCTCCCGGTCTCCGCCTCGCCAACTCTTGGCAGCCGCCATCTAACCATGTCATCGCCACTTTTCCCTATTCCTGTGTGAAACTGCCAATAAAGCCCACCTTGCCCGCAACACCTGTCCGTCTCCTGCACTTGTGTTCCCAGTCCTTGGTTTCCTGACAGTGGTGGACTGGGGCTGAAGATGAGCAGAGGAGTCACAGGGGATGGTATCCAATTGACTCTCAAAGTCAATAAAACTGGTTCAGCTCATTTGCCAGGCAAGATTCGTTTATGGAGTGGAGGACTTTGGACTTATAGTTTGTGATCTGTCTGAACCACCTCCAGAAAGAAGTGGCGTCGTTTGCAGAGAATTGGTGTTGTAGCCTCTCTGAGTACAGTTATTCAATTATTGACATTATTGACATTAAATATATTAAAGCAATATTTTCATGTACATAAATATCAACATTTATGTATAGGCCCTAAATATATTTTTAGCAGTTAACATAATTCATAGTTCATGATCTATGAACTGAGTGCTCTGATTGCATTCATTCATTATTGATAACAAGAGAACATTCTTTGTGCTGAAAGTCAGACTGTATATTTTTGTGGTTCCAAAGGCAGCTGGAGGATTTTCTTTTTTTTGAATCTTGAATTAATCTCATACAAAGATCTATAGCCAAAACAAACATACATAAAACAACAAGATAATGAAGCAGGACACAACACAGGGGTATCATCACAAAGGCATGAAAAAAAATATTAAAATCTTTGCACATTTTAACTGTTTTCATTTCATTACTCTTCTGCATTCACATTTTGTTGAAACAGTAGCTGATATTTCCTTTGCGACAGCAACAAACTAGCACTTTCAGGCAGTGGAAATGTTTCATCAGCGGGCAACGTCCCGTGGTCTCCGAAAACAGACGAACGACGTGAGACGATTGCCTTTCCACCGGCAGAAAGTTTGTTTCAAATCTCCGTGTGTGAAGAACTGAGATCGACAATACAGGCGGGACTCACAAATGTCTGTTTGAAAGTTGTAAATGTCAGAAAGATCAGAAATGTGGTTCATTTATTTGTAAACTATTAAATATATTCACAGATATTTTCTTTATTTGTGTAATTTGTTTATGTATTTGCAGATGTTTTCTATTTGCAAAATATTTTTGGTGAGTTTACAAATCTTCATTTTGTGTTTTATATTAACACACAACACAGTATTGAAACATAAATGACTCCATAGCTAATCAACATTTTAATAGTCAACATGTATCCAGCACTGAAGGAGCTCACAGACTGGTGTGAAAACAGTCAAGATTGATTTTAGATTGTGGACCCCCATCTCTTTCAAGATTGGAGGAGAGGGGTTGTGGTGGTGAGACTATAAATACATCTGGACTCTTTTGTAAATCACAAATGGAATCAATGTGCTAATGCTATTTTTAAGAAGGTTAACAAGAGGCCTTACTCAGAAAACTAAACTGTTTAAGGATGACTACACCATTCTTACTCAGTTTGTCTTTGATTGAGAGCATCCTTTCAAATAGTTTAGACCTGGGGTTGCAGCAGATGGACCTGTGCCACCTGATCCTGACCAGGTTCACTGTGAAGGCTGACAAGTTTATTTATTATCAGTATCATGTGCTGACGCATAAATTGCAGCCCTGAGAACAATTAAGTTCTCTATTTCTATTTTCTATTTTCTTTCATTTAGCTGACGCTTTTATCCAAAGCGACTTACAGCTGCTGTACAGCTGTGTATAGAAATTAATGTCAATGTTCTACCTCCTGAGCCACAGCAGCCTGTATATTATCATTCCTTTTATTCATTTAGCTGACGCTTTTATCCAAAGCGACTTACAGCTGCTGTACATGTCAGAGGTCGCACGCCTCTGGAGCAACGAGGGGTTAAGTGTCTTGCTCAGGGACACAATGGTGGACGGGTCACAGTGGGGGATTGAACCCGGGTCTAAACTAATTACTTTCCATTACTGCTCTTTAACCAGCATAATTAAAACAATTTCAATAACAATACAACAAATATTCAATAAATGTTTGGTTTTATTCACTTGAATCACACAAATTAAAATAAGATATGTATTTTTTTTGAGGAAAAAGAACTGAACGCTTTTATTTAATTTTACCCATGCATATTTGTTGACAAAGATTTTATCAGAATTGTTTTGAATGTGATTCACTGTTTGGCATCAAGTGTTGGTCATAAAGAAGAGTTTAAACCAGGATTAACCATCTGGTTTCTTCAAATTGCAGAAATCAGCATTTAAACAATTTAATACTTATCGTGATAATTATCGATGTTGAAAGATATGAATCTTTGTATCGTGCCATATGGTCCTAAACCAGTGCCTCACTAATATTCATTAATGAGTTAACTTTAATTATGTGTCTTCACTCACAATCTACACAGCGGTTATGTAACTCAGTGTCAGAGCGAAGGATCATCTCAGCCTCCTGCAGTCTGAAAGTTCACGCTTCAGCAACATCATTCTCCTCCCACATACACTCTCTTTGTTTCACTGTGTTGAAAGCCGAGATTTCATCACCAGCTGACAGAGACTGAAGCTGCTTCTCTACCAGCAAACGAAGGAAAGTCTACGAGTTTAGCAAATAATCAGAGTTCATTAGAGTTTATTAACATGTACTCTCAGTACTGGAACACAGCTCGGGGACACAGACCAGACTACAGGAGATACACAGTGAGTATCAGCTTATTATCCTCATATAAAGTCTTCCTGCAGCCATCAGGACTCTTCAGGCTGGAGTCCTAAAAACTGGACTTTCATGTTAAAACTCTCATTAGAAAAGTAAGTTATGGGTGCTGCAAAGAAGCAAAGTCAAATTAAAGCGTTGCAGGACATTTCAGTGGTTTCCCATTGAATTTATCCAAGATGTGAATTCATTTTTTATTTTTTCTCGCATACTTATTTACTCATATTTACTTAATTACTCATTTTTCCATTGATCCAAAACTTGCATTAATATGCCTTTACTTTGAAGGTCAGGCTCCTGTCTTTTCTGTCTGGCTTGACGCAGGTGACGCTGACGCACCTGTGGAAGGTGGAATATTTTATGAAGTTATCTGAATTGTTGGACCTGATTTGAACATGTAGTTGTATCAAAGCCTTGATGCCTTGATTCGGTGGAGGCAGATGCCCGCCCACCCTGAGCCATGGTTCTGTTTATTGATCACTGTTGGTGAAGATTTATGTTAAACAACCTTTCACTGTTTCACTGTTGTCCTTTTATGTTGTGTTTTATGTCATGTACAGCTTAAAGGGCACTTTACCTATTGCACTTGCTGTATGTGGCAGTAATTACCACTAATCTTAGTTCTTCTCACTCAGCCTGCTTTACATTTATCACAGTGTCAACCACAGATACTAGAATGAAAAACAAAACGACCTTTGGTGCAAAACTACGTTTGGAGTTAGCTAACAACTAGCTTTACTACATGTAGCTTACTTTGTGTTTCAGCAGCTGTTTCTGTGTGAAAATCTCAGTTTGATAAACTTACTAACATTTTTTACATTCTTCACAAATGATCGCTAAACCTGCTGATTCTCACTTTGTTCATATAGAAGCTTATTTATCAACATGAATTTAAACTGTTCAGCCCATGTGATCTACTGTATGTGGAACTGACCAGCTGATCCGCTCTAACTGTTTGGATGCAGAAACATGGTATTACCTCACATTTGAACATCCATTGGACAACTTGTGTGACGACACCATATTGTTATAAACACATAATAAAACAAAATCAAATTCTGATGAGTCACCATGATGGTTTGGAGGACAAACTGTTGTGGGGTCATTAAACAGGTCAACAAAACAGAACTGAGCTCAGGCTGAGATAACTTAACAAAACTGAACAAACTTAACCTCACAAACCCGAATACAGAACGAACATACTAGTGTAATGATCTCACGGTGGCCCTGAGAGCTCGACAAACTGCAACACCATGTGTGATTTTTGTATTTGGTTGTGTTTTCTCACTTTACAGCAAAAGGTATTGTCTTGTTAAGTTGGTGAAATGTGTGCTGAACTCTCCAGTCCACCATACTGATCAGACCTCTGTAGAAACCAAAGGGGTAACAGACAGACACACCAACTAAACGACAAATAAAAAAAATAAAGCAGGACAATTTGTTTTCTGTTCATTTATTTGAACAATTAATCTAGACAAAAGTATGAAAAACTAAGTAAAGGAATAACCCAAATGTCAAAACCAGTAATCCCACTTACCCCCATGATGTGGACACACTCTGTAGAATCTGATTGGCCACTTCCTGTATTTAACAGCTCAGCGTTAAGGAGCTCAACCTTTAGCACTGGCAACTCCCCAGAAACAGAAATTACAGCACTGAATACGAAATAAATGTGTGAACTGTGTATAGAAATTAATGTCAATGTTCTACCTCCTGAGCCACAGCCGCCTGTATATTATCATTCCATTTATTCATTTAGCTGACGCTTTTATCCAAAGCGACGTACAATTACATGTCAGAGGTCGCACGCCTCTGGAGCAACGAGGGGTTAAGTGTCTCGCTCAGGGACACAATGGTGAACGGGTCACAGTGGGGGATTGAACCCGGGTTTCTCACACCAAAGGGATGTGTCTTATCCTCTGCACCATCACCATCCACAGCTATCTGTTTGCTGATGTGTAGTGTGGATGCTCTGTATATGTAGAAGGTCAACAAAGTAAATGTGTAAACTATGTATACAGAACATTAAGGTTTGTGATGCAGGAGGCTGCAGGCCGGCTGTCAGACTAAATGTGTGTTTTCTGTCTGACTGCAGGTGGTGGAGGGAGAGACTCCTATTCCTCTGGGCTCAACGGGTCGCAGGAAGCGTCTCCGCTCTGCAGGTGAGGATGAAGAGGAGGCCGGAAGCTGCGCCTCGCGGCCGAACCCCGAAGGCTCGCTGTCGGCCGGCGAACTGAGCCGCTACAGCGAACCGGAGGAGGAGGAGCTGCAGAGACTGTGTCAGCGCTGCCACATCATGGCGCCACAGCTGAACAGACAAGCAGCTGCTCTGGCCGACAGCACGGCTCTGAAGGTCAGGACAACACAACACTGTAACACGTTTAAAGTCACAACGACGGGGCCAAGGGGTGAGCCAGAGTTGGAACAGGAAGTCAACCAAAGCCTGCAGGGGGGCTCCATGTAGGCCCAAAGATGACGTCAAAACCCTGAGACATCCTGTCTCACCTGAGACATGTAACCGTGTTGCTTAGATTATAAACTCTCTGTGAATCTAAAAAGACCATTCGGCCATCAGGACGCTGCCTTGGTGTTTGACAGCTGAGCCTGTAGGTGGGCTGATTAAACAGAGTCAGACAAACTCTGAGCCAGGAGACTTTTTCTTGGTGCAGCTACCAGAACTACGGTGTTTCTGCCGCTGTCCTACGTCATTAAACCAGGGTTATGCTGCGCCATCATGCGCAGTAGACGCTGGTGCCAACAGGAAGTAGCCCTGTAGCCGTATTTTATTGGTCCAAAACCGGCTCCACTGCTCTCCATTCAAACCAGCGCTATACATGCTGAGGGGAACATTCAAACAAGGCAACCAGCGGACTAGAAGTTAGGCTCAGTTTGATTGGCTGGGAGGAGCAGAGGGCCGGGGCTGGACCAAATACTCAGAGCTCATCACTACATTGAAATGTCAAATGAATCAAGTCAAAGTTAAAGGTCAGGAGGTGAACACTGATGTGTGTCTGCCAACATTTCAGTCCTAGTGAACCCAGATTTGATCTGACAGATCTGTAATGATTCTAGATTCTGTAGATTTCTGCTCTCACATTGGCTCGAGGATGAATCTTGGCTTCCTGTCCTGTCGCTGTTTCTCAGTCAGTGACGTGTGAAGGCCAGCTCGCTTCAGAAGCGCACAGAGAAGATAGTTTGATGCTGAACTCCTCTGTCAGGTTTTTATATCGAAGCGTGAACATGAGAGACGCTCTGCTGGCGAGAGAGCTCCGCTTTCTATGCTGTTAACTCTCTCTCTCTCTGGTTTGATCTGATTTGTTGAATGTTCTGACTTCACTGCCTCTCTCTCTTTGTCTCACTCTTTCTTGCTCGCTCGCCCACTCAGTTGGTCAGTCAGACACTGTTACGCCCGACCCATAAGCAGCTCTGCGGGGTGAACAGCACTCCAACACCGAGCAAACCAACCACAGAAAAACACCTTTAAAACAGGCAAAACTATTAACATAAAGAGACACGACCGAGACAACAACTCAAGAAGGACAAAAGCATAAAATCAAAAGACAGAATCCGGCCTGAGAGGCAGCGAGACCAGCAGTCCCAGTCCCAAAAAGCAAATTGCTGTATTTGACCTAGTATATGCAAGTTCTGCTTAAATTATTAGAAATTTTATATGGCCATTTTGTTTTATGGTGGTGTTTTCTTGCTGAGATTTTTTTTTCACCACAGATTGTAATTCCTGTTTTTTAAATTGAAGAGTTTTATTCTGAAATTTCAGTATCAGTGTTGAAGCAAATAAATATAAATACATTTCATTGTATTAAGAGTGCTCAGTGTTTCCATTACATTTTAACTATGGTAATTATCTTTAACACTAGAACGAACAAGGCATCATTTTGACCCTTTTGAAATTTGTTGATAACTTTGTCTAAATAAATCACAAAGCCTTGCTGCTCCCTGACTTTTCCTAAAACTACATGAATTTTCATTAAAACTAGCTTGCAACCGTGCACCCGCTGCACCCTGCTCTATCGAAACGTGCTAACTTGTCGAAAAATGCTACCGTGAGACCTGGGGCCTCATGTACAAAGCGTGCGTACGCACAGAAAAGTGGTCCTGAGGCATTTTCACTTCCTCTTCTGTCAAGTTGATATTCTGCCGGCGCTATAAGTGAAGTCAAGCTGCTTGTGTTGCCTGGATACAATTTGGGCGGACTGAACCATTTTATGATAATCGAGAGGGGGAGAGGGGCCCACGGACGTTTGTGTTTCCTAAACAAATACATTTTTTGACACCAGGAAACAGCAAATAGAATAATTTTAAGTTAATAATTTTTACAATTTTATTGGGGGCTTCTCTGGGCCCCCTCTTAGTCATGGGCCCCGAGAATCGTCATCATTTACCCCCCCTTTACGGCGCCCCAGTCTGTAACATGCATTTTACCGACGGCCGTTTTACCAATGCATCGGCGGAGACACCCCCCACCTCCGCGGTAAAGTAAGTGCACCATAAAATGTAGCGGAGTTATCGTAGTGCAGCGCGTGACAGGACCATCACTGTGTGATTGATAACAGCTGATACCATTAGTTTCTATCATGACTAAATAACAGCTGCTCCTGCCAGACAGTAAAGTGGACTAAACTTTACAGTGCAGTGATGTTAAGGCAGCATGTCGTTAGTGAACTCCAGCCGGTCAGTTTTTGGTTGTCATGGTAATGTTACGTCCGACTATTAACCACACCCCCATTCTCTGTTTGAGAAAGAACGGTCGCAAAAAACAGCCGTTAAAACTGGCTGGAGGGGGCTTTAAACTTACACTGCTCTTTCTTGTGGCTCAGGCCTGTGTTATGATGAATTAGGTAGAATTATTATTATGAGCAATAAGATATATCAAATTATAATAATATGAGAAAGACAATTTGAGTCAAGTCATGGCATTAAATAATATGATATATTATCATCAGGTCGGCCTACCTTTTCACCACAGGGTGTTATACAGTAAGCGCTCAATACAAAACCCACAGTTCAACCACCAATTAATGAGTCCTGATCTCAGTTCAAATCTCCTGGAGTCCATCTTTCTGTGTCCCCGTAAGCAAACTAAAAATACTCAGTTTCAGGTTCAATTTAAAAGTTGGCTAACTAAAATAGAACAGAGTGACGCCTCTCGTGTTTTATAGACAAGCTTAGAAATTCTCCGACAACACCGAAGCATTATCTTCGTCAGGCTGCTTTCTGCTTGGCTGTCATGTGACCAGAGTATAATCGGCGCCTTTGCGATTAGAAAATCTCGTTTTATTACATCGCGATAATATCGCAAATGCAATTAATCGTTCAGCCCTAGTCCATATCATGAAGGCTGTATCCCAAGCATTTGGCAAAAAAACAGGAGACAGAGGCATACATGAGTTTGCCGCATTCAGTTTTGCTTACCTCCTCAACTGCACAAGTATGCAGGTGGCCCTTGAAGTTTTTTATCACATGTGTGCTTTTTGATTCAGAGGAGTACACTCATTCAGTAAACCAGAGAAAAATGTACCTCAACAAGTCTGTTTTGCAAACCCAGGACATGAAGGTGGAAGAAAGTGGACATGTCATTGGAGAGGAGGAAAGACCAAGTGAGAAACCTGCTGACAGTATTTTTGGAAAATTCACATGTGCTTTTCAAGTCAGACGGGACCAAGCTGAGAGTGACATCCTCTCAGATGATGCAGTTGGCATTAAAAACCATTACCACTGTCCGGGTGTCATCAATGTGCTGTGGGGATCTTACCGTTGTGGAGCGGTTTGTTGCTCGGGGATCTGTCACCGCATGGAAAAATCACGACCTGTAAAACAGATAGAAGTGCCAAAACTAGGGATACCAACTGTCATGTTGAGCTCTGGTTTGGTTTGGTCAAACACTTAAAGAAAAGGTACCTTAGACCAGCAGAGTTCATTTCCAAAATGTTTGTCTCGATCCAAGGAAGATCTATAGAGCACATTGGGCAACATAATTTGCCAATGCAGATTTTGAATAAGAACTTTGCAAGTTCTAGCAGGCCAGAGGATGACCATGAAGAACAATGGAACAAGCGGGACAGCTCTGTTGGTCACTCCAGGTCCAAGTCAAAGTACTTCAAACCACCCAAAACCCTATCAAAGCCCAAGAGCCCACATGCTGCAAAAGTAAAGAGAAGAGGGAAAAAGGTGGATCAGGATCAACCAGATAAAGACAAAGACAAAAGGGTAAATATATTTGAAATAATAAATATTTTACCAAAAAAAAAAGTCTGGTATAGGCTTGACTGGGGAAAAGTGCAGGAGCAAAGACATGAAGCAATATAGTATAATATGAATTTTGGTCTGTGTTTCCAAAAAGCGATCCATATGATTTATCATGTAAATTTATTTTCTGGACATACATTTTCCAATAAATGGGAACATTGTTGTAAAGGTACAACTACTAGGCTGTTCATCCTCAAAACCTTAAAGGTTAGGTATAAAGTACAAAACAGCTTGTGAATACTCTATATAACATGGAATAAATATATAACATGGTATAAATAGAAGAAGAAAAACACTACATGGTAAAACAGAAAAATGCCCAATTCTAAATGTTGTTCTGCTGTTTTCTTAAAATAAGGCCTTCCTTCAAAATGAATTTAAAGTTTTTTTCTTTCAATACCCAGACTGTCAATACTAACCAGCATGTATTGATTTCCTGTTAATTCTGACTTGCAGTTAACCTTACTGTGGAAAAACAGAGGTGGTCGTTGCATTGGTCCCTTCACAGATTAAGGGACGTAACATCCTAATCCACCACAGTGAGCTACGCACACTTCGACCACACCAGTGGTTGACAGGGGAGGTACGTGACAGCGTATTTTAAGTATATAAAGATTCACTCTGCACTGTAGGATTTATTGTATTTACATTTTAAGAATAATATCAAGGAATGTTCGGAAACTCGGAAAGGAAAGTTCCACAAATTTTGGAATGTGTAATAACTGGCTAATTATGTTGTTTATGCCAGGTTACTGTTTCATGTTGCTGCCCATACATTCAGTGTGGTGGACACCATCTACTTGATGAGTCATTGCAGGTGGGAGACTGTTCGGTGGCAGAACTGAGCTAACCCGTCACAGTTTACCAAAGGCAATATTGTTATAGTTCATGGTGGTGTGGCAGGTTGTAGGACCCAAACGCAGGACGCAAGGCAGAGGAGGTATGATCCAATAGGTGATTTATTAAACATACAAAAAGCGAGCACACTTACATACAGAGTGGCTGAGTCCATAAAAGTCAAATGAGAAACAAAACCAAAATCCAACTCACGTAATCCAAAATACAGAGAGTAGCCAGACGAGACAGGCAGACTGGAACCACGACTGACGGGGGTAACATCAACAATGACCGGACAAGGACTGAACAAAAACACCAAACATTTATACACAGAGGTAACGAGCAGGGCGGGAGCAACACAGGTGAGAGACATGAGGCTAACGAGACAAGGCAGGAAGAGAGGGACAACAGGGGAGAGAAGCACGGCTGAGACACATCAGGTAATCAAGTGAAACTAGACAAGGACACCAGGTACAGGAGGTTAACAAAATAAAACAGGAAGTAAAGTTCACAGGATGCACAAGGACAGATCTACCAAAGTAAAAACACAAAGACAGCAATATAAGGACATGAACAGAGACGGGACCAAATAGGTGACAAGACTATACTTAACATTGAGACAAAAGACTAAGGACTAAGACAGACCATCATAAGTACACAGAATAGGAAACCACAAAACAAGAACTAAAGTACAGGAACGAGAACTAAGATGTGAGACAAGCCAGAAACTAAGAAACTTAAAGCGAATGAACCAAAACAATACAGACTACAAAACCATGACAATATCCCAAGAACATAGGAAAAACGACAGTACAGAACCCAAATCCTAACAAATATGCTGTATGTGTTTTGTGTGGTTTGTTTTGTTTGTCGTGCTGTGATGGTGTGTGGTGGGGTTGGGAAATGGAAGTTTACACTCATTATCTACATACAGTAAAACATGGGCTTAGAATCAACAAGTCTTCATTACAAACAATTACAAAATTGAGATAATGCTTTACTTTATCCTTGTTCCTCGTTCAAAGTGTGCTCATCATTAATCTTTTAGTTGAAAGTAAATGTCTTTCTTTTGGATATCCTTACCAACAGTTCTCTAAAGAAGTCCCTAAATACAAAAAGAAAGGGCATGAAAACACATTAGTCAGTGGATAACTATGGATTTGTCATTAGAAGTCTGTAGGTTTGTTTTCATCATTTTGTATTTCATACAATTGTAGGTAAACTTTGACAACTATGAAGCTGTTCTGTCATTTGTGCTTGTCAACAACAACCACTGGAACTTTCTGGTTTGTAACTCTGTTGTTAGTGATTTGTTATTTTATTATTTTGTATTATTTGTCTTTGAATGTACATTTCACTTTTGAAAAGCAATGAAACGAAAAGTATTTCTGACTAAGATACATTTCCTTTTTTTTCTGTGACAGTACATTAATGCTAAAACCAGTACAGTATTCCTGATGGATCCAGCCCCCATGTCATCTGAGTTGGAGGATTCTAAACGGGCTGCTAAAAGAATACAGTAAATCAACATTTAGGCTTTTTAAAAAAAAATTTGATTACTAATATGTCTAAGGTGAGTTTTGAACCTGCAATAATAAGAAGTTGGTGTTGAAGTGTACAAGGTAGATTTAATTGTTATATCACAATAGGGTTGTAAAATTCAATCCAAACCCTTCTGCTACAACGCAGACGTTATTCAGTACAGAACACTCATAAAATAGTGAAATATTTTGCATGGAGCAGTGCTGAGGATGAATTTGAATTAGAATTAGAAAAGTCTAACAGCCTGGGGAAAACGCTGGCCTGCAATCTGGTGGTATGACAGCAGAGACTTGTATATCTCTTCCCAGAAGGCAGCAGGGTGAACAGGCTGCAGACTGGGTGGGTACTGTCCTTTAGTGTCCTTGGATCTCTGTAGGCACCTCACCTCACCGATATCACTGATGCTCAGTAGATGGGTACCAATGATCTTCTTGGCGGTTATAGTCACCCACTGCAGAGCCCTCCTGTCCTGGGCCGTGCACATCCCATGCCAGGTGGTGAGGTTCACAGTCAGGATGCTTTCTGTGGCTTCTATTAAAGTTGACAATTAATTTATCACTAATATAAAGTAGCCTAATGTTTATGACTGCCCTCTCCCAATGATGAGATGAATACAAACATTGGTTATTCACTAGTGGTACCAAATGTCTGTGAGTGGATATTATCTTTTGACCTACACACTGTATCTGTTTAAAGTGTATTAACATTTACTTATTCAGGGAATACTTCAGGATGAGAAGGACATGCCACAGCAAAACAGACTGGGTGGATGTAAAGTGGAAAGAGTTATGTGCCACCCAGTTCAAAAAGACGGAAGCAGCTGTGGTGTGATTGTTGTTAAGGTAAGCTAAGGAGATTTAGTTTGGACCATTTGATTTTACAATTTTATGACAATTATGAACCAAATCTCTTTCTACAGTATTTTGTGAAGCATTCTTGTCATGGGTGATTGTCCTCTATAATGTACCTCCCATGTTAGTTGTATCTGTTGTATTACTATCCATCGAAGAAGAAACACCCACTGTAACAGGAGTGTTGTGTGTTTAGATGGCAAACGCTGTGATGGAGGCCTTCCCTCTGATGTTAGATTTGAAACATCAAAAACGCACATGACAAGGGAGAGGAGAGCTCTAGCTGTCCAACTCCTGGAAGCATCAGGTACATGCTGTACATCATGCATGATAGTATACCTACAATATACTTTAATTAAATAAATAATATATTGTAATTATTTTTCAGTCTTTGATGAGCACTTGTGCTGTGCTATGTGTGCAGCCTTAAGGCCTCCAGGATCTGGACCCCCCATTACAGACTGGGTGAGTTGTGAAGCAGCGATATCATGTTTAATTGTGATGTAGACCTAGTTGAGTATTGCTGAGGAAAAGTCAACTAACACAAAGGCCACTCAAAGCACTTTACACTAAATAAAACAGTCACCCATTCACACACACATTCAT
>JALXJV020000017.1:400163-434444 GCA_024633595.2 Lepomis macrochirus | reverse complement strand
TGGGGTGGAGTGGGTGTAGAATACAGAGCAGGGGACTCCGCGACCAGCCCTGTGGGGAGCCAGTGCTGAGGCTGAGGGTCGTGGAGATGTTGGGGCCCACCGAACCTTTGTGTGCATTCTGTCAGGAAGTCCTTTATCCAAAAACAGTTGGAGTGTGGAAGTCCCAAGTGTGATAGTTTGGACACCAGTCTATAGGGGAAGACGAGTGTTACAAGTAAAACTATAGTCTATGAAGAGCTGCCGAGTGTAGCTCCCCTGCTGCCCTGTACGCAAAACTGGTGGGTGTCAAAAGTAGGAGGGATGAATGACATGATGTGACTCGGACCAGTTTCTCTAAGCACTTTATCACCACAGGGTGAGTTTTACTGCCTGGTAGTCATTGAGGCCAGTGATAGTTGATAGTAGGGTGGGGACTTCAGGCAGGATGGGACAATGTTCTGGAGATTCTAGTGAAGACCGCAGCCAGCTGGTCTGCACAGTCCCTCAGCACACGTCCACAGACCAGTCAGGCCTTCCCAATGCCTCTCTTCAGATCTGCCTGTGCCACGCTGTAGAAAAGCCCTGTCACCCAACCCAAAGGTGGTGTTCCTTTCTTTTAGCAGCTGCTGGACCTGGATCTCTGGTCGTCCAGGGCTTCTGATTGGGATAGGCCCAAATGTGTTTCTCCACTTTTTCAATATGTGTGCAGTTCTTAATGTAGCACAGTACAGTGTCGGTGAACACCTCAAGATCTGCATGTTAAAATATTTTGCAGTTTGTGCTGTCGAAGCACTCCTGGAGCTAGTGAGATGCACCATCTGGCCAAGTCTTAACTGTCTTTGTGATGGTAGGAGCAGTTTTCCTAACGGGGGTATATGCACTAGGGTTGAGTGGTATACCTCATTATACAATATAATTTCAAAAGAGATGTAAAATTAGAGAAGACCGTTATACTGATGTAGTTTGATGTTGTTAATTAATATTTTTCTGTAAAGTCTTGCCAGTGTTTGCTCCCCTCTCTCCCTCACCACGCAGCCTGCCTGCTGAAGAACTGACTTGTAAGAAGAAAAACACAGTTCATTTAGTGTTTCCCAAGTGAAAGGAAAGGAGGCAGATTCAATAAGTGAGTGAGCGATTACAAATAAGGTGGAGAATGAAGTAGGCTATAATTAAAACTTGAAATAAGAAACTAGCTAGTGAAAATAGTAAAAACATGCCAGCTAACACTGACAACCCCCCAAACAGTCAATTAATCCATTTTATTAGCGAGTGATCTGGTGTTGGTGAGGAAAACACTTGTGAGCTGTGGTTTGTGTGGCTACCCACGTAGCCTCATTAGTACGCTGGCTCTCACTCTCCCTGTACCACCTTTGCCACCTGCCCGTGACTATGGTGATCCACATGAGGCCAGGTCTTCTCGGTGTGTCCATTGGTATGTTGTGTGAGTGGAGAAACTCAGGTGTAACAACACTCCTCTCGCTGCAAGCTACAATCACGATAAGATTCAGCTGGTAGTCCGCCCAGCACAACATAGATAGGTACATACACTAAACAGCCATATAAAGCACTGAAAAGAAACGCAAAGAGCCGCTGCAACTATGTGCTGTGCCATCATGAAGTGAGATCTAAAAATCACTGCTTGAGGCGTTTGTGGTGTAAACAGCCACAAAGTAAATAGTGAAGCAGCATTCTGATCTTGTCTCCATGCTGCACTCTGCAGACCAGCAGGCTTTCTGTCTGTCACAGATGATCTGATGTTGACTTCTACCAGTTCAACTTTACATTTTCTTCTGTTCCAGCTGCTCCAGGAAAACATTGGCAGCTTTGTGAAGAACGAGGTGAAGAAGTTCCAGAGTGTTCTGAGTCCAGATTACCCAGAATGCTTAGAGAGTCAGAGGAAGGATGAGGAGGTGTTGGACGGTGAGGAGGAGGATCTGAGGAGGAGCAGCAGAGAGGCATTTCTGAAGATCACACTGCACTTCCTGAGGAGAATGAAGCAGGAGGAGCTGGCTGAGCGTCTGCAGAGCAGTAAGAGGATTTGAACAGATTTAACATGATGGAAAGAGGAAATGGAGGCAACATGGGAGAAGTTTCCATTTCAAACTCTGCTGTTAATATGATGCACACATTTGGATCAGATCTATGAATTCTTCTGGGCTGAAACTCAGAAACTGTTCACAGCTGATTACTTTACATTTATTCATTTAGTGGATGCTTTTATCCACAGCAACTTACAATTACTATATATGTCAAATTGTATGCCTCTGGAGCAACTAGGCGCTAAGTGTCTTGCTCAGGTACAAATTGGTGGATGTTTCACAGTGGGAAGTTGAACCCAGAACTCTCACACCAAAGGCATGCGTCTAATCCACTACTTCATCACCACCAACTGATAGGCTGAAGAGACTTCATGGAGGAGGAAAATAAAAACCATCTTGATGTCTTAAAGTTTACATTTATCAGATTTACTGCAGCATCCACTTATTAATCACATTTCTTCTTTCTTCATTCAGGAACTGTTGCTGCTCCAGTGAGCCGACGTAAACTCAAGTCTAAGCTGAAGAAGAAGTTCCAGTGTGTGTTTGAGGGGATTGCTAAAGCAGGAAACCCAACCCTTCTGAACCAGATCTACACAGAGCTCTACATCACAGAGGGAGGGACTGCAGAGGTCAATGATGAACATGAGGTCAGACAGATTGAAACAGCATCCAGGAAACCAGACAGACCAGAAACAACAATCAGACAAGAAGACATCTTTAAAGCCTCACCTGGAAGAGATGAACCAATCAGAACAGTGATGACAAAGGGAGTGGCTGGCATTGGGAAAACAGTCTTAACACAGAAGTTCACTCTGGACTGGGCTGAAGACAAAGCCAACCAGGACATACAGTTCACATTTCCATTCACTTTCAGAGAGCTGAATGTGCTGAAAGAGAAAAAGTACAGCTTGGTGGAACTTGTTCATCACTTCTTTACTGAAACCAAAGAAGCAGGAATCTGCAGCTTTGAAGAGTTCCAGGTTGTGTTCATCTTTGACGGTCTGGATGAGTGTCGACTTCCTCTGGACTTCCACAACAATGAGGTCCTGACTGATGTTACAGAGTCCACCTCAGTGGATGTGCTGCTGACAAACCTCATCAGGGGAACCTGCTTCCCTCTGCTCGCCTCTGGATAACCACACGACCTGCGGCAGCCAATCAGATCCCTCCTGAGTGTGTTGACATGGTGACAGAGGTCAGAGGGTTCACTGACCCACAGAAGGAGGAGTACTTCAGGAAGAGGTTCAGAGATGAGGAGCAGGCCAGCAGAATCATCTCCCACATCAAGACATCACGAAGCCTCCACATCATGTGCCACATCCCAGTCTTCTGCTGGATCACTGCTACAGTTCTGGAGAAGGTGTTAAAGACCAGAGAGGGAGGAGAGCTGCCCAAGACCCTGACTGAGATGTACATCCACTTCCTGGTGGTTCAGTCCAAACTGAAGAACATCAAGTATGATGGAGGAGCTGAGACAGATCCACACTGGAATAAAAAGAGCAGGAAGATGATTGAGTCTCTGGGAAAACTGGCTTTTGAGCAGCTGCAGAAAGGCAACCTGATCTTCTATGAATCAGACCTGACAGAGTGTGGCATCGATATCAGAGCAGCCTCAGTGTACTCAGGAGTGTTCACACAGATCTTTAAAGAGGAGAGAGGGCTGTACCAGGACAAGGTGTTCTGCTTCGTCCATCTGAGCCTTCAGGAGTTTCTGGCTGCTCTTCATGTCCATCTGACCTTCATCAACTCTGGTGTCAATCTGCTGTTGGAAGAAAAATCAACATCCCATCTGTCTAAAGTCTTCAGAGACAAACCTAAACTAACACATCTCTACCAGAGGGCTGTGGACAAGGCCTTACAGAGTCCAAACGGACACCTGGACTTGTTCCTCCGCTTCCTCCTGGGTCTTTCACTGCAGACCAATCAGATTCTTCCTACGTAGGTCTGCTGACACAGACAGGAAGTAGCTCACAGATCAATCAGGACACAGTTGTGTACATCAAGAAGAAGATCAGTGAGAATCTGTCTCCAGAGAGAATCATCAATCTGTTCCACTGTCTGAATGAACTGAAGGATCATTCTCTAGTGGATCAGATCCAACAGTCCCTGAGTTCAGGAAGTCTCTCCACAGATAAACTCTCTCCTGCTCAGTGGTCAGCTCTGGGCTTCATCTTACTGTCATCAGAAAAAGATCTGAATGTGTTTGACCTGAAGAAGTACTCTGCTTCAGAGGAGGCTCTTCTGAGGCTCCTGCCAGTGGTCAAAGCCTCCAACAAAGCTCTGTAGGTGGAAGGATCAGTAGATTACTAGTTAGCAGTTGGTTTGTATACAGTAAATTGTATATTTTTTATTTTTTTGTAGATGATGAATTACAAGCATTTTCATTTGTCTCACCAATCCTCCAGACTCAGTGGCTGTAACCTATCAGAGAGAAGCTGTGAAGCTTTGTCCTCAATTCTCGACTCTCAGTCCTCTAGTTTGAGAGAGCTGGACCTGAGTCACAACAACCTACAGGATTCAGGAGTGAAACTGCTGTCTGCAGGACTGGGAAGTCCTCACTGTAAATTGGAAACTCTCAGGTCAGTATTAAGCTCATTGTGTCACACTGGCTTTGCCGAGCAATTTACCTCAAGCAGCAATTTTCAGGTTCATAAAAACAGAAGTCTCAGCCCTTCTTAAAGCAGTGTACAACAAAACAGGTAAAAAATCTTATTAAATTTGAATATAGAGCTACTACTGGATCTGCACCATCTACCTAAACTCCATAATAGAAGCTTACATTCCTTCTCCACCACTGCGCTCCTCCAACCAACGCTGCATGGCTCTGCCATTCCTACACACAAAGCAGTCTCAGTCCCTGTTCTCATCTGTAACACCACAATGGTGGAACAAGCTACTACATGCTAGCAGAGCAGGGGCTTCCCGCTCTAGCTTCAAGAAGCTCCTGAAAACTCTCTCAGAGAACACTTCCTCTGATTAAAAACCCCTAACCCCTAACCTCTAACATGCACTTTATGTGTTCTTCTTCTATCTCCTTGCAATTCTCTTGTATTGATTGCACTATTTCGTTAACTCTTACTTCTTTCCTCAGGTATTTACCCCAATGATGCCATAAGAGCTATTAGCAGTAATGTAAGTCGCTTTGGATAAATGCTTCTGCCAAATGAGTAAATGCCAAATGTGACGTAATGTAAAATGTGAGGACCAGTAGTTTAAATTATCATTGTTAAGACTGACTGACAAACTTAGTTTGTAAAAGTCTGAAATTGGGAAGATGTTTATGAAGGTTTTCAGTTATCCAGGTCAAAGTTATCCAAAGAAGGTTAAAGTCAAGCACCAGTGTACTTGGTTGAAGATACTAGAAGACATTTCGTCTCTCATCTAAGAGACTTCTTCAGTTCTAAAATGACTAGTAGGGAAACTCAGCTATTTAAACCCTGTCGGGTCGTTTGCCAAGATCATTGATGCCGTTAGTGCTCCTGGTTGTTGTAACGACAGTTGTTATGGTCATTAGAACCACAAGTCTGAATGACCATTGTTGGCATCTTCATCTGAGGCCAAGAGGTAATGTTTGTTAACTTTCCTGGGAAGTGATTAAAGGCAAGGCAAGTTTATTTGTATAGCACATTTCAACAACAAGCTAATTCAAAGTGCTTTACATAAAACATAACAGTGCCAGGGAAATATAAAAAGTTTAAAAGTTAAATAGAAAATAAAAACAGGCAGGTCTCCCACCTTTGCTTATTTTACTCCTTTGAGTCCCCATCTCCCACTCTATCCCCCCTTAGTTACTTAGGGACTCTAACCCTAAGGGGATTCTAACCCTTTAAAACTTGAATCAGCTGCAGCTGTCTGATGGATTTCTTAGGGAGCCCAGTAAAGACACTGTTACAGTAGTCGAGTCGACTGAAGATCAATGCATGGGTAAGTTTTTCCAGGTGTTGCTGAGACATTAGTCCTTGATATATTCTTCAGGTGATAGTAGGCTGACTTTGTAATTTTCTTAATGTGGCTCCTCAAAATCAGGTCTGAGTCCATGACTACACCAAGATTTCTGGCTTGATTTGTGGTTCCCAACATTAAAAAATTGAAACACTGACTCAATCATTCTTCCTAGGCTCCACAAACAATAACTTCAGTTTTATCTTTGTTTAATTAAGAAAATTCTGGCACATCCAACCGTTGACCTGTTCAATACAGTTACTCAGCGCCTGTATGGGATCATAGTCTCCTGGTGAAATGGTTATGTAAATCTGTGTGTCATCTGCATAATTATGGTAACACATTTTGTTGTTTTTCATAATCTAAGCCAGTGGAAGCATGTAAATGTTAAACAAAAGAGGCCCCGGAATGGAGCCTTGGGGAACTCCACATGTCTTTTTTGTCAGCTCAGATTTGTGATTACCTATAGACACAAAGTCCTTTAGTAGGATTCAAACCAGTTCAGCACTGTGCCAGAAAGTCCAACCCAGTTTTCAAGTCTGTCTTTTCTGCTACCTATCAAGACCGGCATGGAGAAGACTACTGGCACATTGGGCCCTGGCTTGTCCTACGAAAAGTCATCAGTGCTATTTTCCTTGTAGCCTGGACCCAGCACATATCAGACAGAGCTTACTGGGCTTTTTCGCCGTTGCGGAGTGGGAGGGCGGGTTGGGCGCTGCATTTGTGACACATGTGTCAAACCAGGGGGGAGAGGGGATGAAGGGTGTCTGGAGATAAGGCTGACCTAAATGGGGATGGGGGGGGTAAAGATGGTGAATCCTCACTGTTGGTTTTCAGTGAGAGAGGTGGAGGCTCTTCCTCTTGGCTCAGAAGTCTCCCGTGATCACAGCTCTCTTCCGGCGGGGGCTGGGGTGGCTCTCCTTCAAGGTTTCTGGCGTGTTGTGTTTTGTCTTCTTCTTGTTTTGATTCCTCTTGTCTCTTGTCCGTGGCAGAGGGAACAGATGAGTGACAGGTTGGAGCTGAACAATTTTAATCCTGACTTGCTGAGGCTGAAGTCCATCTGCCTTAAAAAAATATGTCTGCGGTCCCACAGAAAGTAAAATTTTCAATGAAATGCATTCAATGGACAGTACATGCCATTGAGAGCCACCTGTTCAATGCCATCAGTCGGCTGAATCTCTCAGCTCCTCTTCAGACTGGCGGTATAGGGCCACTGATAAACACCTCAGCATTCAAAGAGCTGACTGTGTTCAACAGATTATTAAAATCCTCTTTCAACACTTCAGACTGTTGCTTCACAACGTCATTGGTCCTGATGTGCAGTATGATGTTTTTCACAGTAGGATGTTCAGCCACAATATGTAGGATTCTTTCTGCCAAGTCAGACACCGTATCCTTTGGAAAGCAGAGTATTTTGGTGTTCTTACTGCACATGCTTCTTACATCGTTAACAGCAGAGTCACCCACAATCAGAGTTTGGGGCCCAGTCGTTAGCTTTCCCTGCAGCCTTTTACTTTCTGAGTTACTCTCAGTCCTTACCTTTCTGTGTGAGGATGGGATGTTATCCAGGTCATCAAACGGAGATCCAGATCCTGCAATAGTGGTGAAAATCTGTTCTGCTGTTGCACACTCGGTTGTTGGGGAGCTTTGTTGCTAACTCTCCCTTTCGCGGCTGTCCACAGCTGTTTCCTACTAAGAACAGGGGTTGAAGAGGCACTCTGCCTGGATGATAATGCAGGCCAGCCAGTTGCATCACAAATCTCAGGGCGCTGGGTTCTGCCTGTTACTCGTCCTCCCATTTCCCAAGGAAATTATTTACTCTTAGGCTTTGCATCAAGAGCGTTCCAGGGAGGACTCCCACTTTCAGACTTATTACCCATTACACAGGCCTCCTGCTTCTTGGTAGTCTTGTTGATGCTAATTAGTCCTGTGTTAGCATGCTCTTGTCCACTGTTTTGGGCCCACGGTAGCGTAGTGTTATTCCCACATAGCCCATTCACTTCCACATTCACTTCTAACCTGTGGATCTTGGTTTCCAGCACAGTAACTTTCTTTATAAGTTTGTAGAACTCATCTGTAGAGAAGGGGGCATCTTGTTGCTAATTAGCATTAGCTACAATTCCAGTCACTGGAGTACAGGCTCCCAGCGACCCTGTGCACGCAGGATAAGCGGTTGACTGATGGATGGATGGATGGAGTACAGGCTAGTGTTACTGGTAGGCTGCAGTCGCAGTAGCACTAAGATCATAAAAATAAAAAGCAAAAGAATGCAAGCAGAGTCAAGAGCAAGCAGCAAAGCATCTGCACTGTAAAACAGCAGGAAGTAAAACCCAAAAGTCACAGCCTTTTCTAATTTCAGTCTGTCAGGCTGTATGATCACAGAGGAAGGCTGTGCTTTTGGCCTCAGCCCTGTGCTCCAACCCCTCCCATCTGAGGAACCTGGACCTGAGTTATAATCATCCAGGAGACTCGGGGTGAAGCTGCTGTCTGCTGGACTGATGGATCCAAATGGGGACTGGACAATCTCAGGTATGGACAGTAAACAAGAGCTCACGCTCTGCAGATGTTTCTAATTTCTTTGCTTTCGTGTCTTTCCTTTCTGGTCCATTATGAAGTGAACAGGTTTGAGGGTCCATCCACATCCATATGTTTGGGCCCAGTGGATGCCTTCTTACCCTTTCTCTAAGGGAAAAGCAACGATGAGCTGCAACCCCTCTCCACCCTGACTATGCCTCATTATCCTGTCCATGAATATCACAAAAAGGATTAATGACAAAGCACAGCCCTGGCAAAGGCGAACCTCCACCTGGAAAGAGTCCCACTTACTACAAAGAATCTGTACTCAGATTATTATTATTATTGAGTTTTTTTTATAGTGAGCTCATTATTGAATGAGCAAATGCAGATAACATTATAAATTCTTTGCTGCTCAGAGGTCCCTTTATAATTTTTTTCACCTGAAATACATTCCTTTATTGATATGAAATTCAATTTTAACTGTTATCATTTTCTTTGTTTTCCCCTACTTCTTCTTCAGGCCTTTTTCTTTCAGACAGTACAAGAATCCTGGAGACAGTTGACACAGATGAGTTTCAGCCTGTTTCTCTGTCACACTGACAAACTGAGGAACACTGCTTCATGTTGAACAGCAGATAGAACTCATGTTGGATAGAAAATCACTCTGACTGTGTTTCCTTCTTCAGGGTGGACCATGGTGGAGAGCAGAGGTTAAAACCTGGTCTAAGAAAGTGTAAGTGTGGATTCAAACATTCATTAAACTTTTTATGAATGAAACACATCAGAACAAAGAATAAACCTTCAGATGTGTCTGGTGATAAACACCTGCTTAGCTGTGTCTCGTTCTCTCATCAGATTTCTGTGAACTCACACTGGACACAAACACAGCACACAGAAACCTCAAACTGTCTGACAACAACAGGGAGGTGAGATATGTGGAGGAGGAGCAGCCATATCCTGATCATCCAGAGAGATTTGACTACTGGCAGCTGCTGTGTAGAAATGGTCTGACTGGTCGCTGTTACTGGGAGGTCGAGTGGAGCGGAGGAGTTAATATATCAGTGACTTACAGAGGAATCAGAAGGAGAGGGAACAGTGAAGACTGTGTGTTTGGAAGAAATGATCAGTCCTGGAGTCTGAGCTGCTCTGATACTGGTTACTCTGTCTGGCACAATAACAGAAAAACTGTCCTCTCTCTTTCCTCCTCCTCCTCCTCCTCCTCCTCCTTCTACTCTGTCTCTGACAGAGTAGCAGTGTATGTGGACTGTCCTGCTGGCTCTCTGTCCTTCTACAGAGTCTCCTCTGACACACTGATCCACCTCCACACCTTCAACACCACATTCACTGAACCTCTTTATCCTGGGTTTTGGCTCTGGTCCTTTGATTCCTCAGTGTCTCTGTGTTCTGTGTAGAAGGAAGATACCTTCCAGTTGTGTAGAAACTAGGGATGTCCCATTACGTTTTTTTTTTTTGCTCCCGATCTTAGCCATTTAATATTTACTATCTAATCTGATCTGATACTTGCACAGCGCAGAGTTTAAGTATGTTAAATTCTCCGTGTCTGTCCTCTCCTGCTTGTAACTTGCCAGGCATGCCTCTTTAGCTCTTTTCACATTTAACTTCTGCAGGGAGCTGACCGAAAATTCTTCTCTGCTATATTCTTGTCCTTCTTCCAAGTCAGTGTCGGTAAAGTAAAATAAAGGAAACCTGAGAAACAAAATTCTTTCTGGCCAAAAATAGCTTCCCTCTCTCAACGACAGTTGAGAGAGCGTTAGATATAAATGATTTGGATAGAGATGTTCAAGCCAAATTACATTTATACGCTGATGATACAGTGGTTTTCCACCCAGGCTTCCACCATTTCAGCAGCAGTGCAGGAACTTCAGACTGTATTTCAGACATTGCAAAATACATTATTGAGTCTAAAACTGGTTTTAAAAACACAGAAAACAAAGTTTATGGTCTTCTCAAAAGCTCGAGCACAGCTACTTGACAATTGTGGCCTCTTGTCCTTAGATGGGAAATCAATTTAGAGAGTGTCTTCATACAAGTACTTGGGATATGGATAGATGATAAGCTCTCCTTTAATGAACATACTGCTTTAGTCAAGAAACTTCAAGTCAAGCTTGGCTTTTATTTCAGAAACAAATCTTGTTTTACTTTTAGTGCTAAGAAGAAACTTGTGGAAGCTACTTTTCTGTCTGTAATTGATGGAGATATATTGTACATGCATGCTGCATCTTCCAAACAAACTAATAACAAATACAAAGTCCCTCACCCATCACTGCATTCTTTATTTTAGTTGGTTGGACATCACTTAAAATTCGTAGACAACAGCACTGGTATATCTTTATTTATAAAGCTATACTTCCACTTTACCTCTGTAACCTCCTCTCTGTCTGCTCTGGTACCTATCAGCTACGCTCCTCAAAGTGGTTGCTGTTTAACGTGCCATGAGTTGCAACCAAATTGGGAAGAACTGCTTTCTCTTATTCAGCACCTTGGCGGTGGAATAATCTACAGAAAGTGCTAAAGTTAGAAACCCTTATGTCCATTAATGAATTTAAAACTACTGTAAAGAAGGTTGTGATGGAGACATGTTCTTTTTTTTCTTGAGTCTCATTGTGTTTTTTAACATTTTGTACTTCTTTTACCATGAAAATGTAACTTGGTGTTAATTATGTATGCATTTGTTGTGATTTGGCTGCTACCTTGGCCAGGTCTCTCTTGTAAAAGAGATTCTGAATCTCAATGGGACTTCCTGGTGAAATAAAGGAATTTTAAAAAAAAACTTTCGTGAAACGGACTTCCACGCTGTATGATTGGGTTGTCTGTTTGAAAACCTTGAATGCACTGCTAGTGGGCTGGGCGGGGGGCACACTTCTCCCCTCCGTACACATGTTTACTGCTTCCAAACAGAAACAAGTATAACTACATTATGATTTAAAGTATGCTTATTTCTATATGTTTGTGTTTGTTAAGTTAACAACATGTGCTGCTTCCTTCTAGGTCAGGTTACTCTTATGAAAGAGGTCTCTGATCTCACTAGACTAGCTATTCACCTGATTAAAAGAAAGAAAAGAAATGAAAAAAATAAATAATATGCCTTTGAAAAATACATTTTAATGTTAAAAAATATGTTTTAAAATCATTCTGGAAATCAGGCTGAAACATGCGGCAATTACATAAATAATTACAATATTTTGTAGTAGCCTACACAATGAAGCATATTTGGCATAAATATATTTTTTAACCACATGGACCCCAATGGACCTTATAATGCACCTGAATATCTTATAATACACCTGGAACTCAACTGCAACTGTAACTTTGATGAAAAGAAACTGATATACAACAGTTATTACACAATCTTTAAAAAATATACCAGGCAAATGTCCATGTTTTGTCCATATTTACTGTTAATATGTTCACTTTTATTGGGAGTTATCTTTAAAACACTATTTCTCTCCATACAACCACGCTCTAAATGACATAAAGCTTCCTAAATATTGAAATATTGATGATAACAGTCATTATAAATGACCAAAAGCACTCCCATGCTTTAAAGGCCCACAGCTTAAGAACAGAACATCCTACAGGGCTACAGCAGCAGAGGCTGATAAAGCCCTCCTCTGCGAAACAAGCTCTTCTTCTATTAGAGAATTTGAGGTAGCATCGAAACTCAACAGCTTCCATACGATGCCGGCAAGATGGCGGCCCGTCAGACGGTCTCTGTGGACACAAATCGCTGTTGTTTTTGGACAGAAACCAACTAAAACGAAAATAGAGTACATCCCCAGTAACGTGTCCCTTCGTACTTCCACAAAGTACACCTAAATAGTATTTACTAAGAGTTAAATAAATACGTTTTAAATAAATAGACTGAAATGTTGTGAAAATATACTTTTATTTAAGCATATTTATTAAACGTTTAATTAAGTATATATTTATTACCAATTTATTCAAAGTATCCTATTGAGAAGTATTTTAAAGCTAAGGTGAATATATCTTTAATATACTTGTCGTAAACATGTTAGGAGTATGAATGTACTATAAACATACTATGTGAATTTCTAGTATATTTTCAGTGCCTTTAAGAGCACTTCATTTTGACCTGGGATGTCCATGAAGTTTATGAAAAACACAAATATGTTGCTGATACACCTTTAAAGTTTAATCATGTATGTGGATGTTTAATATCAAAATAAAACTGAATGTGAGAGGAATAGAAAATGGTCTCTCACACATTTAATTTCCTTTCATATCACACATTATCACTTTATCATTTAAACATTTAAACAAACCAGCAGTATTTGTGCTTGTGCTGGTGAGCCATAACTATTCCATATTGTACCTTTCAATTGTAAAAGATAAAAGCCAAGTGCCCACTCAAATCTCCACCCTGGAGCACAGAGAAGCACCGCAGCCGTTAACCTGGTGGCAGGTTGCAGGCTCTTTAACTCGGCTAACTGATGCAAAAATCATCATCATAAAAATCCAATAAAACCTCAAATAACATTAAAGAATTGCAGAACAGAGCGTCACTAGTTTTTAATAATATCGTCTGTGCATACTATATCACCATTTAGTCTTCAGCTTAGTTTTTGTGTGTAAAATTTCTGCAATGAACGACCGGCTGTCTCAGTGCGCTACAGAACCATGTGACCACATGGCGGGATCAAGAGTGTCAAAACTCAACAAAACAAAACAACTTACTGAAGGGCTCTGGACCATCCTGTGTTTGAACCTCAGCAACATACTGTCTGACTTTCAGAGCAGATAATGTGTTCTAGTTAAAAGTTGGCATAAAAAACTAAATATTTAAATACATTTTTTTGGGTAGTGACCAAAACACATAATAAATTATTAATCATAATGATTGTGTATGGGTGTTAGCCATATCAATAACATACTAAAATACAAAAGACAATGTGACACTAAAAAATCAGATTGTAGTAAGCCTGCGTTAAATGTGTTTGAAACTTTAATGATCCCATGATATGAACTTGATGTGAAAAGTTCAGAATCAGAATTTGCTTTATTGTCGAGTATTGTTTTCCACATACAAGGAATTTGCTGTGGTGATAAGGTGCTACACGTAGACAAACGTACATGTCAAGTCAACATAAATGTAGAAATATATAAATATGGGATGGAAGAACAACGTTGCAGATTATTCTGGGTCTGTGCCGTGCAGAAGTAACGCAACCTAAGAGAATATTGTGTTCATTTAAATATATAAATTGACAACATAAAAATATACAACAAGAAAGATCAACAATCAACAACAAATATGTGCTATGTGCCAGTTCTGTGCCCAACACAAGATGAAAGAGTATTTACATGTGCAGACATATTATTTGCAAGGGGGGAGTGTCAGTGGGGGGCCCTGACCTTGTTAATGAGGCTAGTTGCAGACGGGAAGTTTTTGTGGCGAGAGGTTTTGGTCCTAATGGACCGCAGCCTCCTGGCAGAGGCAACAGTCTGAAACAGTTTGTGTCCGTGGTGGAAGGAGTAAGCTGCAATCTGTCCTGCTCGCCTCAGAGTCCTGGAGGAGTACAGGTTCTGAAGAGAAGGAAGATTGCAGCCAATCACCTCTCTGCAAAGTGAATGATACACTGCAGCCTGCCCTTGTCCCTGGTGGTGGCAGCAGCGTACCAGATGGTGATGGAGGAGGTGAGGATGGACTCAATGATGGCGGTGTAGAAGTGCACCATCATTGTCTTTGGCAGGTTGAACTTCTTCAGCTGCCGCAGGAAGTCCATCCTCTGCTGGGCCTTCTTCATGATGGAGGTGATGTTCTGCTCCCACTTGAGGTCCTGGGAGATGATGGTGCCCAGGAAGCTGAAGGAGTCCACAGTGGTGACTGGTGAGTCACACGGGATGATGGGGAGGGTGGGGCTGGGCTCTTAATAAAATCCATGAACATCTCCACTGTCTTCGGAGCGTTGAGCTCCAGACTGTTCTGGCTGCACCAGGTCACCAGGTGCTTGATCTCCCACCAGAGATGAGCCCGGTGAGGGTGGTGTCATCTGCAAACTTCAGGAGCTTGACAGACTGGTGACTGGAGGTGCAGCTGTTGGGGTACAGGGAGAAGAGAAGGGGGGGAAAGAACACAGCCTTGACGGGATCCGGTGCTGATGGTCCTGGAATCAGAGAGATGTTTTCTCAGCTTCACGTGCTGCTTCCTGCCTGTCAGGAAGTCAGTAATCCACCTGCAGGTGGAGTCAGGCACGCTCAGCTGGGAAAGCTTGTCCTGCAGCAGGGCCGGGATGATGGTGTTAAAAGCAGAGCTGAAGTCCACAAACAGGATCCTGGCGCAGGTTCCTGGGGAGTCCAGGTGCTGAAGGATGTAGTGAAAGGCCATGTTTACTGCAGCATCTACAGACCTGTTGGCCCTGTACGCGACCTGCAAGGGGCCCAGGAGTGGGTCTGTGATGGATTTTAGGTAGGACAACACAAGGCGTTCGAAGGACTTCATAACCACAGAGGTCAGGGCCATGGTTCTATAGTCATTTAGTCCAGTGGTCCTTGGTTTCTTGGGGACCGTGATGATGGTGGAGGCTTTGAAGCAGGCTGGCACATGGCATGTCTCCAGAGAGGAGTTGAAAATGTCTGTGAACACCGGAGACAGCTGATCAGCACAGTGCTTCAGGGTGGATGGGGAGACAGAGTCCGGCCCGGCTGCTTTGCAGGGTTTGTGCCTCCTGAAAAGACTGTTGACTTCCCTCTCTGTGAGAGAAGAGGGAAGGGGGTGGAGCTGGCCAGCTCTGAGGAAGTGGTTGTTACGGCCTCGCCCGTATCCCTGGTGTTACCCTTTCCCTGTCTGTGTGTGTGTGTGTGTGTGTCATCATAGCTACCTCCTCTGGCTCCGCGGGTTCACGCACCTGTTGACTATCAGCTCATCACTCCTCATCCCACCGTGCACACCTGCCTGTCATCAGCTCACCTGCCTACAGCATATCTTCACCGGTTCTCCAGTCATTCATCGCCAGATTGTTGTTCACTCGAAAGCGGCAGCTATACTCCGGCTCAAGATTTTTCTCACTCGAGCACTTTGTATCTCTGCTTTTCAGTGTCTTACAAAACTAACTTGTTTTCTCTGCCCCAGGATCTCATCGCCAGCCAGGCAACCTCCTCTCCTGTCAGCCTCCCGGTCTCCGCCTCGCCAACTCTTGGCAGCCGCCATCTAACCATGTCATCGCCACTTTTCCCTATTCCTGTGTGAAACTGCCAATAAAGCCCACCTTGCCCGCAACACCTGTCCGTCTCCTGCACTTGTGTTCCCAGTCCTTGGTTTCCTGACAGTGGTGGACTGGGGCTGAGATGAGCAGAGGAGTCACAGGGGATGGTATCCAATTGACTCTCAAAGTCAATAAAACTGGTTCAGCTCATTTGCCAGGCAAGATTCGTTTATGGAGTGGAGGACTTTGGACTTATAGTTTGTGATCTGTCTGAACCACCTCCAGAAAGAAGTGACGTCGCTTGCAGAGAATTGGTGTTGTAGCCTCTCTGAGTACAGTTATTCAATTATTGACATTATTGACATTAAATATATTAAAGCAATATTTTCATGTACATAAATATCAACATTTATGTATAGGCCCTAAATATATTTTTAGCAGTTAACATAATTCATAGTTCATGATCTATGAACTGAGTGCTCTGATTGCATTCATTCATTATTGATAACAAGAGAACATTCTTTGTGCTGAAAGTCAGACTGTATATTTTTGTGGTTCCAAAGGCAGCTGGAGGATTTTCTTTTTTTTGAATCTTGAATTAATCTCATACAAAGATCTATAGCCAAAACAAACATACATAAAACAACAAGATAATGAAGCAGGACACAACACAGGGGTATCATCACAAAGGCATGAAAAAAAATATTAAAATCTTTACACATTTTAACTGTTTTCATTTCATTACTATTCTGCATTCACATTTTGTTGAAACAGTAGCTGATATTTCCTTTGCGACAGCAACAAACTAGCACTTTCAGGCAGTGGAAATGTTTCATCAGCGGGCAACGTCCCGTGGTCTCCGAAAACAGACGAACGACGTGAGACGATTGCCTTTCCACCGGCAGAAAGTTTGTTTCAAATCTCCGTGTGTGAAGAACTGAGATCGACAATACAGGCGGGACTCACAAATGTCTGTTTGAAAGTTGTAAATGTCAGAAAGATCAGAAATGTGGTTCATTTATTTGTAAACTATTAAATATATTCACAGATATTTTCTTTATTTGTGGAATTTGTTTATGTATTTGCAGATGTTTTCTATTTGCAAAATATTTTTGGTGAGTTTACAAATCTTCATTTTGTGTTTTATATTAACACACAACACAGTATTGAAACATAAATGACTCCATAGCTAATCAACATTTTAATAGTCAACATGTATCCAGCACTGAAGGAGCTCACAGACTGGTGTGAAAACAGTCAAGATTGATTTTAGATTGTGGACCCCCATCTCTTTCAAGATTGGAGGAGAGGGGTTGTGGTGGTGAGACTATAAATACATCTGGACTCTTTTGTAAATCACAAATGGAATCAATGTGCTAATGCTATTTTTAAGAAGGTTAACAAGAGGCCTTACTCAGAAAACTAAACTGTTTAAGGATGACACCATTCTTACTCAGTTTGTCTTTGATTGAGAGCATCCTTTCAAATAGTTTAGACCTGGGGTTGCAGCAGATGGACCTGTGCCACCTGATCCTGACCAGGTTCACTGTGAAGGCTGACAAGTTTATTTATTATCAGTATCATGTGCTGACGCATAAATTGCAGCCCTGAGAACAATTAAGTTCTCTATTTCTATTTTCTATTTTCTTTCATTTAGCTGACGCTTTTATCCAAAGCGACTTACAGCTGCTGTACATGTCAGAGGTCGCACGCCTCTGGAGCAACGAGGGGTTAAGTGTCTTGCTCAGGGACACAATGGTGGACGGGTCACAGTGGGGGGATTGAACCCGGGTCTAAACTAATTACTTTCCATTACTGCTCTTTAACCAGCATAATTAAAACAATTTCAATAACAATACAACAAATATTCAATAAATGTTTGGTTTTATTCACTTGAATCACACAAATTAAAATAAGATATGTATTTTTTTTGAGGAAAAAGAACTGAACGCTTTTATTTAATTTTACCCATGCATATTTGTTGACAAAGATTTTATCAGAATTGTTTTGAATGTGATTCACTGTTTGGCATCAAGTGTTGGTCATAAAGAAGAGTTTAAACCAGGATTAACCATCTGGTTTCTTCAAATTGCAGAAATCAGCATTTAAACAATTTAATACTTATCGTGATAATTATCGATGTTGAAAGATATGAATCTTTGTATCGTGCCATATGGTCCTAAACCAGTGCCTCACTAATATTCATTAATGAGTTAACTTTAATTATGTGTCTTCCCTCAGAATCTACACAGCGGTTATGTAACTCAGTGTCAGAGCGAAGGATCATCTCAGCCTCCTGCAGTCTGAAAGTTCACGCTTCAGCGACATCATTCTCCTCCCACATACACTCTCTTTGTTTCACTGTGTTGAAAGCCGAGATTTCATCACCAGCTGACAGAGACTGAAGCTGCTTCTCTACCAGCAAACGAAGGAAAGTCTACGAGTTTAGCAAATAATCAGAGTTTATTAGAGTTTATTAACATGTACTCTCAGTACTGGAACACAGCTCGGGGACACAGACCAGACTACAGGAGATACACAGTGAGTATCAGCTTATTATCCTCATATAAAGTCTTCCTGCAGCCATCAGGACTCTTCAGGCTGGAGTCCTAAAAACTGGACTTTCATGTTAAAACTCTCATTAGAAAAGTAAGTTATGGGTGCTGCAAAGAAGCAAAGTCAAATTAAAGCGTTGCAGGACATTTCAGTGGTTTCCCATTGAATTTATCCAAGATGTGAATTCATTTTTTATTTTTTCTCGCATACTTATTTACTCATATTTACTTAATTACTCATTTTTCCATTGATCCAAAACTTGCATTAATATGCCTTTACTTTGAAGGTCAGGCTCCTGTCTTTTTCTGTCTGGCTTGACGCAGGTGACGCTGACGTACCTGTGGAAGGTGGAATATTTTATGAAGTTATCTGAATTGTTGGACCTGATTTGAACATGTAGTTGCATCAAAGCCTTGATGCCTTGATTCGGTGGAGGCAGATGCCCGCCCACCCTGAGCCATGGTTCTGTTTATTGATCACTGTTGGTGAAGATTTATGTTAAACAACCTTTCACTGTTTCACTGTTGTCCTTTTATGTTGTGTTTTATGTCATGTACAGCTTAAAGGGCACTTTACCAATTGCACTTGCTGTATGTGGCAGTAATTACCACTAATCTTAGTTCTTCTCACTCAGCCTGCTTTACATTTATCACAGTGTCAACCACAGATACTAGAATGAAAAACAAAACGACCTTTGGTGCAAAACTACGTTTGGAGTTAGCTAACAACTAGCTTTACTACATGTAGCTTACTTTGTGTTTCAGCAGCTGTTTCTGTGTGAAAATCTCAGTTTGATAAACTTACTAACATTTTTTACATTCTTCACAAATGATCGCTAAACCTGCTGATTCTCACTTTGTTCATATAGAAGCTTATTTATCAACATGAATTTAAACTGTTCAGCCCATGTGATCTACTGTATGTGGAACTGACCAGCTGATCCTCTCTAACTGTTTGGATGCAGAAACATGGTATTACCTCACATTTGAACATCCATTGGACAACTTGTGTGACGACACCATATTGTTATAAACACATAATAAAACAAAATCAAATTCTGATGAGTCACCATGATGGTTTGGAGGACAAACTGTTGTGGGGTCATTAAACAGGTCAACAAAACAGAACTGAGCTCAGGCTGAGATAACTTAACAAAACTGAACAAACTTAACCTCACAAACCGAATACAGAACGAACATACTAGTGTAATGATCTACGGTGGCCCTGAGAGCTCGACAAACTGCAACACCATGTGTGATTTTTGTATTTGGTTGTGTTTTCTCACTTTACAGCAAAAGGTATTGTCTTGTTAAGTTGGTGAAATGTGTGCTGAACTCTCCAGTCCACCATACTGATCAGACCTCTGTAGAAACCAAAGGGGTAACAGACAGACACACCAACTAAACGACAAATAAAAAAAATAAAGCAGGATAATTTGTTTTCTGTTCATTTATTTGAACAATTAATCTAGACAAAAGTATGAAAAACTAAGTAAAGGAATAACCCAAATGTCAAAACCAGTAATCCCACTTACCCCCATGATGTGGACACACTCTGTAGAATCTGATTGGCCACTTCCTGTATTTAACAGCTCAGCGTTAAGGAGCTCAACCTTTAGCACTGGCAACTCCCCAGAAACAGAAATTACAGCACTGAATACGAAATAAATGTGTGAACTGTGTATAGAAATTAATGTCAATGTTCTACCTCCTGAGCCACAGCCGCCTGTATATTATCATTCCATTTATTCATTTAGCTGACGCTTTTATCCAAAGCGACGTACAATTACATGTCAGAGGTCGCACGCCTCTGGAGCAACGAGGGGTTAAGTGTCTCGCTCAGGGACACAATGGTGGACGGGTCACAGTGGGGGATTGAACCCGGGTTTCTCACACCAAAGGGATGTGTCTTATCCTCTGCACCATCACCATCCACAGCTATCTGTTTGCTGATGTGTAGTGTGGATGCTCTGTATATGTAGAAGGTCAACAAAGTAAATGTGTAAACTATGTATACAGAACATTAAGGTTTGTGATGCAGGAGGCTGCAGGCCGGCTGTCAGACTAAATGTGTGTTTTCTGTCTGACTGCAGGTGGTGGAGGGCGAGACTCCTCTTCCTCTGGGCTCAACGTGTCGCAGGAAGCGTCTCCGCTCTGCAGGTGAGGATGAAGAGGAGGCCGGAAGCTGCGCCTGCGTCGAACCTCAAGGCTCGCTGTCGGCCGGCTGAACTGAGCCGCTACAGCTGAACCGGAGGAGGAGGAGCTGCAGAGACTGTGTCAGCGCTGCCACATCATGGCGCCACAGCTGAACAGACAAGCAGCTGCTCTGGCCGACAGCACGGCTCTGAAGGTCAGGACAACACAACACTGTAACACGCTTAAAGTCACAACGACGGGGCCAAGGGGTGAGCCAGAGTTGGAACAGGAAGTCAACCAAAGCCTGCAGGGGGGCTCCATGTAGGCCCAAAGATGACGTCAAAACCCTGAGACATCCTGTCTCACCTGAGACATGTAACCGTGTTGCTTAGATTATAAACTCTCTGTGAATCTAAAAGACCATTCGCCATCAGGACGCTGCCTTGGTGTTTGACAGCTGAGCCTGTAGGTGGGCTGGTTAAACAGAGTCAGACAAACTCTGAGCCAGGAGACTTTTTCTTGGTGCAGCTACCAGAACTACGGTGTTTCTGCCGCTGTCCTACGTCATTAATCCAGGGTTATGCTGCGCCATCATGCGCAGTAGACGCTGGTGCCAACAGGAAGTAGCCCTGTAGCCGTATTTTATTGGTCCAAAACTGGCTCCACTGCTCTCCATTCAAACCAGCACTATACATGCTGAGGGGAACTTTCAAACAAGGCAACCAGCGGACTGGAAGTTAGGCTCAGTTTGATTGGCTGGGAGGAGCAGAGGGCCGGGGCTGGACCAAATACTCAGAGCTCATCACTACATTGAAATGTGAAATGAATCAAGTCAAAGTTAAAGGTCAGGAGGTGAACACTGATGTGTGTCTGCCAACATTTCAGTCCTAGTGAACCCAGATTTGCTCTGACAGATCTGTAATGATTCTAGATTCTGTAGATTTCTGCTCTCACATTGGGTCGAGGACAGAAAGCGCTGGATGAGTCTTCGCTTCCTGTCCTGTCGCTGTTTCTCAGTCAGTGACGTGTGAAGGCCAGCTCGCTTCAGAAGCGCACGGAGAAGATAGTTTGATGCTGAACTCCTCTGTCAGGTTTTTATATTGAAGCGTGAACATGAGAGACGCTCTGCTGGGCGAGAGAGCTCCGCTTTCTATGCTGTTAACTCTCTCTCTCTCTGGTTTGATCTGATTTGTTGAATGTTCTGACTTCACTGCCTCTCTCTCTTTGTCTCACTCTTTCTTGCTCGCTCGCCCACTCAGTTGGTCAGTCAGACACTGTTACGCCCGACCCATAAGCAGCTCTGCGGGGTGAACAGCACTCCAACACCGGCAAACCAACCACAGAAAAACACCTTTAAAACAGGCAAAACTATTAACATAAAGAGACACGACCGAGACAACAACTCAAGGACAAAAGCATAAATTCAAAAGACAGAATCCGGCCTGAGAGGCAGCGAGACCAGCAGTCCCAGTCCCAAAAAGCAAATTGCTGTATTTGACCTAGTATATGCAAGTTCTGCTTAAATTATTAGAAATTTTATATGGCCATTTTGTTTTATGGTGGTGTTTTCTTGCTGAGATTTTTTTTTCACCACAGATTGTAATTCCTGTTTTTTAAATTGAAGAGTTTTATTCTGAAATTTCAGTATCAGTGTTGAAGCAAATAAATATAAATACATTTCATTGTATTAAGAGTGCTCAGTGTTTCCGTTACATTTTAACTATGGTAATTATCTTTAACACTAGAACGAACAAGGCATCATTTTGACCCTTTTGAAATTTGTTGATAACTTTGTCTAAATAAATCACAAAGCCTTGCTGCTCCCTGACTTTTCCTAAAACTACATGAATTTTCATTAAAACTAGCTTGCAACCGTGCAACCCGCTGCACCCTGCTCTATCGAAACGCGCTAACTTGTCGAAAAAATGCTACCGTGAGACCTGGGGCCTCATGTACAAAGCGCAGCGCACGCACAGAAAAGTGGTCCTGAGGCATTTTCACTTCCTCTTCTGTCGAGTTGATATTCTGCCGGCGCTATAAGTGAAGTCAAGCTGCTTGTGTTGCCTGGATACAATTTGGGCGGACTGAACCATTTTATGATAATCGAGAGGGGGAGAGGGGCCCACGGACGTTTGTGTTTCCTAAACAAATACATTTTTTTGACACCAGGAAACAGCAAATAGAATAATTTTAAGTTAATAATTTTTACAATTTTATTGGGGGCTTCTCTGGGCCCCCTCTTAGTCATGGGCCCCGAGAATCGTCATCATTTACCCCCCCTTTACGGCGCCCCAGTCTGTAACATGCATTTTACCGACGGCCGTTTTACCAATGCATCGGCGGAGACACCCCCCACCTCCGCGGTAAAGTAAGTGCACCATAAAATGTAGCGGGAGTTATCGTGTGCAGCGCGTGACAGGACCATCACTGTGTGATTGATAACAGCTGATACATTAGTTCCTATCATGACTAAATAACAGCTGCTCCTGCCAGACAGGAAAGTGGACTAAACTTTACAGTGTAGTGATGTTAACGCAGCATGTCGTTAGTGAACTCCAGCCGGTCAGTTTTTGGTTGTCATGGTAATGTTACGTCCGACTATTAACCACACCCCCATTCTCTGTTTGAGAAAGAACGGTCGCAAAAAACAGCCGTTAAAACTGGCTGGAGGGGGACTTTAAACTTACACTGTTCTTTCTTGTGGCTCAGGCCTGTGTTATGATGAATTAGGTAGAATTATTATTATGAGCAATAAGATATATCAAATTATAATAATATGAGAAAGACAATTTGAGTCAAGTCATGGCATTAAATAATATGATATAATATCATCAGGTCGGCCTACCTTTTCACCACAGGGTGTTATACAGTAAGGGCTCAATACAAAACCCACAGTTCAACCACCAATTAATGAGTCCTGATCTCAGTTCAAATCTCCTGGAGTCCATCTTTCTGTGTCCCCGTAAGCAAACTAAAATACTCAGTTTCAGGTTCAATTTAAAAGTTGGCTAACTAAAATAGAACAGAGTGACGCCTCTCGTGTTTTATAGACAAGCTTAGAAATTCTCCGACAACACCGAAGCATTAACTTCGTCAGGCTGCTTTCTGCTTGGCTGTCATGTGACCAGAGTATAATCGCCGCCTTTGCGATTAGAAAATCTCGTTTTATTACATCGCGATAATATCGCAAATGCAATTAATCGTTCAGCCCTAGTCCATATCATGAAGGCTGTATCCCAAGCATTTGGCAAAAAAACGGGAGACAGAGGCATACATGAGTTTGCCGCATTCAGTTTTGCTTACCTCCTCAACTGCACAAGTATGCAGGTGGCCCTTGAAGTTTTTTATGTGTGTGCTTTTTGATTCAGAGGAGTACACTCATTCAGTAAACCAGAGCAAAATGTACCTCAACAAGTCTGTTTAGCAAACCCAGGACATGAAGGTGGAAGAAAGTGGACATGTCATTGGAGAGGAGGAAAGACCAAGTGAGAAACCTGCTGACAGTATTTTTGGAAAATTCACATGTGCTTTTCAAGTCAGACGGGACCAAGCTGAGAGTGACATCCTCTCAGATGATGCAGTTGGCATTAAAAACCATTACCACTGTCCGGGTGTCATCAATGTGCTGTGGGGATCTTACCGTTGTGGAGCGGTTTGTTGCTCGGGGATCTGTCACCGCATGGAAAAATCACTGACCTGTAAAACAGATAGAAGTGCCAAAACTAGGGATACCAACTGTCATGTTGAGCTCTGGTTTGGTTTGGTCAAACACTTAAAGAAAAGGTACCTTAGACCAGCAGAGTTCATTTCCAAAACGTTTGTCTCGATCCAAGAAAGATCTATAGAGCACATTGGGCAACATAATTTGCCAATGCAGATTTTGAATAAGAACTTTGCAAGTTCTAGCAGGCCAGAGGATGACCATGAAGAACAATGGAACAAGCGGGACAGCTCTGTTGGTCACTCCAGGTCCAAGTCAAAGTACTTCAATCCACCCAAAACCCTATCAAAGCCCAAGAGCCCACATGCTGCAAAAGTAAAGAGAAGAGGGAAAAAGGTGGATCAGGATCAACCAGATAAAGACAAAAGGGTAAATATATTTGAAATAATAAATATTTTACCAAAAAAATAAGTCTGGTATAGGCTTGACTGGGGAAAAGTGCAGGAGCAAAGACATGAAGCAATATAGTATAATATGAATTTTGGTCTGTGTTTCCAAAAAGCGATCCATATGATTTATCATGTAAATTTATTTTCTGGACATACATTTTACAATAAATGGGAACATTGTTGTAAAGGTACAACTACTAGGCTGTTCATCCTCAAAACCTTAAAGGTTAGGTATAAAGTACAAAACAGCTTGTGAATACTCTATATAACATGGAATAAATATATAACATGGTCTAAATAGAAGTAGAAAAACACTACATGGTAAAACAGAAAAATGCCCAATTCTAAATGTTGTTCTGCTGTTTTCTTAAAATAAGGCCTTCCTTCAAAATGAATTTAAAGTTTTTTTCTTTCAATACCCAGACTGTCAATACTAACCAGCATGTATTGATTTCCTGTTAATTCTGACTTGCAGTTAACCTTACTGTGGAAAAACAGAGGTGGTCGTTGCATTGGTCCCTTCACAGATTAAGGGACGTAACATCCTTATCCACCACAGTGAGCTACGCACACTTCGACCACACCAGTGGTTGACAGGGGAGGTACGTGACAGCGTATTTTAAGTATATAAAGATTCACTCTGCACTGTAGGATTTATTGTATTTACATTTTAAGAATAATATCAAGGAATGTTTGGAAACTCGGAAAGGAAAGTTCCACAAATTTTGGAATGTGTAATAACTGGCTAATTATTATGTTGTTTATGCCAGGTTACTGTTTCATGTTGCTGCCCGTACATTCAGTGTGGTGGACACCATCTACTTGATGAGTCATTGCAGGTGGGAGACTGTTTGGTGGCAGAACTGAGCTAACCCGTCACAGTTTACCAAAGGCAATATTGTTATAGTTCATGGTGGTGTGGCAGGTTGTAGGACCCAAACGCAGGACGCAAGGCAGAGGAGGTATGATCCAATAGGTGATTTATTAAACATACAAAAAGCGAGCACACTTACATACAGAGTGGCTGAGTCCATAAAAGTCAAATGAGAAACAAAACCAAAATCCAACTCACGTAATCCAAAATACAGAGAGTAGCCAGACGAGACAGGCAGACTGGAACCACGACTGACGGGGGGTAACATCAACAATGACCGGACAAGGACTGAACAAAAACACCAAACATTTATACACAGAGGTAACGAGCAGGGCGGGAGCAACACAGGTGAGAGACATGAGGCTAACGAGACCAGGCAGGAAGAGAGGGACAACAGGGGAGAGAAGCACGGCTGAGACACATCAGGTAATCAAGTGAAACTAGACAAGGACACCAGGTACAGGAGGTTAACAAAATAAAACAGGAAGTAAAGTTCACAGGATGCACAAGGACAGATCTACCAAAGTAAAAACACAAAGACAGCAATATAAGGACATGAACAGAGACGGGACCAAATAGGTGACAAGACTATACTTAACATTGAGACAAAAGACTAAGGACTAAGACAGACCATCATAAGTACACAGAATAGGAAACCACAAAACAAGAACTAAAGTACAGGAACGAGAACTAAGATGTGAGACAAGCCAGAAACTAAGAAACTTAAGGCGAATGAACCAAAACAATACAGACTACAAAACCAAGGCAATATCCCAAGAACATAGGAAAAACGACAGTACAGAACCCAAATCCTAACAAATATGCTGTATGTGTTTTGTGTGGTTTGTTTTGTTTGTGCGCGGTGATGGTGTGTGGTGGGGTTGGGAAATGGAAGTTTACACTCATTATCTACATACAGTAAAACATGGGCTTAGAATCAACAAGTCTTCATTACAAACAATTACAAAATTGAGATAATGCTTTACTTTATCCTTGTTCCTCGTTCAAAGTGTGCTCATCATTAATCTTTTAGTTGAAAGTAAATGTCTTTCTTTTGGATATCCTTACCAACAGTTATCTAAAGAAGTCCCTAAATACAAAAAGAAAGGGCATGAAAACACATTAGTCAGTGGATAACTATGGATTTGTCATTAGAAGTCTGTATGTTTGTTTTCATCATTTTGTATTTCATACAATTGTAGGTAAACTTTGACAACTATGAAGCTGTTCTGTCATTTGTGCTTGTCAACAACAACCACTGGAACTTTCTGGTTTGTAACTCTGTTGTTAGTGATTTGTTATTTTATTATTTTGTATTATTTGTCTTTGAATGTACACCATTTCACTTTTGAAAAGCAATGAAACGAAAAGTATTTCTGACTAAGATACATTTCCTTTTTTTCTGTGACAGTACATTAATGCTAAAACCAGTACAGTATTCCTGATGGATCCGACCCCCATGTCATCTGAGTTGGAGGATTCTAAACGGGCTGCTAAAAGAATACAGTAAATCAACATTTAAGCTTTTTTTTAAAAAAAATGATTACAAATATGTTTAAGGCGAGTTTTGAACCTGCAGTAATAAGAAGTTGGTGTTGAAGTGTACAAGGTAGATTTAATTGTTATATCACAATAGGGTTGTAAAATTCAATCCAAACCCTTCTGCTACAACGCAGACGTTATTCAGTACAGAACACTCATAAAATAGTGAAATATTTTGCATGGAGCAGTGCTGAGGATGAATTTGAATTAGAATTAGAAAAGTCTAACAGCCTGGGGAAAACGCTGGCCTGCAATCTGGTGGTATGACAGCAGAGACTTGTATATCTCTTCCCAGAAGGCAGCAGGGTGAACAGGCTGCAGACTGGGTGGGTACTGTCCTTTAGTGTCCTTGGATCTCTGTAGGCACCTCACCTCACCAATATCACTGATGCTCAGTAGATGGGTACCAATGATCTTCTTGGCGGTTATAGTCACCCACTGCAGAGCCCTCCTGTCCTGGGCCGTGCACATCCCATGCCAGGTGGTGATGTTCACAGTCAGGATGCTTTCTGTGGCTTCTCTATTAAAGTTGACAATTAATTTATCACTAATATAAAGTAGCCTAATGTTTATGACTGCCCTCTCCCAATGATGAGATGAATACAAACATTGGTTATTCACTAGTGGTACCAAATGTCTGTGAGTGGATATTATCTTTTGACCTACACACTGTATCTGTTTAAAGTGTATTAACATTTACTTATTCAGGGAATACTTCAGGATGAGAAGGACATGCCACAGCAAAACAGACTGGGTGGATGTAAAGTGGAAAGAGTTATGTGCCACCCAGTTCAAAAAGACGGAAGCAGCTGTGGTGTGATTGTTGTTAAGGTAAGCTAAGGAGATTTAGTTTGGACCATTTGATATTTACAATTTTATGTGAACCAAATCTCTTTCTACAGTATTTTTGTGAAGCATTCTTGTCATGGGTGATTGTCCTCTATAATGTACCTCCCATGTTAGTTGTATCTGTTGTATTACTATCCAATGAAGAAGAAACACCCACTGTAACAGGAGTGTTGTGTGTTTAGATGGCAAACGCTGTGATGGAGGCCTTCCCTCTGATGTTAGATTTGAAACATCAAAAACGCACATGACAAGGGAGAGGAGAGCTCTAGCTGTCCAACTCCTGGAAGCATCAGGTACATGCTGTACATCATGCGTATAGTATACCTACAATATACTTTAATTAAATAAATAATATATTGTAATTATTTTTCAGTCTTTGATGAGCACTTGTGTTGTGCTATGTGGGCAGCCTTAAGGCCTCCAGGATCTGGACCCCCCATTACAGACTGGGTGAGTTGTGAAGCAGCGATATCATGTTTAATTGTGATGTAGACCTAGTTGAGTATTGCTGAGGAAAAGTCAACTAACACAAAGGCCACTCAAAGCACTTTACACTAAATAAAAACAGTCACCCATTCACACACACATTCATACGATGGCAGAGAAATACATGCAAGGTGCCAACTGCTGATGAGAAAGAAACTAATACTCATTCACACACACTCACACAACAATCGCACAGCCTTCTGAGCAAATAAAGAGGGGGCATATATCTCTCCCTAAGCAACAGACACTGAAATAAATATTTATACATAAATGTGTTACGAAAGATTTTTTTCAATTCCACAGGTCCAGTGTGATGGCTGTGAACGGTGGTTCCATGCTCAGTGTGTGGAAATGGACAGCACACAGTATGAAGAGGCAAAGAAAGGAAACTGGGAATGTCCGTTGTGTAAATAAAGTGTTTCTTTGAAATCTGCTCAATGCTGTGGAAGAAAAGGACTGACTCTGTGTGGTACAACTGCAGTTGTACAAGAGGTGTGTAATATGTGTAATGGGTAGTACTACACTTCGACATTGGTTTGAAGTCCCTGCGTCACCTGACTTGGAAGCTATTGTAAAAAAACAGCACTTTTTTCAATAAATTATGAATAATTATTAATATAAATTCAAATGTGCACTCAAATTGAATAAGAAGGGGTGTGTCTCATTTGCCTAGTGTAGTACTACACTTCGGCATTGGTTTGAAGTCCCTAGACCCACAGCAAAAACTAAATAAACAGTTAACATGTTTCTGAAATTTGACCTTTCACCAAAACAGTTCCTTCATAGGTGACACCATCAATTTGATATCTTCTCCTTCCTAGTGCCTCTACTATCACTGGTACAAATATAACATTTTACTGTAGCATCTTTGAGAAACTACAGTCTAAGAAAGTATTTTGGTGAAAGGTCAAAGTTCACAGAAATGTTAGATGTCTGCTGAATTTTTGCTCCTGGAGGGGTTTTTCAACTGTGTTTCCCAAAGATGCTACAGTAAAATGTTATGATATTTGCACCAGTGATAGTAGAGGACACTGGGAAGGAGAAGCCATGACAACGCTGAACTAACTGCTGAGGAATTATGCTGGTGAAATGTCAAATTTCACATAAGACTACACAGCTGTACAGAAATGAATCTAATGTAGTGTCTTTTGTCCACAGTGGAAATGTTTGAAATAACGTCTTCTGTTTGGCTCCATCAGGTGGTGGAATGAATTCTGACACTGTGGTAGAGAGCAGTGATGATCTGAGATGTAAAGCTTGTTGTAATGAATGAGTGCAGCTCTCTCAGCATGTTGTTGTGTTTGTGTGAAGGTGTGGGCTCTGCTATGAATCAGTGTGAGGACAGAGAGGAGGGAGTCCCTCCCTCTAAAAGCACTCTGTGTGGGGAACATGACAGCCAGACCAAAGCTCAGAGGTGAGATGAGGATCTCTAACTGTCCAGGACTCAAATCACTCCACCATCATTATTCACACTCAAAGCTCTGTGTGTGTTGTGTTGAAGCCCAGAGCAGCAGCAGGGACCGGACTCTGCTGGACCTGGACCTGGATCTGAATTCCATTGGAAGTCCATTAAGAATCTCCGGCTGATGTTTGAAGGTGGACACCACTCTGCTGGACCTGGACCAGTAACTCCATAAGTCACACGTCATCCTCTGAGCGTCGTACAGGTCGATCTCATGGCAGGGCTGCTGGTTGTTCTGTTTAGGTTGGCTGTTGTTATAATTACATTTTCTTCTTCACAGTCTGTGGAGGCCATTATTAAACATCTGTACTCGACTGCAGCTTCTTCCTCTCTAATGGAGCTGTGATGACGCTCAGATCATCCATAAAATCCATAAACTGATCCATGGAACCAGTTACGACACCTTGTACGGTTTGTGATTAGAAATTATTAGTGGTCCAGTGTTCAGTGGTGCTGCTTGGTGCCTGCTTTAATTTAATTTCAGTTTCTTCCAGAAATAAAATATTGTGGAGGTATATTTCGAGATTGTGCAAAGAATTAGAATAATTTTATAAATAACACATCTAATTCTGTAAAGATTCTGTTATCAAACAGCCGTTTTGGAGATAAAAACGCATGAACAAGAATTTTACAAATCACAAAAACATTACTAGTTTCATGAAGATACAATTTATAGGCTGTTTGACTGGACCTCAACAGTCTTAGCTTGGTGTACCTTATTAGCAGAACTAGTATTTACTCTACATGGATATTCTGTGCAGTCAAAAGCTAATGGCACGTTTTAGTCACAAGGTGGCAGCGTTGCCTCAGCACTTCACGCTATTCAAGAAAGGACATAATGTGAAACCAGCAGCAGAGTTAGATTTATTAATGAAGGCAAAGCCAAATATTGTTCTCAGCCACAGACAGACTGAGTCACATCTGTGTGTGTAAGAAATCTAAACATCTCTAAAAAGAGATTTAGATGAAACCTGGTAAACAAATATGTCTCAGCCGATTCTGAGCTGAACATTACAATAAAATGTTAAGTTTTGTCACTTTACTCAGTTAAAAGAACGGCCTGTGTGTGTTTTCATGTGCAGCCAGTAGATGTTCATTCAGATATTTTCTATTAATAAAATCTTGAGAATTGAGCAGCTCTGTTTTGCTCTGGAGTCTTTTCTAGTTTTAAACGGGCCGTACACATTTGGACCTCCACACAAATATTTTATAAAGGTCCAATCTTGTGTTTGTGTTATTGTCTTAATTGCAATATATAAATATTGGAATACATTAATAGTTGTATGTAGGACATGTTGGACCATAAATGCATCTGTTCAATATATATATATATATACTGTATATATATGACTGCAACTGCATAACATGTGATTCATTTTACTGTCAGCCACATGAGGCTGTATAAAAATTCTTCAGGACACAACACATAAAGGTAAGGACTTCATAATGTGCCTCAGCCCCAGCAGACAGCCTGCCTGTCAGCTATGTGGGACACAATATCTACAGCTGAAGCTGATGGAAATATCATTGTAGTCAGTGTGATATAAGTGGTGGTGATGTACAGACAATGTTCTGTTTCTTACAGCCTACATAAACAGAAATAACTCAGACTGAGTTTGAATCTCTTCAGTTTACTATTTATCCTGTTCAAGTTCATAACAAGTCAACTTTACATGCAGAAAATCAAGTATACAGTTTTATTCTAACCGTAGACAAAATAGCATCGTTCACCAGAGTAAAAGAACATCAGCTGATGATCTTATTGAAGACGTTCAGCTTTTCTACAGTTTCTCCTGAAACTGGATTGTTTCATTCAAGGACAAGGTTTTTTTTATGGGAGACAATGATTTATTTCTCTGGTGCCACTTTATCTAAAATTGCTAAACACTGATTTTAAAAGACTGAATAAAAACATCTGCATCACTGCATCCAACCAGTGAACATGGGTCAAACAAGGCAGAGACCCTCTCAGCAGCATCATGATTAATAATCCTGGATCCTAATTCCCAGAGGAAAGTTAATGTCAAGGAACACACAGCTAAGATCACCTACATGAAAGTCTTCTACATGAGCATTTACTGTATCAAGACCAAGTGAGAAGACCAGGTCTGGTTTTCACCGTATCTCCACATGTGTGGAGCCGTTGGCTGATAATATGAACACCTATGAACCACACACACAACCTTGAACAATGTCCTCTGCTCCACGGCCTCATGTAAGTAGTTTGTGTTGCTTTTCTTTGATATCTTTTCATCAGCTTTCATGATATTCTGAGCGTCTAGTTTCACCCATCTGTAATGTACAGTATTATTATACAGATTGCAAACTATCACCAGCTATCGTGGTATGTTGCTAACACTAGCTCACATGCAGTAAAGTGTGTAACGGTTATGTCACCACAGTATATAGCTTCAGTGTGTAAACTTGGTAACCACAAGAGGAGGATGGGACAGACACACTCAGCACCTTCATCTGAACTTATTTCTTACACCTGAATATGGCAGTTTGATGAAATGTCTGTCTTTATAAATCATATGTTGATGAAATCAAACAGGTTACTAACTGGTTATAAGATCTGAATGAAGATGCAGCTGTCCGGGTTTTTTCTCATCTCCAACCCACAATGCATTTGTGTTCAGTGTTAATGAGAGGCATATGTGACAGACGTCTCCTGCAGTTACCAGTAATCTGAATTTCTGGAATAATCAGATGAAAACAATCAAAAACAAACACAATCAGTCCTCTGGAACATTCTCAGTCTCATGGTCATGACCTGTACATAAAATTCCTGCACATGGTGTCAGACCAGCAGTGACATTTGAACATGAACTTGAGCCGACACATTAGCTGGTCACAAAGATCCCAAACATTGACTTCTGAAGAGAGACAGTTAAACCCTCTTTGTGATGACGTGCACAGTTCTTCAGTCTGGTCTGTTTCATCACACAGCTCTGAACAGCCCAGCAGCTTCTTATTAGAAACATCTTTGTTTAGTGTTTGAGAGCTGTCTGTGTTAAACTCTGAACCGTATCTAACTGCTTGACTCTGGATTCTTCTGAACTCAGTGGACATGTTCAGATGCTGGACTAGAAAAGTCCCATTCGTGGTCAAACCTGCATGTTATTTAGAAATGTCTCTTTTCATCAGGGAGGATGTGAACGTGAGATCATCCTCTGAAGCACATGAAGGATTGTAAGAGACTCCGACTCTTCACCAGCTGTCTGTTTCCTCTCTGTAATGTGTGAAAATATATTTCAAGGAAAAAGAATTCAAAGATATTTAAACTTAGAAACTTTAAACATGATCTGAGCATGTTTCCATGTGCTCTGCACATTAAACCAGTAAAACATTCAAATGATGTTCTGTGTCTGTCAGGGTCAGCTTTGTGGAAGCTGCCTGATTGGATAATCAGTATGACTGTCTCCAAGCCTGTGATTGGCTGGTTTTGTGGCACATTGTAACTCTGAGTGCACAGGACAGATTTTTAGTTTGCTCAAATTTATATTTTCTCTTCAAAATATAATCTGTGTGCTCACTGCACGCTCAGGAACGTGGCACACATATAGCGCTGTACATACACGCTGTCCTGGTAAACATAATGTCCTCATACACCCTGTCCTAAACACACTATGTCCTCACTGCGTGTGTCTGTGTGGATACGACATGTGATGATGGACTAGTATAATGAAGAAGAAGAAAGGAGAAAGACAGGAGGATTTGTTTGTCCCATTTAGCTCACAGATCACAGAGATACAGAACAGACTGCAGTGAGAAATGGAACCTTCACACTTTATGTTTCCTTGTTGGGAAATAAAAGGCAGCGAGGATCAAACTGTATCATCAGACCTTTATGATCCAACAAGGTTTTATACTGTCTGTTAATGTGTGACTTGTTGTTCCTTCCAACGTTCAGAGCTGCTCTGTGATCACATTTCCTTAAAGAACTCTTCAGTTTGAAGATGAATCCAGAGAGTTCAGACTGGATGTGAATCAACAGACCTCTGCAAAGCTCCTGCTGTGAGCTCCATGTTTGTTCTTTCTCTGCTTGGTTTCCTGGTTGAAGCTGCTGATTAATTTCACCTTCACTCATCGGCTTCATGCAGATTATTTCCACCATCAGAAGGTAACGAACAGTTTCCATCATGTTTGTGTCAGCGGCTGTTAAACTGGTCTGAGAACAGTGCAGATGGTGGTAGTAGTGATGTGTTGTGTCGCTTTGTTCACTGCGTTAGTGGAACGAACGAGGAAACAAGAAAAGAATATTCAGCCTGTTGGTACGTCACACTAAGTGACCAGAAAAATAGGAACACCTGTGTGCTGTAATGCAAAACGACAGAGCTGCAGTATGTTTTTGTTCAGAAGACTTTAGATATCTGAGTTTTGTCTCAGCGTAAGAGACAATAATGTCAGTCAGCTTGTGTGTTACCCGTTTATCATCCATTGTTCCACACATGCTAAGCTAGCAGTGTGTAGCTTTCACTGACTGGTAGTTCTATAAAATAGTTCTGAACATGTAATATGTGTATCGATAGATTAGACTCTGATCTGAAACTGGGTATTAAAGAAAAGGTTCATGGTACAACGACATGCTTGTTACTCCTGTTTG
>JALXJV020000017.1:364309-399663 GCA_024633595.2 Lepomis macrochirus | reverse complement strand
GATCCTTCAGTTCATTCAGACAGTGGAACAGATTGATGCTTCTCTCTGGAGACAGATTCTCACTGATCTTCTTATTGATGTACCAGACTGTTTTCTGACTGGTCTGTGAGCTACTTCCTGTCTGTGTCAGCAGACCTCGTAGGAGAGTCTGATTGGTCTGCAGAGAAAGACCCAGGAGGAAGCGGAGGAACAAGTCCAGATGTCCATTTGGACTCTGTAAGGCCTTGTCCACAGCACTCTGGTAGAGATGTGTTAGTTTAGGTTTGTCTCTGAAGACTTTAGACAGCAGGGAGGTTGATTGTTCTTCTGCCAGCAGATTGACACCAGAGTTGATGAAGGTCAGATGGACATGAAGAGCAGCCAGAAACTCCTGAGCAGCTCAGATGGATGAAGCAGAACACCTTGTCCTGGTACAGCCCTCTCTCCTCTTTAAAGATCTGTGTGAACACTCCTGAGTACACTGAGGCTGCTCTGATATCGATGCCACACTCTGTCAGGTCTGATTCATAGAAGATCAGGTTGCCTTTCTGCAGCTGCTCAAAAGCCAGTTTTCCCAGAGACTCAATCATCTTCCTGCTCTTTTTATTCCAGTGTGGATCTGTCTCAGCTCCTCCATCATACTTGATGTTCTTCAGTTTGGACTGAACCACCAGGAAGTGGATGTACATCTCAGTCAGGGTCTTGGGCAGCTCTCCTCCCTCTCTGGTCTTCAGCACCTCCAGAACTGTAGCAGTGATCCAGCAGAAGACTGGGATGTGGCACATGATGTGGAGGCTTCGTGATGTCTTGATGTGGGAGATGATTCTGCTGGCCTGCTTCTTATCTCTGAACCTCTTCCTGAAGTACTCCTCCTTCTGTGGGTCAGTGAACCCTCTGACCTCTGTCCACATGTCAACACACCCAGGAGGGATCTGATTGGCTGCTGCAGGTCGTGTGGTTATCCAGAGGCGAGCAGAGGAAGCAGGTTCCCCTGATGAGGTTTGTCAGCAGCACATCCACTGAGGTGGACTCTGTAACATCAGTCAGGACCTCATTGTTGTGGAAGTCCAGAGGAAGTCGACACTCATCCAGACCGTCAAAGATGAACACAACCTGGAACTCTTCAAAGCTGCAGATTCCTGCTTCTTTGGTTTCAGTAAAGAAGTGATGAACAAGTTCCACCAAGCTGTACTTTTTTCTCTTTCAGCACATTCAGCTCTCTGAAAGTGAATGGAAATGTGAACTGTATGTCCTGGTTGGCTTTGTCTTCAGCCCAGTCAGAGTGAACTTCTGTGTTAAGACTGTTTTCCCAATGCCAGCCACTCCCTTTGTCATCACTGTTCTGATTGGTTCATCTCTTCCAGGTGAGGCTTTAAAGATGTCTTCTTGTCTGATGGTTGTTTCTGGTCTGTCTGGTTTCCTGGATGCTGTTTCAATCTGTCTGACCTCATGTTCATCATTGACCTCTGCAGTCCCTCCCTCTGTGATGTAGAGCTCTGTGTAGATCTGGTTCAGAAGGGTTGGGTTTCCTGCTTTAGCAATCCCCTCAAACACACACTGGAACTTCTTCTTCAGCTTAGACTTCAGTTTACGTCGGCACATTTGAGCAGCAGCAGTTCCTGAATGAAGAAAGAAGAAATGTGATTAATAAGTGGATGCTACAGTAAATCTGATAAATGTAAACTTTAAGGCATCAAGATGATATTTATTTTCCTCCTCCATGAAATCTCTTCAGCTCATCAGCTGTGAACAGTTTCTGAGTTTCAGCCCAGAAGAATTCATAGATCTGATCCAAATGTGTGCATCATATTAACAGCAGAGTTTGAAATGGAAACTTCTCCCATGTTGCCTCCATTTCCTCTTTCCATCATGTTAAATCTGTTCAAATCCTCTTACTGCTCTGCAGACGCTCAGCCAGCTCCTCCTGCTTCATTCTCCTCAGGAAGTGCAGTGTGATCTTCAGAAATGCCTCTCTGCTGCTCCTCCTCAGCTCCTCCTCCTCACCGTCCAACACCTCCTCATCCTCCCTCTGACTCTCTGAGCATGCTGGGTAATCTGGACTCAGAACTCTCTGGAACTTCTTCACCTCGTTCTTCACAAAGCTGACAATGTTTTCCTGGAGCAGCTGGAACAGAAGAAAATGTAAAGTTGAACTGGTAGAAGTCAACATCAGATCATCTGTGACAGACAGAAAGCCTGCTGGTCTGCAGAGGGCAGCATGGAGACTGGATCAGAATGCTGCTTCACTATTTACTTTGTGGCTGTTGGAATTAGCAGTAGTAGCTGAGCTTGTACATTTACACACCATAAATATGGAGTCCAGGTCTGGTTGATGCTGCTGGGCAGACTGACCACTGGGAACCTCTGAGCTCTGCTGATCAACTCTGTGAAGTAGAGCAGAAGCAGAACAGACTACTTAACTGCCTGATAAAGACATAATACCCATTGGATGACAGGAAATCCCTCCATTAAAATGTTTACCTAGGATCAGCTGATGGGTGTCACATGATCTGAATCCAACAGGTCGATACATATACCCATCTCTCTTTTTAATCTGAATCCTGAACAATGTGTTCTGTTTGATGATGTGATCACATTGAGTGTATTTACATAATCCTGTAGTAAGAAACTTAATCACAGCCCTCATAAAAGATGCAGGTTGGGCTGCTAACCCTTCCTGCCCCCGCTTCCAGTGTGTTCTAATGAAATGAGGAAACTCATGTTTAAATGTGGAATAAAAATGATGACTTTGTTCCCAGATTTTATTTTGTGATCTGAGATTTGTGAATGTGGATCCTGATTTGAAAAACTGCATGAAGGAGCTAATTTATCACTCCACTTTCAATGTTCTTACACATTCTCAAACCTGCATCCAGCTGTTTGTGGATTTTAACCCTGGTTTTGATATTTGGACTAAGATCTGCAAAATGTGAGACCAGTTTGAAAAAAGTGAAGAGTTAAGAACATGAAGTGATCACAACAAAGACACCAAACCTCATCTCAGGAGAGACACAAACATTTAACATGCTGACCTCTGATCAGCAGAGTGGGGTCCATCTTTGAAGTCAATAGGTTTGTCCATAGACCAGTCACTCTTCATGGACACACAGCTGGGTCCAGGTCCAGGTCCAGCAGAGTGGTGTCCACCTTTGAAGACAATAGGTTTATCCATAGACCAGTCACTCTTCATGGACACACAGCTGGGCTCAGGTCCAGGTCCAGGTCCAGCAGAGTCTGGTCCCTGCTGCTGCTCTGGGCTTCAACACAACACACACAGAGCTTTGAGTGTGAATAATGATGGTGGAGTGATTTGAGTCCTGGACAGTTAGAGATCCTCATCTCACCTCTGAGCTTTGGTCTGGCTGTCATGTTCCCCACACAGAGTGCTTTTAGAGGGAGGGACTCCCTCCTCTCTGTCCTCACACTGATTCATAGCAGAGCCCACACCTTCACACAAACACAACAACATGCTGAGAGAGCTGCACTCATTCATTACAACAAGCTTTACATCTCAGATCATCACTGCTCTCTACCACAGTGTCAGAATTCATTCCACCACCTGATGGAGCCAAACGGAAGAAACTACATTAGATTCATTTCTGTACAGCTGTGCAGTCTTCATAGAAAAAAAGAGAAACTGTCCCCAAAACCTTAAACTGTCCTTTAATCTGAATTATTTTAATTTCAACCTGAACTTCACCCCAAAGAACTGAACAAAGGAGGAGAAAAGGAGGTGTGAGGGAGAAAATACTGTAATAACATACTTTGTACTATCATGGATAAATGCTTATGACGCTGTAACTTACGATAAGAACATGTTTGTAAGATATATACAGACTCAGGTATGCGTCATGCTGAGGGACTGTTTGATAACGCAGACATCTCTCTGAACCTCAGATCAGATTTGACTTTACTGATCAGTAAAGGTTTAGTTTCCTATAACACTCAGAGGCATTTAGAATAATAATTTACTACATGAAGACACTGATGCAATAATGACATGACAGTGTAACAAAAGCTGTCAGTTTTGTCGTGACACTGAACAGTAATCTGTCTTCTTTCCCCGAGGAGATTAGACAGCAGGAAACCAGAAATCAGAGAAACACATTTTATATTCTGCTCGTTAGATTTGAAGGTAAATAAGAGATGGAAGATGTTCTGGATCAACATTTTTTGAATGAAGGATGTGAAATACTCCATATTAAAGGTGTAGGTCAGGGGTAAGTAAGTAAACTTTATTTTTATAGCACCTGTCATAGACAAGAGGGGTCCCAAAGTGCTTCACAGTAACAGGTCAGGTGGATGGTGCTCAAAGAGAAACAAGGTTTCAAGTTACATTTGACTTTTTCCAACATCTTCAAACAGAAGTTCTTTATGTTATCATGACAAAGCAGCTCTGAACTTTGGAATGAACAACCTGGAACAACTGAAATCAAACAATAATAGACAGCATGGGCGCTGTATAGGGGGGAAAGTTAGGACAATTCCAAGGGCCCCTGACTGACAGGGGCCCCAAAAAATAATTAAAAACTAATATCAAATTATATTATATCATACATTATATAAACCATCATCATTGAGTATTTATATTAATTTCAAATCTAATAATAAAATGAATGATCTCTTTGTTTTTACTTGTTTTTGGCAGTAAAAGTTAAAAATCCCCATTGATAGAAAAGTAAACCTCCACATTGACTGACAACCCCTCTGTATCTGCATGGAATGGTTCGGCCTAAGTGCTCTGATCAGTGATGGTGTTTCAGTCAGCAGATGCACCAGAAATACAGTGACACCATGTTGCCTAGTGAACCACAATCTGGTTTTCCAAAAAGTAAAGACAGGAAAGTCAAAGGACAGGATGTCAGTTTGTAATCCAGTGTTTCCCCATGAAAGGTGGGCAGCCTTTAGTTTTAACCTGTTGGCTTAATGTCTACAGTGAAATAAGCTAGCTAGCTACAGACTAGTGTTAGCCTACATTTCAACATTTTAATCAGTGCAGGGAAACTTTTAGCAAGATATTCATATTAAATCTCTGTCCCTGCCCCTTTTAGCAGACTAACAACAGGTGAGTCAGCAGCAGCCCAGTCTGCTCAGAACTGCAGCCTCCCTGTCCCAGTGAAGAAGGTGAGCAGCACTGTGTTAATGAGTTAGCATCATTCCAGGAGGCTGGTGGGATTTCTCTGAGCTCTTGCTGTTTTTATTAGAACAAAAAGAGAAAATGAAATATTTCTTAATGACAGAAATTCAAACATAATTCTCATAATTCTCACATAATGGTCATCATGAAATAAATAAAATAAAATTCCTGTCTGTGCTGGATGCTGGACAGCAGCTTACCTCAGACTGCATGTAAGTTACAGACTATAGTAAAATAATCCAGTTTGATTTGTTCATTTAGATTGAATTATGGACGTTAACGACATCTATAGATACAGACTATTATCCACATCATGAAGGGTAATTTATTGGAGAAGCAAATAGTGAACTGCATCCTGTGTGCAGACTTGCATGTACAAATCACAGCAGTAAATATTGTGCTAGTACTAATATTGAAGAAGCCAAACCTTTACTTAGAGTTATGTAAAGCTTTTGATGGGACAGTTAAGTCTTAGAGTCTTAGCTCTGTGCAGAGGGGTCCCATTTGACTTTTTTGTCATGGGCCCCAAAATTCCTGGCAGCCCCTCTGATAGACAGTATAAAACCTTATGAGTTGGATCATAAAGGTCTGATACAGTTTCATCTGTCCTGAACCTTAAAACCAAGAGCGGAGAGAAAGACATCAAAAACATTTAACGCTGCTTTAGTTACTAAGGCCCCGTGTCCACCAAAGCGTTTTTTTCTGACGCCAGCGTCTTTTTTCAATACATTCCAATGGAAGCGCCGCGTATTTCCAAGCTGCTAAAAACGCCAGGAGCGTGACGAGGTGCTGAGCGTCTTTTCAGCTGAGCTCAGCGTTTTCCGCGTCGCCGAGGTTGAAAATTTTTTTCAACTTTGGGAAACGCTGCGTCGTCACTGTCACTTTTACCCAGCTGTCCAATCACAGTAGAGGAGGGCGGACAAATACCACAATCAGTAAGCAACGGTTACTATCCTGGTACCGGGTTCGTCCAACCTCAGCTCTTGGACCAAACGGTAGCACTCGCCTGAACCCACATACTGGCGAAGTCCGTCCTCTCTCCACCAACTTCTCTTCATACAGCGCAAGAGCCAGAGCAAGTAGGCTACTCTGTGTTGACATTTTTAAATCAAGTCACGAAGACCTATTTGCAACCACGAATTTGATGTATCATAGCAAGCAAAGCAGTCGAAAAAAAAACATAGACTGTATATAAAAAACGCTGCACCTCAAAAACACCCGCTAGCGCTCCCTGCTGGGCGTTTTGAGAAGAGCGGCTGGCGTTTTCAGCTGGCAACAAACGCGTTTTTGCGGCCTACTTGCTCTGGCCCTCGCTCTGCATGAAAAGAAGGCTGAAACATGAGAGTACAGACTTTTCCGTACGTGTGTTCATGAGATTTTGCAGCCGAGGCGACACCTCGGCAAGTAGGCACATAGTTTCGTTCAAGATCGGATGTGCTCGGTGCGGTGTTTGTCCCGCCCGCCCTGCACCGTGATTGGACGGCTGGGTAAAAAGTGACAGTGACGAGCGCAGCGTTTTCCCCAAAGTTGAAAATTTTTTAACTCTCGGCGACGTGAAAAAAACGCTCAGCGCGAAAAAGACGCTCAGCGCCTCCATTGGAATGAATTGAAAAAAGACGCTGGCGTCAGAAAAAAACGCCACCTGCTGTTCTGAAAACGCGTAGCTGCCAGCGCTAGGGTGCGCTTTGGAGGCGCAGTGTTTTTTTTCGGAAGCTGTGGTTGCTATGATACATAATTTCCGTGGAGGCGATGTGCTACAAGTAGAGTAGCCTACTTAATTTACTGAATGTAAAATGTCAAAACAATGTACGTAGGCCTACTTGCTCTGGCCCTCGCTCTGCATGAAAAGAAGGCTGAAACATGAGAGTACAGACTTTTCCGCATGCGTGTGTTCATGAGATTTTGGCGGCCGAGGCAACACCTCGGCGAGTAGGCACATAGTTTCGCTCAAGATCGGATGTGCTCGGTGCGGTGTTTGTCCCGCCCTCCTGCACCGTGATTGGACAGCTGGGTAAAAAGTGACAGTGACGAGCGCAGCGTTTCCCCCAAAGTTGAAAATTTTTCAACTCTCGGCGACGTGAAAAAAACGCTCAGCGCTCAGCGCCGGCGCGAAAAGACGCCAGCTCTGTCACGCTCCTGGCGCTTTTAGCAGCTCGGAAAACGCGAGCTCCCATTGGAATGTATTAAAAAAAGACGCTGGCGTCAGAAAAAACGCTTTGGTGGACACGGGGCCTAAGAGCAGAGATTATGTGAAAACAAATTAAATACGATCAGTGAAGGTTTTACAGCTCTGTAAGAACATGTTGAGACTTACACGTTAATTAAAAACATTATATTGATCATTCAGTTCATTAAACAGTTTGGCATTAAGATTCTCTCAAAACATATTAGCTGTTCAAATTTATTACTAAATAAATGTAATTTTGTAAATGGAAACTGAGTTGTAACATAAATTATAAATATGATCCTTGAATAGCATTTATGCATCATTTATGTTGATGTTGTTACTGTGTTTTGATGATATTGATTCATGGTGTAGTATATATTATATAATGTAACATTTACTTTATATTAATAAAGTATAAAGATGATTAATGTCATTTGGACCTCTAAATACATTTTGGTACTAAAAAGTGTATTTCTGTATTTTCACATTTATTTATTTATTTATTATTAGTTTGTTAAGTCCTTGCAGTGGGAAAGAACAGCTGCCAGTACTCTCCATTCACATGCCGGATTGATTAGGGCGAATGTGATCATTATAATTTCTACATACTATATAGATTAGCACTAGTATAATATTAATTCCAGGTAAAACAGTTTCATTTTTGTGGGTTGTTTTTTTATTAAAACCTTGCTCTACGTGGCCGTTAGTCAATAATTATAACCATTCGTGTGAAGGTTTGCTGGAGCACGTCAACCTTTTTTTAAATGTCCGGCCCCATCCAGGCTGTGATTGGTTGGTTCACAAAAAAGTAGCACTGACAAGCAACTTTATAGAAAGTTGAACACGTTTGAACAAAAGCCACCTGATCTTCTCCCTCCTCTGTCTCCACCAACAGAGATCAGCAGCCTGGTGAGACCAGGAACAGGTAAGCCACAAAGTGCCCCCCTGGGTAATGCAGTTTATTTCGGACTAGGGGTGTGATACAGTTTTAGGGTGAATGGATTAAATTGTTTGTCTTCTTCCCGCGCAGCATAATGTACCAGTCAAATCAACGCAGCAGTAACAGATCCAATCACTTCGCTATAATCCTGCTCCACACTGATGTTGGCACCACCCACTTAATTTATGATCAATAACTATGTGACTGCAAAGCATCTATTACTTTTAATGATGAACACCAAACAGGAGTAACAAGCATGTCGTTGTACCATGAACCTTTTCTTTAATACCCAGTTTCAGATCAGAGTCTAATCTATCGATACACATATTACATGTTCAGAACTATTTTATAGAACTACCAGTCTGTGAAAGCTACACACTGCTAGCTTAGCATGAGAAGAACAATGGATGATAAACAGGTAACACACATGCTGACTGACATTATTGTCTCTTTACGCTGAGACAAAACTCAGATATCTAAAGTCTTCTGAACAAAAACATACTGCAGCTCTGTCGTTTGGCATTACAGCACACAGGTGTTCCTATTTTTCTGGTCACTTAGTGTGACGTACCAACAGGCTGAATATTCTTTTCTTGTTTCCTCGTTCGTTCCACTAACGCAGTGAACAAAGCGACACAACACATCACTACTACCACCATCTGTACTGTTCTCAGATCAGTTTAACAGCCGCTGACACAAACATGATGGAAACTGTTCGTTACCTTCTGATGGTGGAAATAATCTGCATGAAGCCGATGAGTGAAGGTGAAATTAATCAGCAGCTTCAACCAGGAAACCAAGCAGAGAAAGAACAAACATGGAGCTCACAGCAGGAGCTTTGCAGAGGTCTGTTGATTCACATCCAGTCTGAACTCTCTGGATTCATCTTCAAACTGAAGAGTTCTTAAAGGAAATGTGATCACAGAGCAGCTCTGAACTTTGGAAGGAACAACAAGTCAAACATTAACAGACAGTATAAAACCTTGTTGGATCATAAAGGTCTGATGATACAGTTTGATCCTCGCTGCCTTTTATTTCCCAACAAGGAAACATAAAGTGGCAACGTTCCATTTCTCACTGCAGTCTGTTCTGTATCTCTGTGATCTGTGAGCTAAATGCGACAAACAAATCATCCTGTCTTTCTCCTTTCTTCTTCTTCATTATACTAGTCCTTTATCACATGTTGTATCCACACAGACACACGCAGTGAGGACATAGATTAGATTAGATTAGATTATACTTTATTCATCCCACAACGGGGAAATTCTCTTGTTACAGCAGCATTTAAACAATAAAAAGCAGAACAATCAAACAACCAGTAAACACAGAAAAACACAAGCAAACAATAGACAACAGGCAGGCTGTAGAAAAAAATAAAAAGTAAAGTGACGTCAAATTAAGGTAATGTAAAGTGCATATACAATCTTGCTGTGTAAGTGACATTGAAAATTAAATTGAGTATGTAATTAAAAGTAAAAAAGCAGAAGTATGTATGCAAGATTGCCAGTAACCAAAAATAATATTGAAAAGTAAATTACTAATCATGTAATACAGGTATTGTAGAGTCTGACAGCAGCCGGAATGAAGGACCTGCGATACCTCTCCTTCTTACACCGTGGGTGTATCAGTCGTCTGCTGAAGGAGCTGCTCAGGGACCCCAATGTGTCGTGCAGGGGGTGAGAGGTGTTGTCCATGATGGATGTCAGCTTAGCTAACATCCTCCTCTCCCCAACTTTCTCTATGGGGTCCAGAGGACAGTCCAGGACAGAGCTCGCTCTCCTGATCAGTCTATTGAGTCTGCTCCTGTCCCTGTCCGAACTGCCCCCCCTCCAGCAGACCACAGCATAAAGAATGGCAGAGGCCACCACAGAGTCATAAAAAGTCCTGAGAAGAGTCCTGCACACTCCAAAGGACCTGAGTCTCCTTAGCAGATGGAGGCTGACTCTGGCCCTTCTTGTAGAGCGCATGGGTGTTGTCAGTCCAGTTCAGTTTATTGTTTAGGTGAACACCCAGGAATTTGTAACTCTCCACAACCTCAATGTCCGATCCCTGGATGCTCACCGGTGTGGAGTGGGATGATTTCCTCCTAAAGTCAACAATCATCTCCTTCGTCTTGCTGGTGTTAAGCTGAAGCTGGTTGACCTCACACCAGCTGACAAAGTCCCTGATGACCGTCCTGTATTCCAGATCGTTCCCCTCAGAAACACATCCAACAATGACTGTGTCATCGGAGAACTTCTGGATGTGGCAGTGGGTAGTGTTGTACGTGAAGTCTGAGGTGTAGAGGGTGAAAAGGAAGGGGGAGAGCACCGTACCCTGAGGGGCACCTGTACTGCAGTGCACCACGTCAGACACACAGTGATGGAGCCTCACATACTGTGGTCTGTTAGTGAGGTAGTCCGTTGTCCATGCAGCCAGGTGTTGGTCCACACCGGCACTCTCCATCTTCACTTTGAGCAGTGAAGGCTGAATGGTGTTAAAGGCACTGGAGAAATCGAAAAACATGACTCTCACAGTGCTCCCGCTGTCCTCAAGGTGGAGCAGCGATCTGTGCAGCAGGTAGATCACTGCGTCGTCCACCCCAATCCCAGGCTGGTAAGCAAACTGCAGGGGTCCAGCTGTGTGCCCACCAGGAGTCGAAGGTGGCGCATGGGATGATCCTCTCCATGGTCTTCATCAGGTGAGAAGTCAAGGCAACAGGCCTGAAGTGGTTTGGCTCCCTGGGCGAGGCTGACTTTGGTACTGGGACCACACAGGAGGTCTTCCACAGGGCTGGGACCTTCTCCAGGCTCAGGCTCAGGTTGAACAAGTGCCTGAACACACCACAGAGTTGGTCAGCACAGTCCCTGAGGATGCTTGGGCTGATGCCGTCCGGGCCGAGCCTTCCTTGCCTTGATCTTTTAAATTGACATCTCACCTGATCATCTGTTATAGAGAAGGAGAGGAGGGAAGTAGGCCAGGGGAGGTGTGAAAGAGGGGCTGGAGGGTATGAAGAGGGAGTGCGAGGAAGCAGCGTCAAATCTGTTGAAAAACAGATTCAGCTCATCTGCCCATTCCTTGTCTCCGCCGCTTGTTGTCTCCCCACACCTTTGCCGTGGCCTGAGATGTCCTGCAGCCCTCTCCAGGCGTCCCTGGCGTTGTTCTGCTTCGAGACTCTTTCCAATTTCCTCCCGTAGATGGCCTTCCCTTCCTGATCATTAGCGGAGTTCCTTCTGGACTCTGCGCAGCTCCTCTCTGTCCCCTGATGCAAAGACCCTCTTCTTTACATTCAGCAGGGCCTTTATCTCAGAGGTGACCCAGGGTTTGTTGTTGGGAAAACACTGGACAAGCTTGGAGGGCACAGTGTTCTCCACACAGAATTTGATGTAGTCTGTGATACATTGGGTCTTGCTGTCAATGTCGGTGCCATGGGGGCTGCAGAGTGCTTCCCAGTAGTGTGTTTAGAACAGCGTATATGAGGACATTATGTTTACCAGGACAGCGTGTATGTACTGCGCTATATGTGTGCCATGTTCCTGAGTGTGCAGTGAGTACACAGATTATAGTTTGAAGAGAAAATATAAATTTGAGCAAACTAAAAATCTGTCCGGTGCACTCAGAGTTACAATGTGCCACAAAACCAGCCAACTACTGGTTTAATGTGCAGAGCACATGGAAACATGCTCAGATCATGTTTAAAGTTTCTAAGTTTAAATATCTTTGAATTCTTTTTCCTTGAAATAGGAAACAGACAGCTGGTGAAGAGTCGGAGTCTCTTACAATCCTTCATGTGCTTCAGAGGATGATCCCACGTTCCCATCCTCCCTGATGAAAAGAGACATTTCTAAATAACATGCAGGTTTGACCACGAATGGGACTTTTCCAGTCCAGCATCTGAACCCTGCCACTGAGTTCAGAAGAATCCAGAGTCAAGCAGTTAGATACGGTTCAGAGTTTAACACAGACAGCTCTCAAACACTAAATAGAGATGTTTCTAATAAGAAGCTGCTGGGCTGTTCAGAGCTGTGTGATGAAACAGACCAGACTGAAGAACTGTGCACGTCGTCACAAAGTTTAACTGTCTCTCTTCAGAAGTCAGTGTTTGGGATCTTTGTGACCAGCTAATGTGTCGGCTCAAGTACATGTTCAAATGTCACTGTTGGTCTGACACCATGTGCAGGAATTGTATGTACAGGTCAGGACCATGAGACTGAGAATGTTCCAGAGGACTGATTGTGTTTGTTTTTGTTTGTTTTCATCTGATTATTCCAGAAATTCAGATTACTGGTAACTGCAGTAGACGTCTGTCACATATGCCTCTCATTAACACTGAACACAAATGCATTGTGGGTTGGAGATGAGAAAAACCCGGACAGCTGCATCTACCTAGAAATCATGACAGACTGGTTCAGATCTTATAACCCAGTTAGTAACCTGTTTGATTTCATCAACATATGATTTATAAAGACAGACATTTCATCAAACTGCCATATTCAGGTGTAAGAAATATGTTCAGACGAAGGTGCTGAGTGTGTCTGTCCCATCCTCCTCTTATGGTTATCAAGTTTACACACTAAAGCTATATACTGTGGTGACATAACCGTTACACACTTTACTGCATGTGAGCTAGTGTTAGCAACATACCACGATAGCTGGTGATAGTTGGCAATCTGTATAATAATACTGTACTTTACAGATGGGTGAAACTAGACACTCAGAATATCATGAAAGCTGATGAAAAGATATCAACCAAAAAAAAAAGCAACACAAACTACTTACATGAGGCCGTGGAGCAGAGGACATTGTCACCATCTGGCCATCTAATCATCCCCATAGTAATTGGCTAAATGTTTCCCTCCCTCTCCACCTCAAGCTGATGTGTGGTGAGCGTTCTGGTGCTAAATGGCGGCCGTGCATCACCCAGGTGAGTGCTACACATTGGTGGTGCTTGAGGTGAGTCCCCCCCACTTCCCTGTAAAGCGCTTTGAGTGTCTATGATAAAGCGCTATATAAATGTAATGCATCATCATCATCATCATCATTGTTCAAGGCAGTGCTGCTAGTCCAGCCAAGGATAATCAAAGAAGGTGTGCTTGGAGCTATGGAGTGCTTCCATATTATCAGCCAACGGCTCGACACATGTGGAGATACGGTGAAAACCAGACCTGGTCTTCTCACTTGGTCTTGATACAGTAAATGCTCATGTAGAAGACTTTCATATAAGTGATCTTAGCTCCCTCTGTGAATGGAATCACTTTGGATCGACTGTAAATATTTTGCACCGTTTAATCCAGTAGGTGGCGGTAATGCCAACCGCTATAAATCTTCTTCAAACAGACTTTGGCTTCCAAACATTTTTCTTTAAAGGCCTTTTTACTCGTTTGTCCCTGTAAAGACTTTTTACCTTTGTTTTAAAAGCTGTTAAACAGAGAAAGTTTGTAATTATTGTCACTTCTAATAGTGCTGCTACTACAAATACTGCTTCTGTAATACAAGTACAATATCTACTGCTGGGACTGAAAACTGCTGAGAGGTCAGAGGTCAGGGTCCGGCTGTAGTTTAGCTGCTGTGTGCTTCTGTGAGGACAGGATTTGTGAGGACTCTGTCCTTAAAAAGAGTATTTGTGTAATGCACATCACAGCCTCTAGGGGGAAGTAGTGGAACTTAAAGGTCCCACATTAAGCTCATTTTCAGGTTCAGACTTTTATTTTGGGTTTCTACTAGAAAATGTTTCCAAGCTTTAATGTTGAAAAACACATTATTTTTCTCCTGCTGTCCGTTGCTTTAACGCCTCTATTCAGTGTCATTCAGCGAATCATTTCAGCTGTACTTGTAGAAACTGTTGGAGTTTCATTTCTAACTAAACATCAGATTTTATAAACTCTTCATGTGACTTTGTAAAGTAACTGAAGCTGTCAGATAAATGTAGTGAAGTAAAAATATCTCCCTCTGAGATGGAGGAGAAGGAGAAAATACTCAAGCAAAGTACAAATGTGTACTTAAGGACAGCACTTAGGCAAATGGACTTATTTAATGTTCACCACTGCAGATAATCACAAAAAAGGACAAAAGTTCATTTGAGGTGAAAAGTTTTTTGTTTGATAAAGTGAAGCAGGAAAAAGAAAATGAATCTTTTAAAAACTCCTCAGCTCTTAATTTCCTCACATGAAGCTCCTCTAACTTTCTTCTGAAACACGCTGTGTAACATCACTAATGATTATTTTAGCTACTATTGAGAGGAGGAAAGTAGAGCTGAAATATTTAATAGATGAACTGATTAGTTGATGGACGGACGGATTTCTTTCACACAAAATGCATCCAGTGACTGTTCCAGATATTTCTTAGGAGGCTTCATGTAACAGGGAAAGGTAAGACAGGTGGAGCTTGGAGTCATTATCTGAGCCCTCAAGTGTTCACTGACCTTCCAGCTCTAGTTCTTTCTCTCATGTAACTGTCCAACAGTTAGACTGATCAGGTAGAGACAGCAGCTCAGGCGTCAGGCTGCCAGATATCAGTGTTCTCTGGGAATCTGACAAGGTCCAGTCTCACAAGAACGTTTCCAAGAACTCACTGGCTCCACAGATCAGAGTACAACTCAGAGATAGTAACAGATTCTAATATGATGCAGCATGCATCTGGGCCAAACAGTTCATCTCACCTCCAACACTCATTAAAAGCACCAAAACACTTCATACATGTCTCAAAATAAAGTGGTTGGACCAAACACAGGCAACAACTCTCAGTCAGAAAGCAAACACTGTCACTGATAACACACTGAGCTAAAAACACTGATTCCAAGGAGCATTCTACAGAAATGATGAACTTTCATCTTTGAAGTGTGAAGGATTTTTCTCATCAATCAGTATTTTTATTCCAGAAGAACAGATTTTCACATTCTGGACTGTACTAAAGTCTATGGAACAAGAAGGAATCAGAAATGCAGGACTTGTTTCTTTCTCATTCCGTACAGTCATTTACTTTGGAAAAAGAAAAAAGTTCAAACTAAAGTTCAGTGCTGCAGTATCACCTGGAATTCATGTTCCAACCCTCTGAAGCAAATCTGCTCAAATGAAAGCACATTTCCTGCTTTCCACTCAGACTGCAGCTCTTTGTTCAAAACACTGCACACAGTTCTCTACACACAGACGCATTGAAGTCAATATTCTGCTGAGCTCTTCTAGAGATTTCACATTGTTTTTGCCATTGTCATTCTGTTTTGATAGAATAGAAAGAGTTCTGCAGGAGGTGGAGCAGGAAAGAAAAAAGTGCTCATTGAATGTGTGTGATTGACAGTTTGTGTTTCTCTGACTGTGTGAAGAGTTTGGACCGATGCATGTTAGCAAGTGAAAAAAGCTGGAAGACGAGAGCCCAGTGTAACAGGCTTTAAAGATTAGCTAACGCATTAGAAACATATTCCAGTTTGTCACATCAACACATCTCTTCTAGATATCTGATATATGAACTAGTCAACATTGTGCTCTAGAAAACAAACTTTCAAACCATATCTGATTCAGTTTGCAGAGTTTGGAACTTTTACTTTGACGAACTTTGTGTAAAATGGACAAATAATAATGTTTCAAAACATCATTCAAGCTTGTTTTGGACATTTGATGAAAGTCTGCTAATAATAGCTGCAAAATAACTAAATCATCATTTTTAGACTGTAGCGTCTGGCCGAATAGTCAATAAAGTGAAAATCTGTTTTTCTTAATATGGAATGAAATACTGATTAATGTGAAAAAAGACTTGAGAAGCTTATTTCTGTATATAACACTTCCTGTTGTTCCAAGGGCGTCACTTTGTGTTGAAAAGTGGACATCAGGGCTCAGATGTGATGATGAAATATATGGGGGGTCTGGGGTCCTTTTGACCATCAAACACTTCATTTCCTGCATTCTGGAAACATTTTCTGCACCAACATCTGCTGGAAATGTCTTTATTTCTATGAAGGGAAACACTAAATATAGGTCGCAGGTGAGGATTCAAATCTAAAACTAGAACAGAATATAATGCAGAAATCAGCAGCTTCTTTTTCTTTTAGCTTCACTTCCTTTTTTTCTTTCTTCTGCAGCTTTTCTTATTGTGCAAACAAACCTTTCTCAAAGCATTTTCATTTCTTACTTAACATTTCTTGTTGCTACTTTTCACAACATTTGGACAAAATCTGTGTTTTGATGCTTTGAGTCAGTTTTGGAGGTGAATTTTGCACATTCCTGTCAAATCTCCTGTTTATTTGTTGGATTATTTAGTGTACTTGTACATTTTGGATCTCTTGACTTTCTCTTTCTTTATATTTCTATACTTCTGTTTCTGTGTCCTGTTAAGCAGCAACACACCGAGGCAAATTGCTGCTATGTGAAAATAAAGCTGATTGTGATTCTGAGATGAACTGTTTGGCCCAGATGCATGTTGGTGATGCAGACTGTAGGAAGAGCTTTGGAAAAGGGAAGAAAAAGTCTGTAATAATTCTGTGTTCCAGCTTCTCCAGTGTGACGAGTTGCTGCTTTTCTCTTTTGGATCTCAGTAAAGTGAATAAACAGGAGCTCTGTAGACGTCAGCCTGAGCTCTGGAGATGGAAAAGAATCATTATTTGCAGGTCAGGAGGGGAAAAAAGGAAAGAAAGATGAATTTAAAAGAGACAGGAGGGACAAAGAGTTGAGATTGTAGGAAGAAGAAAGTCAAAAGAAAGAAAGAAGACAGTAAAACAGAGTGTGTCCATTAAAAGCCCAGCGAGTCGTTTCAGCTGTTTTAATGAGTCAAATCAAAGTGGACGTTAACATTAACCCTCCTCTCATAAACAGCCGTACAGTTTCCCTTCAGCCAACACCTTCAAATAAGAAGAAGAAGATTTAGAAGCAGAATCATCTCCTGAAAACATTTAGGAAACACAGAGTCACAGGTTTGATCCCAGCAGCACACTGAGAGCTTCTCACACAGCAGATACACCATGTGGACAAAAGTATGTGGACGGCTCCACGTCCGTCCTCCAGGGATTCGATCCCGTTCAGACACCGTCAGCGAGGTCGGGTCCGGCTCGTGTCGGAGGGGGTTCAGGTCTGGACTCTGTCACGTATCACTGTGTGCAGGAGCGTTCAGATCTCCTGTGGTTGGATCCAAGAGGCAGCAGCAGCAGTTAGATATCTGATGTTTGGTGTTGCTGCAGATCTTCACTGAAGCTCCTTGTTGTTTCCATCCAGTCAAAGATTCTTTTGATGTCTGCTGGATCATTTTAAACACATTCAGACACATTTGGGATCTTTGGAAACTTTTTCATCTCTACTAGAATTGAAACTAAAGTTCTGTGAGTTTGAAGAAGGAAGTGAAAAAGCAAACAAAGATGGAGTCACGGTGTGGGAACAACATGAAGCCGTCAGGTGGAACAAAAGCAGCTTCAGGGTTTTGTTTCAGGGGATCGTGGGGGTGCAGTCAGGTTCAGGTCTTTGAGTCTTTGTCCTTACTGTGTACACGCAGACAGAGCGCGACAGAGGACTGAACAGCGAGCGAAGGTGACAGGAAGCGCTCCTCGCCCGGCCGGATCCGCTTCAACGTGGCCGACCTGAAAGCGGCGAGAGAGCCCAGCTGAGCACAGAGGAAGTCACGTCTCTGATAAACCTGCAGGAGGCGGCGATGATGATGATGTTTCCTCAGCCAGCTCGTTGTCCTCCTCCCCTCACCACGATCACCTCCCCCTCAGTGAACGTCAGCTCGTCTGGATTATCAGCAAAACAGTTGTAGATGGCCTTCAGTCTCTGAGGCTTCTGCTTCTGCACACACACACACACACACACACACACGTTTCTACTCTCCATGCAGCAGGATTTAAGCTGCGTCGGTTAGAGGACAATAAACTAAAGCAAAGTGCATTAACAAAAACTCTAATTCCCCGTGGCCTCTCTCCCTTCCCGTTACTGGACTAAACAGATTTCTTATTATTTGGATTTGTTGCAGGACCTGATTGAAACTGACTGAACTGATTTCAGGATGAACTCCTCGTCGTCGTGCAGATTAAGAGTTACTGTGTCATCGTTTCTGATTCAGAGACTTTGTTGTTGACATTTTGAACGTTATGTCTTAAAATCACAAACTCTCTGAGCGTCACTGTGTCGAGCTGCAGTGAAAAACTTTAAATCCACACACACATTTTCCTTCTGCTGCTGCTGACTGTGTGTTCCCCTCAGTGTTGACCTCTGACCTCTGAGCTGCTGGAATCTGAACTGTCTACTACAGAGCAGGGCTGGGCCGTACTGGCCAAAAATGACTATTTCATCTCATTAAATCTCTCTAATTATCAGGATCAATGTGTTTAAAGGCTGATTTTTGCTCCTGACTTTGAAACTTTTCTTTCTGCTCAGAACAAACACTTGATGCCAAACAGTGGATCACTTCACAAATCTGAGGCAGAACATTCACAACTATTGTGAGAAAATCTCTTTTCAACAAATATGCAGGAGGAAAATGAAGTCAAATCTGTTTTCAGTCCCTTTTCCTCAACAAAATAAAGATCTTAGTAGAAACATTAAGTGCTGATTCGTTCCTGATTCAAATGAATTCAATCAAACACTTATTGAACATTTGTTATTTTGTTCCTGAGGAAAATGATAGAATTCTCATTATTGTTTTATAGCCCAGCCCTACTACATACTACCTGCTGGCGTCAGTATGTCCTACATATAGCACACTGCGTTTCATAGTAGTACGCAGTATGAAGCTGCTAACAGGTTTATTTTGCAGTAGCCGGTTCCTGCTGTTGGAAAGCAGAAAAATACAACAGAAGGAAAATAAATGGAAGAAGCAGGAACATTTTCTTCTAACTGAATCTTGTGTAAAACAATCTGTAACCAAGGTAACGTAGCGAGCTGCATCTGTACTACTACCCACAACAAATCCAGATATGTAGTCAGAATGTGCAGTAGTGCTTCTGTCAGTGTTTTTACAAATGTCTGTGCTCACATGCTGATGTCTTCTATGTGCCGTCTTATCTGTGCTCGTCTGCTTTTGTCTGTCTTTATGTTTTATCCATGTTCCTGGGTTCTCTGCTTGGGATTATGTGCTTCAGTTTGTTTGAATGTTTTCTGGACGACATGTTTTCTGTTTTTTGTTCTGCCATCAACCTGCCAGGGACTCCAGATTAAATGAGTCTGTACGGCTAAATCTGGCTCGCTTACATTTTGGACTTAGTCCTTCTGTTCCCCAACGTGCACTGTCCCTTTAAAACAAACAAACAAACAAAGCATTAAAGAGCTCATATTAAGCTTTTGAAACTTCCGACTTCCGACATCAAAGCGTTCCAGGTGCGTTACACACACGTCTGAATACAATTTATATACAAACATTTCCCCCCAAGCTTTAGTTTGTAGTTTAGTGACAGCTCCCTTCTCACTTGTCATTAAACTGCTCAGTGACTTTAAAAGCTGAAGAGCTTGTTGTTAAAGACACGGTGCATTTAAAATCTCTTGTTTTTCAGAGGAGAATTCCAGCCTAGAATAATTCTCCCATTATCATGTCCTGACCATCGACTGTAACCAAACTCTGATTAAACAGGCTCTGAGAGAGTTGAGATGCCTTCATGACTGTTTCTGTTGACTCTAACAGCTGGTCAGCTTCAGGACTGAGAGACCTTATCTCAGTCTGTCTGCATCAGGGACACAGTCTGGTTACTGTGTCTCTGGATGAACAACAGATTTTACAGGTGCAGCACTTCTGTCGTTTTCTGGAAGCTCTTAATTCCTCATCCAGGATGACCATCTGAGAGACAGGCTGAAACTTACAGTGCTGGACTGGTTACTACATGAAGAGGTTGTCCCCTGGAAATCTAAGTGTAGTTCAGGAGAGAAGAAATGAACCCGCTGTTTGTTGGTTTTTCACTAAATGTAGCTGGGTCTGAACACTCCATGGACCACGCTGACAGAAATGGGAACCAAGTTTACCGTTGTCAGGTCTGACAGTAAAAACTCCAGCATTGGGTTGCTGCTGCTTCAAAGACGTCTGCGTCCAACTCAGTTCCCGTCTCATCATGAACTCTGATGCCTTCACTGACTGCTGGGATGGAGAACTTCAGGAAAGCTCACAGCTAAAGCTACACATGGCCCCGTCTACTTATCTTATTATTAATATTAGTTTATTATATTATCTAGATTTTATTTCACACTTCCATTGGCAATAGAGGCCAACTGAGCTGAGCTGAGCTGAGCTGAGCTGAACTGAGTTGAACTGAACTGAGACCTGAGTCTTGTTGTACTGTGAGCCGACAGCCTTCTCTTGTTCACTCACTGCTGTGATTTCTTTCTGACTTTGACTCACAGATTGTAAACAAATTCAAAAACCTTGGCATTGAACTGGATCCACACTGTCCTTTAAAAATCAATTTAGTCAATTCAATTTAATCTTGCCAACTTTAGACAGACCGTCACTCATCATCACTCTCAGCCAATCCAGAATGTTTCTTCATTCCATGATCCTTTTTACAAACTGGTCACTTAAAAATGCCACAACACTCAAACGCATAGAGTCTCTCTTCAAACGAACCTTAAAAATCTTTGATAGAAAACCGCTTTCATTTCATCACTGCTTCATCCTGCAGAAACAAACCTGCTAAGCTTCAGTTCAAATATGCCTCTGCTATAAGATGCTACATGGACTGGCCCCGCCCCCACTAAGTGAGTACATTAAACTGAAAACAACAGGAGGTGGCAGAACTGTAACCAGGGCCTCCACGAGACGTGACTGTACGGTGCCTTACAGACCTACAACATCTGGACAATATGTATTATGAGTTAAAGGCTCAGAGATCTGGAACAAGTTACCGGCTGCTGTGAGGGAACGTCTGAGTTACCCCAGCTTTAAGAACCAGCTCAAACAATGACACATCAAATGTGTGATTACTAATGGACTTTGTTGGACTGTTTATGTATGTGTTATTTTACTGTCTGCCGTACAAGATGCAGCAGCCTCCTGTACTAAACAGCTCTCAAACTAAATTAATGGCACTTTAAATGACATAATCCCTGTCTGCTAACTGTGGTGTCTTTTTAATATGTTGTTGAAAACCGTGGCGTCTCTTAAATTGTGTTGTATCGTATCCAGGTTCAATGTTTAGCTGTGTTGCCTGGTACTGTGATGACCTGACGTGGGACGACAAATTCTGGCATATTTACATAGCTGAAAAGCTGAGATGTCCATTAATGTGCACTGTCTCTTTTAAAGAAATAAAGAAAATAAAAACTTGACTCACATACAACAAGTCAGATTTAGAAAGACCACGACTCTATGAAGTGAGCTTGCTACAGCAGATCAAATGTCTACATGGTAAATTAAAGAGGGAAAGACGCAGTCACACTGACACTGTGCACCTGCATTTCGTTGCTTCGTACCAGTGACATGCGCAATGATGATAAAGTTGAATCTAATCTAAAGTTTTATAACAGTTTGTTAACAAGGTTCAGCCTTTCTAACTCACAATCTTAACAAAATTTAAAATTTAAACATATTTTAACAACATGTGGGGTGCTGCTCCAAGAAAACTTTATTAAAGTGAAAATCAAAGTCAACACAGTTTGTACACAACAAGTTCAGCCCTGAGGAGATCATTTCACCATTTCTAAGAAAACACATTTCTGACATTAAAGGCACAATCAGTGAGCCAGATGTTAACCAAAGTGAAGCCTCATCCACCACCAACATTTAAACCACAGGACTGGAAGTTGTCTCCGTCCTACACAGAACACAGAGACACTGAAGAGTCATAGAACCAGAACCTAAACCCAGGATAAAGAGGTTCAGTGAATGTGGTGTTGAAGGTGTGGAGGTGGATCAGTGTGTCAGAGGAGACTCTGTAGAAGGACAGAGTGCCAGCAGGACAGTCCACATACACTGCTACTCTACGAGAGGAGGAGGAGGAAGTGAGAGGGAGATCTGTTCTTCTGTTATTGTGCCAGACAGCGTAACCATCCTCAAAGCAGATCAGACTCCAGGACTTATCATCCCATCCTAATGTAACCGGTGGTTTCTTATTTTGCGTGCGTTGTGTTATAAAGTTGAGGCACAGACCAGGATATCTTTGGAGGCGATCTCCGTTTATTCTCTCTCTGACAACAGCTGACAACAGATGTAAATACAAAATCCTTCGGTCAATTATTATATTACAACCTCAGCCCCTCTTCTATGAAGTACAACAAAACGCAGTAAATCAATAAAATACAACGACGGAAAACATACCTGACAACAGATGTAAATACAAAATCCTTCGGTCAATTATTATATTACAACCTCAGCCCCTACACAAATTAAATGACAAAGAATATATTAGTATATTACACAAGTTTAAGCTAATTGGCAAAAACACACAACTCTCTGTGGTTACTAAGTAGCTTACCTCTTCTATGAAGTACAACAAAGCGGAAGAGGTAAGGGTGGGGACCCCATTTATAGAAGGGTGTCCCCTAAAAGTTAACGTAGGGGTACAAAACATAAATCACAAAGGTTCCTCATATTGACACAGGAGATCTTACTCGTCAGGTGTTCACTATTTACATAGAATATTGTGTAATTATAATATTACATATTTAACTCTGTTACACTCACCCCTAGAATTACACAAAATTCTTGGCAGTAAAACAATTTACATAAATCACAGAACACAGGCCATAAAAAAAAAACAAATACAACAAAGCAAGCAAACCAGCAATACCAGCTACCTTAAAAAAACAAAGGCTAAGAGTCCAGACACCTGTTTGGCACCCAACAAAATCTCTGGAAACTCTACAGGCCAAAATGAGGTGCCATTTACACCACACCATGAGTCCATTCACAATGGGCATTCACTCTGAAGAATCTGTATTACCCTATAAAGCACAAACAAGTATAATTATGACCTATATATTCTGTACCATGTGTAGAAATAAATAAATATATAAAAATTTGGTCAAACAGCAAAAAGAATCACACTTGTATTACAGGAGACTGAACTTGTTCAATACCAAGGAGCGTCTCAACTTGAACCATTGACTCAATCAAGCTGACATACTGGTCTGATGACTCTACCAAATCTGGTGGTAAGTCTCCAGCCCATATCTGACTCTGCAGGCTCAGCATATGGAGCAGGGTTGGAGTAGGACTCAGTGGAGGAGTTTAGGTCGACATCAGCACCAACCAGCCCACCAAAGACAGGGTAGAATTCTACAGATGGGGTAAGGGGATCAGCGTCTGGACCTGTATCAGTGGGGGACTGTTGTTGGACCCACGATGCTGTGCGGCTGTCATCACACTCACTGACACTGGGGAGGGAATCAGTGAGAGAGAGCCCAACTGATGCTGCTTCCATACCCACAATTGATGTTGCAGTCTCAGGCATACCAGACATAAAGGGTCATTGGTCACACTGCCAGCAGGATGAATGGAGTCATCACCCAGAGCTACATCTAAAGGCAAAAAGTTGACCTGGAGAAGTAAGTTGCGATGCACCACACGTTCATTTCCTTCTTTGTCCCTGATTCGATAGATATGAAGAGCAGGTTTTGAGGACACCACTGTGTAGACAACAGGATCCCATTTGTCAGAAAGCTTCCGCTTGCCCCTAATTCCTTTGTTTGCTACAAGCACCAGGTCACCCAGTGAAAGAGGTAGACCTTTAGCCTTTTTATTGTACTGATCAGACTGGTGTTTCTGCTCCACTGTGCTGTTTTCCTGGGCCAGTAGCATGGCAGAGCGCAAATCACCCACTAGTGACTTGACATAGGTGTGGTAGTCACAAACTGTGTCGTCACGGAGAACGTTCTGAAACATGAGATCAATTGGCAATCTGGGAACCCGCCCAAACATCAGGTAGAATGGTGCAAAACCTGTGGTCTCATGGACAGTACAATTGTACACAAAGGTCATCGACTGAATCATCTGAGGCCATCTCTGTTTTGATCTTGGAGGTAGAGATCTCATCATATTGCCAAGGGTGCGGTTAAATCTCTCTGTGGTCCCATTCCCCATAGGATGGTAAGGTGAGGTACGAGATTTGCAAACACCACTCAACTGCAGAAGCTCAGCAATCAGCTCACTTTCAAAATTTGCTCCCTGATCAGAGTGTATGCTGGGGAAGCCATAGACACAGAAGAATCCATCCCAGAGCTTTTTTAGCAACACTTTTGGCAGTCTGATCTTGGCATCGGAAAGCATGTGCCAACTTTGTAAAGTGATCAGTGATCACAAGGACATCCACAGATTTGTTGCTGCTGTCCTCAGCTGACCAGAAATCAATGCACACAAGCTCCAGTGGAGCACTGGTCTTAATGTTCTCCAAGGGGGGCTCTTGCAGCTGGCTCAGGAGTCTTGCTGAGGATACATCTGTGGCAGTTTCTTACATGGTTGCGCACATCTTTCTCCATGTCATACCAGAAGAATCGTTGACGAGCCAGGGAGAGTGTGCGTGGTTGACCTTGATGACCGGCATGGTCATGAATGCCAGACAGGACGACTGACTTTAGAGATTCGGGCACAACAAACTGGAATCTCTTGTGTTTGGTCAATTGATCCTTCACAATTCTGTAGAGGATGCCATCAAGGAATGTGAGTTTTTCCCATTGTTTCAGGATCCTCAGCGTTTGTTGATTCTCATTGCAGCGCGCTCACGTCTGGTGGGCCTGCGCTTCCGCTCAACATAATAGGCAACTCTTGCGACAGTAGGGTCCAGTTTCTGGTGGGACAAGAGGTCAGCCTGGGACAACACAGAAGAGACATCATATCCAGGTGTAGTCAGTGTCGTCAGGTGATCAGCCAGAGATGCTGCACGCTGCATTGGAGCAGAATCCCAGTCGCTGACAGAGGACAGAAGAGAAGAAACATCATCTTCTGACAAGGACACATTAACAGCAGTCGAAAGGGGAGGGTCATCCAGTGATTGGGGCAGGCAGGTCAAATGGAAGGCTTCCTGCACTCTGAGATCTTTTACATCACAGGCTTGCTCCAATAGCTCAGCATATGGCTCTGACAGCAGCCGATTGGCTAAGGGCTTCACAAATGGGTCTCTACTGAGGGCGTCTGCCACAACATTCAGCTTGCCAGGGACATACTTGATCTCAAAGGAGTATGGAGCGAGCTTGGAGACCCAGCGCTGCTCACAGGCATCCAGCTTTGGCTTGGTCAGGATGTATGTGAGAGGATTGTTATCAGTCCAAACTGTGAATTTATGGCCCTTAAGCCAATGACTGAACTTGTCGCACACAGCCCACTTCAGAGCCAAGAATTCAAGTCTGTGTGCAGGATACTTGACTTGGCTGCGGCTGAGAGACTTGCTTGCAAAGGCTATTGGTCTCGCTCTCATTTCACCAGCTGGAACCTGGGACAAGACAGCCCCAGCCCATCCATGGAAGCATCGGTGGACAGAAGAAATGGCCTCTCAAAATCTGGATGTGCTAATACCACACAGTTGAGAAGTGCCCCTTGAGTTCTTCAAATGCACTTTCACTGGCGGAGTCCAATCTTGGGGAGTTAACTCACGGAAGGTTCCAGCTTTGCCCGCCCATGGCAACCCTTGGTTGTCCTTTTCTGACCTGCTGTCAAAGTAAAAGCGGCTTAGCAAGGCGAGAGCATCCTGGGATAAAGTGCTGGTAGAACATTACCATGCCAATGAAAGATCTAACTTTCTGTTGAGATGGAGTACAACCATCAGCATTCATGAGGTCTTCTTTTGAAAGTTGGAGATGACCCTCACTTTGTCCTGGTCAACCGAGACACCATCAGCATCAACCACGTGACCCAAGAACTTTACAGACCTCCTGAGAAGATGACATTTCTTCTGTGCCAGCTTTAGGTTAGCGGACCTCAGGCAGAGAAAACTACCTCCAGTCGTTTTAGAGCCTCCTCCTCGAAGGTGCAAACACCAGCAGGTCATCAAGATAGCAGAGAAGACTGGAAAAGTTCATATCACCAAAGATGCTGAGCATCATTCGCATAAAGGATGCTGGACTGTTGCAAAGGCCTTGGGAAGTCTGTTGTATTCATAAAGGCCAAGAGGTGTGGTGAAAGCCGTATAACGTCTGTCAGACTCATGGAGGGGGATGTTGTAAAACCCTGATGTCAGATCCATAGTACTGAAGAAGGCGTTTCCACCAAGGGCAGCAAGGCAGTCAGCCTGATGGGGAAGTGGATGTGCATCTTTAACAGTTTTGGCATTAAGCCAGCGGAAGTCTGTGCAAATCCTCAAATCCCCTGACTTCTTCCAGACCATTACCAGTGGCGAGGCATATTCACTGATGGACTTACTGATGATGCCTTTCATCTCCATGTCTGACAGCACCTCTCTTAGCTGTTGATAGTGCGCTGGTGGAACACGGCGAAAGGGTAACCGGAAGGGCGGTCATCAGTAAGGCGAATCACGATGGACAAATTCCTTTGCCTCACCACAGTCCAGCTTGTCTCGAGAGAAGATGTCCTTATAGGTCAACATGAGCTCAGCCAGTTTCCTCTTCCACTCATCAGACACTTCACATCCCTCGATGTCTATGTCGGATAATCCACAGTCCTTAAGTAGCTGCACAGGGTCATGTGTGTGATCTGAGGGGGCAGATCCAGTTTGGGTTGCATCCTGGGTTTTGCACACACTTTGAGTGATGTTCAGCTCCTCTACGGCAACACAAGGGAAGACATCAGCTATTTTGGAATTGCGTGGCAGTATTACTGGGCTTTGCGTGGGATTGAGGATCTTCATTGGGATCCAGTGATCTCCCCACATGGGTGTTATAAGCCGCCCCACCATGATGTTCTTAGGAGTGGAGCGGGCAGACGAAGGCTCCACTAATGACAGTGCTCCCAGGTGACACTGGAGCAGATGGTGGTAGTTTCCCCCATACCACATATTCCTTCTGTGGCAGTAAGGTGACAGATTGTCGCAACTTTACTGTGCCAATTTTTTCTGGCAACTCAGGACCTGTCCACCGGGAGATGCAGCTCAGCAGCTGGAGAAACTGTTCACATTCGGGGTCAGTGTTACTGGAGGAAATAAGCTCCCAGTACCTTGCGTTAGACTTAAACTCCTGAATGATGGGCCGCAGCACATTGCTCCCAATAATGAGTTCATCCCTTTGCCCAGGTACTACAAATGTCGGCACAATGAATCTGGATCCATAGATCTCAATGTCCAAGTCATAAATACATTTTGGTTGTGTGAGAAGGCCACCACAACCGACAAGCACCACACTCTCCGGTACAGATTGGGGATTTCTGGCAACACCTAAGCCTCTTAGCTTAGATTCTGCTTCTTCACTTAGGGTGCATGACATGCTTCCTGAATCAAGCATCCCCCTCAGAGTAGACTGGCCACTGATTGACACTGGAGCATAGAACAATTCACTCGCTGCCTCAAGTCTTTGTGACCCCATAAAAATCACTGTCTTGTCATCAGGTAAATTATTGCAGTAGTTGATGTACATAGAGTGAGGATCTGGTGCACTGGTGAGGGTGTCTTCAACACTGCCCATGCTGTCCCTCTCATGACATGGGCTGGTTAGTTTAAATCAGCATGAGAAGGAGGCACTGGTGTGGCTGGGTTTCGGAGGTCTGTTGGCATTCATGCCTTAGGTGTCCAGGGCTGAAGCAGTTGAGGCACAGTCTGTACAGTCTACAGTGTGCATGTGTTGTGTGATCTCCTGAGCCACAGACTCTGCATGATGTATGCTGAGCACTCTGTTGGCCACGGGAATGGTTAGAGTGGTAGGGGCGCCTCTGTCCAGTAGCAAGGGATGCAGTGCATAAAGACAGGACTTTATCAAACATAGCCACCATATGTTGAGCGCCAGACTCAGCTACATTAGAGCCAGAAATGGTAAGCGATGGATGTGTGGAAAGTGCATTAGGCAGCGAGTAAGAAGCAGGGAGCTGTGGACTTACAGCTCCACCGGATGATATTGACTGAGCAGCAGAAACAGCTGATGGGGCCACAGGTAGAGAGTTAGAAGCTGGCTCACATGTTAATGAAACAGTTGATGGCGCACCGGAATAAGAATGGCAGGCATTATCAGCAGGACTCTGATTGAGGGCAGAAAGACACACAGTCGGTTGTGGATGAGAGGTAGCTCTTTTCATTTTTTCTCAGCGGTTATCCAAAGCGGTCCTGGACCTCAGCTGCGGTCCATTCCTCCGGAGACTTCAATTGAAATGACAAAGCAAGATTTGGATCAGGACAATGATTAATGAACATCATGACAACCTCTGTGCTGGGGTCCTCAACCAGTTTGCCTCGCCCTCGCGGAGACACTCATCGGCAGCATCAATAGACTTGTTTAGGCGGATCCAGTAATCCATGGCATCCTCACCAACTCGTGGCACAGTGCTGTAGAAGTCTTTCATGGGAAGGCTGGAATATGTCAGTTCACTGAAGTTGCGCTTTAGTATGTCAAACACAGCAGTAATCAGTTCAGCTCCACGCAACTCAGGGCGGCAGCGGAGTGATACTTTGACCACATCTCTAGCTTTGCCTGTCAGTCTGGACATTATTAGGTCAAACATTTCTTCATGTGTTTCACAGTTCATTCTGGACAGGTAACATCTCATCATGTCCTCCCATTCTTGAATGGAGAATGCCTGTGTGGTCACCTTTAAAGTGTGGTGGAGCTTTGGTTTCTGACTGAACAACAACCCTCAGCTGTGATGGATCATTGCGACTGGTATGTTGGCTGTCAGGGGGTTGTGACTGGGTGTGGCTGGGCAGGTACATTGTGCTGAGTTTAGCTTTAACACTCTCCCCAATTTTCACTGCCAAATCAGTTAGTATGTCACCTAGCACCTCAGTAGTGACAACTTGTGTAGGCTGTGACTGTGTTTGAGCAATAGGTGTGGAGGTAGCTGCAGGGACTAATGGTGGGAGCAGTGCTGACTGGTCTACTGTGCTTTCATCAATACCAGGGACTATTGGCCTACCCCTACCAAAACACAATGAAGCAATCTGCTGACCTCTCCCCAAGCCAAAAGTGACATGACGCCCCACATTATCTCGCTCAGACATATTAATGGCAATGACAGTGTTATCTTGCACAAGATAAATAATAAATAATAAATAATAATACTACACAGTGTTGAACTGTAAACACACTGCAAGGTAGTTTGTAATGCCAAACAATATCACAAGGTCATTAATTCCAGCAACAACAACAAAAAAAAAAAAATGAAAACAATTAAACACCCCCTCAAAAATACAACCAAAAAAAACTATAAAGTCTGCAATTTACATTACTCTACTCAGGAAGAGAAGGAAATAAAATAGAAATACCAAGGAGATGGGCATAAAACAAGCCTCTCAATTTATAAAATGTACAAAATATCACTTTTTTTCTTTTAAAAATATCTTTCATAAAGCGAACTTTATGATTGTAATGACTCTAAGCATTCATTAGCCATTGATTACATGGATACCTGAGAGTCAAAGCGCAGGGCACACTTAAGTCACTCACGACACAGGCACCTGAGAGTCAAAGCAGCAGGGCTAGAGTTTCCATGCAAGGTGGAAGCGGAGATCAAAGCAGCAGTTTCGAATCCCACGGAGCAGGAGATCGCTGGTTGCTAAGTGACGGGTCAAACGGCACCAAGTGTAACCGGTGGTTTCTTATTTTGCGTGCGTTGTGTTATAAAGTTGAGGCACAGACCAGGATATCTTTGGAGGCGATCTCCGTTTATTCTCTCTCTGACAACAGCTGACAACAGATGTAAATACAAAATCCTTCGGTCAATTATTATATTACAACCTCAGCCCCTCTTCTATGAAGTACAACAAAACGCAGTAAATCAATAAAATACAACGACCGGAAAACATACCTGACAACAGATGTAAATACAAAATCCTTCGGTCAATTATTATATTACAACCTCAGCCCCTACACAAATTAAATGACAAAGAATATATTAGTATATTACACAAGTTTAAGCTAATTGGCAAAACACACAACTCTCTGTGGTTACTAAGTAGCTTACCTCTTCTATGAAGTACAACAAAACGGAAGAGGTAAGGGTGGGGACCCCATTTATAGAAGGGTGTCCCCTAAAAGTTAACGTAGGGGTACAAAACATAAATCACAAAGGTTCCTCATATTGACACAGGAGATCTTACTCGTCAGGTGTTCACTATTTACATAGAATATTGTGTAATTATAATATTACATATTTAACTCTGTTACACTAACATAGAGTCATCACTGTCTCCTCTCCTTCTGATTCCTCTGTAACTCACTGATATATAAACTCCTCCTCTCCACTCGACCTCCCAGTAACAGCGACCAGTCAGACCATTTCTACACAGCAGCTGATGCCAGCTGTCAAATCTCTCTGGATGATCAGGATATGGCTGCTTCTCTCCCACCCGTGTCACTTTCCTGTTGTTGTCAGACAGTTTGAGGTTTCTGTGTGCTGTGTTTGTGTCCAGTGTGAGTTCACAGAAATCTGATGAGAGAACGAGACACAACACAGCAGCAGTTTATCATCAGACACATCTGAAGGTTTATTCTTTGTTTGTGTGCTGATGTTGTTCATTTCTATAAAGTTTAATGATGATGCATTTAGTCAGTAATGTTTGAATGAATAAATACCACAACTATCAACTTTGTATTGAAAGAGAAACTGACTGTGTGCTGTTTTGTCCTCATGAGTCAGATTGAATCCACACTTACACTTCCTCAGACCAGGTTTTAACCTCTGCTCTCCACCATGGTCCACCCTGGAGGAAGAAACACAGTCAGAGTGATTTTCTATCCAACATGAGTCCTAACTGCTGTTCAACATGAAGCAGTGTTCCTCAGTTTGTCAGTATGACAGAGAAACAGGCTGAAACTCATCTGGGTCAACTGTCTCCAGGATTCTTTCACTGTCTGAGAGAAAAAGACCTGAAGAAGAAGAAGAAGAAGAAGAAAACAACTAATATGAGAGCAGGATGTCAAATATTGTCCTCTGCATGTCGTCCTGCTAAATAAACAGTTTGACCAGCATTCACGCATGAACAATTAAACTGTTTCTAGACTGTTCTCAGATCAGTCTGACCACCAGATTTAACTTGTTTTGTGTAATTTATATGTCAGAAACAGGGTCTGAGGACAGAGAGTCCATATGATGTACAGATTGTAAAGCTTTCTGAGACAAGTTTGTGATTTTGCACTTGATAAATAAAACTGACTTGACTTGTGAATTTCATTTCAATAAAGGACTGTATTTCACAGAGACAGATGAGGCTAAAGGGCGAGGACAGTGACTTGATTTAGACGAACTAACGTTGTGCTGTAGAAAACAAACTTTCAAATGATTTATGATTCAATATGGAGAGTTTTCAAAAGAGCGGTCAGACTTTAACTTGGAAAGTGCTAACAAAGATGAGATTTACACGATCTAAAGTTCACAAACTTGGTGTAAAACAGACAAAACATAATGTTTAGAAATATAAATGATATATATTAGTGGTGGGCATAGATTATTTTTTTATAGTAGTGACCGCAACAGATGCTGATTTTACTGCTTCCATGGAGCTCAGACCTCCTTATGGGAGCTGAGCTCCCACGTAACTCCAACCCTGTTTAAAGTGCTTTATAAATACATTTAAATTGATTGATTGATTGATTAATTAAATAATGTACATTCTAGACTCCTACAGAAACAGCATTACATTTGTTTAGTCAGGATGTTTGTACATTTACTAATGATTATATATATTCATGTTTCTGTTGTTCTGGCAGAATATCTGTTTTTAGTGTTTTCAGTAAATAAAAGCAACACTGTGACCATTATTTCTTAATCAATTTGATGTTGTTTCTGGCTAAATTCCATAAACAGAAATTTACAAAAAATATACTTTATTTTTGAACAATCCGTTGATCCTCCAACAGAAAGGCTTTGAAGATAGGTGACTTAATGTCTGAACTCGCTTGAAGGTCTTTCTGTGATATCCTTCAACCAAATCCAGGTGGCCTTGACTTTAACCTTCTTTGGATAACTATGACCTGGATGACTGAGAACCTTCACAGACATCTGTGATATCCTTATTTATTTTCGCTGTATTGTTCTGTTATTGTACCCCCTAGCTATGAATACATCGGTATCCCTAATGTGTTAAAGTATCCATGGCAATGTTAAGATTGGTGATATATGTTGCTATTTGATATTATTAAAAAGTAGTGGTGGGCATAGATTATTTTTTTAATCTAGATTAATCTAGATTAAAATGGCTCATTTGAATTCTGCCGAAGGCATTGAAAATATGTGTCGTGAATGGGTTTCAAGCCAGGTGGCTCATTAGACCAGGGCTCATCTCCTGTTTCCAAAATGCATCACAAACTGCTTGAGAAAGCTGTTCTACTATGATAATTGGTGATGAAAATAAATCGTGTTCAATAAGATGTACTTGTGTGTAGCGTGTGATGTGCTTTGCGTTTAGGTGGTAGGCTACTTAAGACTAGTAAACTAATTCCGCGTGCACAAGGTGCAAACCAGGTGTTGTGCCGAGTTTTGCCTGGCTGCCGAGAATTGCATGCACCTCCAAATAATGCTTTTAAATGCTGTAAAATTCTTTGTGGACTTCATCAATGGTGATAAATTGTATAGTATATATTAGTAGTAGTATATATTAGTAGAAGTATATATTTTTATGAACGGTTAGAGTATTTAATATTTTAATACACTTAGTAGGCTAGAAGGACCATTCCTTGACATTCAGTACATATATGTGGCGATAAAGCTGTTTGATCACTGAGCACAACAAAGTGTCTGAGAAGGACCTAAAGAGGTGGATGCATAATTCGGCAGATCAGAATTTGTAGGCTCCCTGCCGAGATTTGCATCCACCTCTTTTCTCAGCATAGATGACCGTTAGCACCCGCGAGGTGCATGCGATTCTCGGCAGGCAGGCAGAATTCGACACAACACCGGCGGCTTCAGAAATGTTACAGTACCACGAGTGCTGTCCAATAGCTGTCTGTGGGCGTGTTGCTACAGTCAGTGTGAGTAAATACCGCACAATGTCGTTTTTAATCAACCAGCGTATCAATAACTAACCTGGCTAGTTGTAAACAAACAGCTGGCCGAGCAAGGTTGTAACTTCGCCGTCAACTCGGGTGTGACGTCATTCCCAGCTCCGACCTCCGAGGTAACGCAGCAACAGCTGCATCCATGTTAGCACGTCACGTTTGATGTGGTAATTTCACAGTAGGCAAACACACAGGTTCGAAGACTTGTTCTCGCCCCCTACAGTGCGATTCGGTATACATCTGCGCTAAAATATCAAGGTGAAAGTCATCATAGCTGCGTAGTATAGACCCAGCTCCCAACCCAACTTTGAGAATATATTAGCGGCGATATTTTTTTGTGTCGCCCGATAAGAGTCTCACATTAACGCAGCCATTAGCGCCGATAGCGGCCCACCACTATTAAAAGGAAGAAAAAAGACAGAAAGCAAGAGCTGTGATTGGTCGGCTTGGTAGCCTTCAGGAAGAGCTCCGTGCTTTGAAGTAAATTTTATTATTAATACTAATAGTATTTTTTTTGCATGTTTTCACTCACATAAGAGTGAGGTAATATACATTCCATCAAATTTTGACAGGTACTTCCGGTCCCGCCCATACTGGAAATATGGCATAACTGATAAGAGTGTTGTAACCGGTGCAAAGATGCGTGTGTGTAACTGATAAGAGGGTTGCATGTATCCTTCCGTTGTGTGTGTTTTTGACTGATGATTGGAGGAGGTTTTTCATTGATTTAAAGACTTTATTAAGTAATAAAACATGAACTTAAATGAATTAACTGGTAGGTGTTTATGGCAATGCATTTACCAGTAGAAAAGTACAACAGTGAGTTACAAGTAATGGAGTAATCTCCGGGGCCAGCAAAGGATCAGTATGAGGTTTCTTCACTGATTTAGAATTAAGGTAGTCTTTATTACTAAACAAGTAAAGAATAAAATGAATTAAGTGCAGTAAAGCAGTAAAATAGTATAACAGTAAGTTGAAAATTAAACAGCATTTTAAATTACCTTCAACAGCATGCTGCAAAATAATGAGTTCCAAAATTAAACTTTATAAAATCTTTGGTAGTGCTCTGTCTTACAAAGTTACCATCATTATCACTCTTGTGAAAAGCTGTAGCCTAGTCTTAAACTTGTGAGTCTTAAAAACTTTAATTCTTCTAGAGTCTGTGTCTCTGCATCTCTTTCCTCTCTCCTTCTGGTGTTAGCATAGGCTGTGCAGGGTGCAACAAGGAATGTGCTCCACCCCCGGCCCTCCCTCCATCCATCTCTCCCCTCCCTCTGTTTTTTCAATGATCCACATTAATGTTTGTGTTTTAACTGTCATAAGCATCTTCAAGTAATCTGGTCCTGACAGAATTAACGGCGCCCAACCCCTCACCAGTTAGGCTTTCTCCCCCCATGCAGAATAGTTATCTATAACCTACTCTGCAGTATGGTTTCATCAGACAGACTTTGTTTTTTCGTAACACGAATCAGCCCCAGACATAGTTTGGAACTACTGACTTTATCTGCTCGTGACAGAAGTAACGGTGCCCAACCCCTCCCCAGTTATCTCCCCCATGCAGCCAGGGTTTTTTTCTTCTATAAGAACCAGAAAAAGTCTCTTCACACTACTGACCTGAAACCAGAGCGATGGCCCATCAAAGACAACAAGGTATGCATTCGGTCTTTCCTCCGTAATTTTAAGAAATAGCAAAACCGACGCTTCATTACGGCTTGTTTTCAATTAACAGTTTTGACTTAAGCGGCGTTGACCTTAATTCAACCACATTATCATCAACAAGGTAAGAGGGTCTACTGAAGTTATAGCCTAGCTACTATGTAGCCTACTGTAAAAATAGAAATATTCAGTATTTTAAAGTGTCCTTTCCTGATGTCTATTTTTTATATCGTTTTACAGATTTCTACTCAGCAAATAGGCTGGTCCTAGTAAGAATGTTAGAGGTCAGATGGTAGACCTCAAAGGAGAAGTCGGTGAAATAGCGTTACCTTAGCTTCCAATCAGTGTGTAGGTTTTATTTATTTACAAACTTTTTTATACAAATGTGTTAACATTACTCTTTCTTTCATTACATCCGTAGATGGTGCCAGTGATTGTAAGCAGTATTTTAGGGAGGGTCTTTCCCGGCCTTTTGTGAGAAGAGCTCCGGTTCGAATCGGATCAGATCCGGCTTCA
>JALXJV020000017.1:324244-363809 GCA_024633595.2 Lepomis macrochirus | reverse complement strand
ATACCATGATCCGGTAATGTGTACGCTTGCGGTACTGAAGCCGGGATCTGATCCGATTCCGGAACCGGAGCGCTCTTCTCACAAAAGGCCGGGGAAAGACCCTCCCTAAAATACTGCTTACAATCACTGGCACCATCTACGGATGTAATGAAAGAAAGAGTAATGTTAACACATTTGTATAAAAAGTTTGTAAATAAATAAAACCTACACACTGATTGGAAGCTAAGGTAACGTTACTTACCGACTTCTCCTTTGAGGTCTACCATCTGACCTCTAACATTCTTACTAGGACCGCCTATTTGCTGAGTAGAAATCTGTAAAACGATATAAAAAATAGACATCAGGAAAGGACACTTTAAAATACTGAATATTTCTATTTTTACAGTAGGCTACATAGTAGCTAGGCTATAACTTCAGTAGACCCTCTTACCTTGTTGATGATACGTGGTTGAATTAAGGTCAACGCCGTTTAAGTCAAAAACTGTTAATTGAAAACAAGCCGTAATGAAGCGTCGGTTTTGCTATTTCTTAAAATTACGGAGGAAAGACCGAATGCATACCTTGTTGTCTTTGATGGGCCATCGCTCTGGTTTCAGGTCAGTAGTGTGAAGAGACTTTTTCTGGTTCTTATAGAAGAAAAAAACCCTGGCTGCATGGGGGAGATAACTGGGGAGGGGTTGGGCACCGTTACTTCTGTCACGAGCAGATAAAGTCAGTAGTTCCAAACTATGTCTGGGGCTGATTCGTGTTACTGAAAAACAAAGTCTGTCTGATGAAACCATACTGCAGAGTAGGTTATAGATAACTATTCTGCATGGGGAGAAAGCCTAACTGGTGAGGGGTTGGAGCCGTTAATTCTGTCAGGACCAGATTACTTGAAGATGCTTATGACAGTTAAAACACAAACATTAATGTGGATCATTGAAAAAACAGAGGGAGGGGAGAGATGGATGGAGGGAGGGCCGGGGGTGGAGCACATTCCTTGTTGCACCCTGCACAGCCTATGCTAACACCAGAAGGAGAGAGGAAAGAGATGCAGAGACACAGACTCTAGAAGAATTAAAGTTTTTAAGACTCACAAGTTTAAGACTAGGCTACAGCTTTTCACAAGAGTGATAATGATGGTAACTTTGTAAGACAGAGCACTACCAAAGATTTTATAAAGTTTAATTTTGGAACTCATTCTTATTTTGCAGCATGCTGTTGAAGGTAATTTAAAATGCTGTTTAATTTTCAACTTACTGTTATACTATTTTACTGCTTTACTGCACTTAAATCATTTTATTCTTTACTTGTTTAGTAATAAAGACTACCTTAATTCTAAATCAGTGAAGAAACCTCATACTGATCCTTTGCTGGCCCCGGAGATTACTCCATTACTTGTAACTCACTGCTGTACTTTTCTACTGGTAAATGCATTGCCATAAACACCTACCAGTTAATTCATTTAAGTTCATGTTTTATTACTTAATAAAGTCTTTAAATCAATGAAAAACCTCCTCCAATCATCAGTCAAACACACACACAACGGAAGGATACATGCAACCCTCTTATCAGTTACACACACGCATCTTTGCACCGGTTACAACACTCTTATCAGTTATGCCATATTTCCAGTATGGGCGGGACCGGAAGTACCTGTCAAAATTTGATGGAATGTATATTACCTCACTCTTATGTGAGTGAAAACATGCAAAAAAAATACTATTAGTATTAATAATAAAATTTACTTCAAAGCACGGAGCTCTTCCTGAAGGCTACCAAGCCGACCAATCACAGCTCTTGCTTTCTGTCTTTTTTCTTCCTTTTTAATAGTGGTGGGCCGTTATCGGCGTTAATGGCTGCGTTAATGTGAGACTCTTATCGGGCGACAAAAAAAATATCGCCGTTAATATATTCTCAAAGTTGGGTTGGGAGCTGGGTCTATACTACGCAGCTATGATGACTTTCACCTTGATATTTTAGCGCAGATGTATACCGAATCGCACTGTAGGGGGCGAGAACAAGTCTTCGAACCTGTGTGTTTGCCTACTGTGAAATTACCACATCAAACGTGACGTGCTAACATGGATGCAGCTGTTGCTGCGTTACCTCGGAGGTCGGAGCTGGGAATGACGTCACACCCGAGTTGACGGCGAGTTACAACCTCGCTCGGCCAGCTGTTTGTTTACAACTAGCCAGGTTAGTTATTGATACGCTGGTTGATTAAAAAACGCATTGTGCGGTATTTACTCACACTGACTGTAGCAACACGTCCACAGACAGCTGTTGGACAGCACCGTGGTACCGAACATTTCTGAAGCGCCGGTGTTGTGCGAATTCTGCCTGCCTGCCGAGAATCGCATGCACCTCGCTGGTGCTAACGGTCATCTATGCTGAGAAAAGAGGTGGATGCAAATCTCGGCAGGGAGCCTACAAATTCTGATCTGCCGAATTATGCATCCACCTCTTTAGGTCCTTCTCAGACACTCTGCTGTGCTCATTGATCAAACAGCTTTATCGCCACATATATGTACTGAATGTCAAGGAATGGTCATTCTAGCCTTCTAAGTGTATTAAAATATTAAATACTCTAACCGTTCATAAAAATATATACTTCTACTAATATATACTACTACTAATATATACTATACAATTTATCACCATTGATGAAGTCCACAAAGAATTTTACAGCATTTAAAAGCATTATTTGGAGGTGCATGCAATTCTCGGCAGCCAGGCAAAACTCGGCACAACACCTGGTTTGCACCTTGTGCAATGCGGAATTAGTTTACTAGTCTTAAGTAGCCTACCACCTAAACGCAAAGCACATCACACGCTACACACAAGTACATCTTATTGAACACGATTTATTTTCATCACCAATTATCATAGTAGAACAGCTTTCTCAAGCAGTTTGTGATGCATTTTGGAAACAGGAGATGAGCCCCTGGTCTTATGAGCCACCTGGCTTGAAACCCATTCAGCACAATATATTTTCAATGCCTTCGGCAGAATTCAAATGAGCCATTTTAATCTAGATTAATCTAGATTAAAAAAATAATCTATGCCCACCACTACTTTTTAATAATATCAAATAGCAACATATATCACCAATCTTAACATTGCCATGGATACTTTAACACATTAGGGATACCGATGTATTCATAGCTAGGGGGTACAATAACAGAACAATACAGCGAAAATAAATAAGGATATCACAGATGTCTGTGAAGGTTCTCAGTCATCCAGGTCATAGTTATCCAAAGAAGGTTAAAGTCAAGGCCAACTGGACTTGGTTGAAGGATATCACAGAAAGACCTTCAAGCGAGTTCAGACATTAAGTCACCTATCTTCAAAGCCTTTCTGTTGGAGGAGCAACGGATTGTTCAAAAATAAAGTTTCTTTTTTGTAAATTTCTGTTTATGGAATTTAGCCAGAAACAACATCAAATTGATTAAGAAATAATGGTCACAGTGTTGCTTTTATTTACTGAAAACACTAAAAACAGATAATCTGCCAGAACAACAGAAACATGAATATATATAATCATTAGTAAATGTACAAACATCCTGACTAAACAAATGTAATGCTGTTTCTGTAGGAGTCTAGAATGTACATTATTTAATTAATCAATCAATCAATCAATTTAAATGTATTTATAAAGCACTTTAAACAGGGTTGGAGTTACGTGGGAGCTCAGCTCCCATAAGGAGGTCTGAGCTCCATGGAAGCAGTAAAATCAGCATCTGTTGCGGACACTACTATAAAAAAATAATCTATGCCCACCACTAATATATATCATTTATATTTCTAAACATTATGTTTTGTCTGTTTTACACCAAGTTTGTGAACTTTAGATCGTGTAAATCTCATCTTTGTTAGCACTTTCCAAGTTAAAGTCTGACCGCTCTTTTGAAAACTCTCCATATTGAATCATAAATCATTTGAAAGTTTGTTTTCTACAGCATAACGTTAGCTTGTCTAAATCAAGTCACTGTCCTCGCCCTTTAGCCTCATCTGTCTCTGTGAAATACAGTCCTTTATTGAAATGAAATTCACAAGTCAAGTCAGTTTTATTTATCAAGTGCAAAATCACAAACTTGTCTCAGAAAGCTTTACAGTCTGTACATCATATGGACTCTCTGTCCTCAGACCCTGTTTCTGACATATAAATTACACAAAACAAGTTAAATCTGGTGGTCAGACTGATCTGAGAACAGTCTAGAAACAGTTTAATTGTTCATGCGTGAATGCTGGTCAAACTGTTTATTTAGCAGGACGACATGCAGAGGACAATATTTGACATCCTGCTCTCATATTAGTTGTTTTCTTCTTCTTCTTCTTCTTCTTCTTCAGGTCTTTTTCTCTCAGACAGTGAAAGAATCTCTGTGAAAGAAACTGTCTCCAGACAGTTGACCCAGATGAGTTTCAGCCTGTTTCTCTGTCATACTGACAAACTGAGGAACACTGCTTCATGTTGAACAGCAGTTAGGACTCATGTTGGATAGAAAATCACTCTGACTGTGTTTCTTCCTCCAGGGTGGACCATGGTGGAGAGCAGAGGTTAAAACCTGGTCTGAGGAAGTGTAAGTGTGGATTCAATCTGACTCATGAGGACAAAACAGCACACAGTCAGTTTCTCTTTCAATACAAAGTTGATAGTTGTGCTATTTATTCATTCAAACATTACTGACTAAATGCATCATCATTAAACTTTATAGAAATGAACAACATCAGCACACAAACAAAGAATAAACCTTCAGATGTGTCTGATGATAAACTGCTGCTGTGTTGTGTCTCGTTCTCTCATCAGATTTCTGTGAACTCACACTGGACACAAACACAGCAAACAGAAACCTCAGACTGTCTGACAACAACAGGAAAGTGACACGGGTGGGAGAGAAGCAGCCATATCCTGATCATCCAGAGAGATTTGACAGCTGGCATCAGCTGCTGTGTAGAAATGGTCTGACTGGTCGCTGTTACTGGGAGGTCGAGTGGAGAGGAGGAGTTTATATATCAGTGAGTTACAGAGGAATCAGAAGGAGAGGAGACAGTGAAGACTCTATGTTAGGATGGGATGATAAGTCCTGGAGTCTGATCTGCTTTGAGGATGGTTACGCTGTCTGGCACAATAACAGAAGAACAGATCTCCCTCTCACTTCCTCCTCCTCCTCTCGTAGAGTAGCAGTGTATGTGGACTGTCCTGCTGGCTCTCTGTCCTTCTACAGAGTCTCCTCTGACACACTGATCCACCTCCACACCTTCAACACCACATTCACTGAACCTCTTTATCCTGGGTTTAGGTTCTGGTTCTATGACTCTTCAGTGTCTCTGTGTTCTGTGTAGGAGGAGACAACTTCCAGTCCTGTGGTTTAAATGTTGGTGGTGGATGAGGCTTCACTTTGGTTAACATCTGGCTCACTGATTGTGCCTTTAATGTCAGAAATGTGTTTTCTTAGAAATGGTGAAATGATCTCCTCAGGGCTGAACTTGTTGTGTACAAACTGTGTTGACTTTGATTTTCACTTTAATAAAGTTTTCTTGGAGCAGCACCCCACATGTTGTTAAAATATGTTTAAATTTTAAATTTTGTTAAGATTGTGAGTTAGAAAGGCTGAACCTTGTTAACAAACTGTTATAAAACTTTAGATTAGATTCAACTTTATCATCATTAGCATGTCACTGGTACGAAGCAACGAAATGCAGGTGCACAGTGTCAGTGTGACTGCGTCTTTCCCTCTTTAATTTACCATGTAGACATTTGATCTGCTGTAGCAAGCTCACTTCATAGAGTCGTGGTCTTTCTAAATCTGACTTGTTGTTGCAAACTTCATATTTATATCAATAAAAATGTGTTTTGTATGTGAGTCAAGTTTTTATTTTCTTTATTTCTTTAAAAGAGACAGTGCACATTAATGGACATCTCAGCTTTTCAGCTATGTAAATATGCCAGAATTTGTCATCCCACGTCAGGTCATCACAGTACCAGGCAACACAGCTAAACATTGAACCTGGATACGATACAACACAATTTAAGAGACGCCACGGTTTTCAACAACATATTATAAAAGACAGCACAGTTAGCAGACAGGGATTATGTCATTTAAAGTGCCATTAATTTAGTTTGAGAGCTGTTTAGTACAGGAGGCTGCTGCATCTTGTACGGCAGACAGTAAACAAACACATACATAAACAGTCCAACAGAGTCCATTAGTGGTCACACATTTGATGTTTCATTGTTTGAGCTGGTTCTTAAAGCTGGGGTAACTCAGACGTTCCCTCACAGCAGCCAGTAACTTGTTCCAGATCTCTGAGCCTTTAACTGATAATACATATTGTCCAGATGTTGTAGGTCTGTAAGGCACCGTACAGTCACCTCTCATGGAGGCCCCGGTTACAGTTCTGCCACCTCCTGTTGTTTTCAGTTTAATGTACTCACTTAGTGGGGGCGGGGCCAGTCCATGTAGCATCTTATAGCACAGGCATATTTGAACTGAAGCTTAGCAGGATGTGTTTCTGCAGGATGAAGCAGTGATGAAATGAAAGCGGTTTTCTATCAAAGATTTTTAAGGTTCGTTTGAAGAGAGACTCTATGCGTTTGAGTGTTGTGGCATTTTTAAGTGACCAGTTTGTAAAAAGGATCATGGAATGAAGAAACATTCTGGATTGGCTGAGAGTGATGATGAGTGACGGTCTGTCTAAAGTTGGCAAGATTAAATTGAATTGACTAAATTGATTTTTAAAGGACAGTGTGGATCCAGTTCAATGCCAAGGTTTTTGAATTTGTTTACAATCTGTGAGTCAAAGTCAGAAAGAAATCACAGCAGTGAGTGAACAAGAGAAGGCTGTCGGCTCACAGTACAACAAGACTCAGGTCTCAGTTCAGTTCAACTCAGTTCAGCTCAGCTCAGCTCAGTTGGCCTCTATTGCCAATGGAAGTGTGAAATAAAATCTAGATAATATAATAAACTAATATTAATAATAAGATAAGTAGACAGGGCCATGTGTAGCTTTAGCTGTGAGCTTTCCTGAAGTTCTCCATCCCAGCAGTCAGTGAAGGCATCAGAGTTCATGATGAGACGGGAACTGAGGTGGACGCAGACGTCTTTGAAGCAGCAGCAACCCAATGCTGGAGTTTTTACTGTCAGACCTGACAACGGTAAACTTGGTTCCCATTTCTGTCAGCGTGGTCCATGGAGTGTTCAGACCCAGCTACATTTAGTGAAAAACCAACGAACAGTGGGTTCATTTCTTCTCTCCTGAACTACACTTAGATTCCCAGGGGACAATCTCTTCATGTGGTAACCAGTCCAGCACTGTAAGTTTCAGCCTGTCTCTCACATGGTCATCCTGGATGAGGAATTAAGAGCTTCCAGAAAACGACAGAAGTGCTGCACCTGTAAAATCTGTTGTTCATCCAGAGACACAGTAACCAGACTGTGTCCCTGATGCAGACAGACTGAGATAAGGTCTCTCAGTCCTGAAGCTGACCAGCTGTTAGAGTCAACAGAAACAGTCATGAAGGCATCTCAACTCTCTCAGAGCCTGTTTGATCAGAGTTTGGTTACAGTCGATGGTCAGGACATGATAATGGGAGAATTATTCTATGCTGGAATTCTCCTCTGAAAAACAAGAGATTTTAAATGCACCGTGTCTTTAACAACAAGCTCTTCAGCTTTTAAAGTCACTGAGCAGTTTAATAACAAGTGAGAAGGGAGCTGTCACTAAACTACAAACTAAAGCTTGGGGGGAAATGTTTTTATATAAATTGTATTCAGACGTGTGTGTAACGCACCTGGAACGCTTTGATGTCGGAAGTCGGAAGTTTCAAAAGCTTAATATGAGCTCTTTAATGCTTTGTTTGTTTGTTTGTTTTAAAGGGACAGTGCACGTTGGTGAACAGAAGGACTAAGTCCAAAATGTAAGCGAGCCAGATTTAGCCGTACAGACTCATTTAATCTGGAGTCCCTGGCAGGTTGATGGCAGAACAAAAAACAGAAAACATGTCGTCCAGAAAACATTCAAACAAACTGAAGCACATAATCCCAAGCAGAGAACCCAGGAACATGGATAAAACATAAAGACAGACAAAAGCAGACGAGCACAGATAAGATGGCACATAGAAGACATCAGCATGTGAGCACAGACATTTGTAAAACACTGACAGAAGCACTACTGCACATTCTGACTACATATCTGGATTTGTTGTGGGTAGTAGTACAGATGCAGCTCGCCACGTTACCTTGGTTACAGATTGTTTTACACAAGATTCAGTTAGAAGAAAATGTTCCTGCTTCTTCCATTTATTTTCCTTCTGTTGTATTTTTCTGCTTTCCAACAGCGGAACCGGCTACTGCAAAATAAACCTGTTAGCAGCTTCATACTGCGTACTACTATGAAACGCAGTGTGCTATATGTAGGACATACTACTGTCGCAGGGTAGTATGTAGTAGGGCTGGGCTATAAAACAATAATGAGAATTCTATCATTTTCCTCATGAACAAAATAAATGTTCAATAAGTGTTTGATTGAATTCATTTGAATCAGGAACGAATCAGCACTTAATGTTTCTACTAAGATCTTTATTTTGTTGAGGAAAAGGGACTGAAAACAGATTTGACTTCATTTTCCTCCTGCATATTTGTTGAAAAGAGATTTTCTCACAATAGTTGTGAATGTTCTGCCTCAGATTTGTGAAGTGATCCACTGTTTGGCATCAAGTGTTTGTTCTGAGCAGAAAGAAAAGTTTCAAAGTCAGGAGCAAAAATCAGCCTTTAAACACATTGATCCTGATAATTAGAGAGATTTAATGAGATGAAATAGTCATTTTGGCCGTGACGGCCCAGCCCTGCTCTGTAGTAGACAGTTCAGATTCCAGCAGCTCAGAGGTCAGAGGTCAACACTGAGGGGAACACACAGTCAGCAGCAGCAGAAGGAAAATGTGTGTGTGGATTTAAAGTTTTCACTGCAGCTCGACACAGTGACGCTCAGAGAGTTTGTGATTTTAAGACATAACGTTCAAAATGTCAACAACAAAGTCTCTGAATCAGAAACGACGACACAGTAACTCTTAATCTGCACGACGACGAGGAGTTCATCCTGAAATCAGTTCAGTCAGTTTCAATCAGGTCCTGCAACAAATCCAAATAATAAGAAATCTGTTTAGTCCAGTAACGGGGAAGGGAGAGGCCACGGGGAATTAGAGTTTTGTTAATGCACTTTGCTTTAGTTTATTGTCCTCTAAGCGACGCAGCTTAAATCCTGCTGCATGGAGAGTAGAAACGTGTGTGTGTGTGTGTGTGTGTGTGTGTGTGTGTGTGTGTGTGTGTGTGTGTGTGTGCAGAAGCAGAAGCCTCAGAGAGTGAAGGCCATCTACAACTGTTTTGCTGATAATCCAGACGAGCTGACGTTCACTGAGGGGGAGGTGATCGTGGTGGAGGGGGAGGAGGACAACGAGCGCTGGCTGAGGAAACATCATCAGCGCCGCCTCCTGCAGGTTTATCAGAGACGTGACTTCCTCTGTGCTCAGCTGGGCTCTCTGCTCCGTTTCAGGTCGGCCACGTTGAAGCGGATCCGGCCGGGCGAGGAGCGTTTCCTGTCACCTTCGTTCACTTCCTTTTCTGTCCTCTGTCACGGCTCACGGAGAAAAATCCTTCACACTTCAAAGATGAAAGTTCATCATTTCTGTAGAATGCTCCTTGGAATCAGTGTTTTTAGCTCAGTGTGTTATCAGTGACAGTGTTTGCTTTCTGACTGAGAGTTGTTGCCTGTATTTGGTCCAACCACTTTATTTTGAGACATGTATGAAGTGTTTTGGTGCTTTTAGTGAGTGTTGGAGGTGAGATGAACTGTTTGGCCCAGATGCATGCTGCATCATATTAGAATCTATTACTATCTCTGAGTTGTACTCTGATCTGTGGAGCCAGTGAGTTCTTGGAAACGTTCTTGTGAGACTGGACCTTGTCAGATTCCCAGAGAACACTGATATCTGGCAGCCTGACGCCTGAGCTGCTGTCTCTACCTGATCAGTCTAACTGTTGGACAGTTACATGAGAGAAAGAACTAGAGCTGGAAGGTCAGTGAACACTTGAGGGCTCAGATAATGACTCCAAGCTCCACCTGTCTTACCTTTCCCTGTTACATGAAGCCTCCTAAGAAATATCTGGAACAGTCACTGGATGCATTTTGTGTGAAAGAAATCCGTCCGTCCATCAACTAATCAGTTCATCTATTAAATATTTCAGCTCTACTTTCCTCCTCTCAATAGTAGCTAAAATAATCATTAGTGATGTTACACAGCGTGTTTCAGAAGAAAGTTAGAGGAGCTTCATGTGAGGAAATTAAGAGCTGAGGAGTTTTTAAAAAGATTCATTTTCTTTTTCCTGCTTCACTTTATCAAACAAAACTTTTCACCTCAAATGAACTTTTGTCCTTTTTTTGTGATTATCTGCAGTGGTGAACATTAAATAAGTACATTTGCCTAAGTACTGTCCTTAAGTACACATTTGTACTTTGCTTGAGTATTTTCTCCTTCTCCTCCATCTCAGAGGGAGATATTTTTACTTCACTACATTTATCTGACAGCTTCAGTTACTTTACAAAGTCACATGAAGAGTTTATAAAATCTGATGTTTAGTTAGAAATGAAACTCCAACAGTTTATACAAGTACAGCTGAAATGATTCGCTGAATGACATTGAATAGAGGCGTTAAAGCAACGGACAGCAGGAGAAAAATAATGTGTTTTTGAACATTAAAGCTTGGAAACATTTTCTAGTAGAAACCCAAAATAAAAGTCTGAACCTGAAAATGAGCTTAATGTGGGACCTTTAAGTTCCACTACTTCCCCCTAGAGGCTGTGATGTTCATTACACAAATACTCTTTTTAAGGACAGAGTCCTCACAAGTCCTGTCCTCACAGAAGCACACAGCAGCTAAACTACAGCCGGACCCTGACCTCTGACCTCTCAGCAGGTTTCAGTCCCAGCAGTAGATATTGTACTTGTATTACAGAAGCAGTATTTGTAGTAGCAGCACTATTAGAAGTGACAATAATTACAAACTTTATCTGTTTAACAGCTTTTAAAACAAAGGTAAAAAGTCTTTACAGGGACAAACGAGTAAAAAGGCCTTTAAAGAAAAATGTTTGGAAGCCAAAGTCTGTTTGAAGAAGAGCTTTAAAAGCAGACACCATCTGTGGCAGCCTGAGGTTCTGGAGGTTCTGGTCCCCCTTTGTTAGGAACCAGGACTGAGGAACAGAGTGAAGGGCCCCGCCCGGGGATCTCAGGCTGCATTCTGCCTCATTACAAACCAACATGTCCTAAATCTGGTAGAGTACCAACGTGATCAACACTAGAGCTTAGATCGGGCCCAAAAAATCAAACCCGACCCGACCCGAGCCCGTGCACGTTGTGTCCGAGACCGGCCCGACCCGACACATTAACTGTAATTATGAGCCCGAGCCCGATTTAAACCTGACCATTTTTAAAACATTACGTAGGCGTTATAACCGGGGGCGTCGCTAGAGCTTAGATTCTCCGCCCGAGCCCGACCCGACCCGACCCGAACATAGTGGCGGGAAATATCTGCCCGGCCCGGCCCGGCCCGCGGGTCGGGCTCGGGCAGAGAATCTAAGCTCTAATCCACACTGCTGCTTCATGACATCTTTCAGTGCTGAGCTGATCTTTAGTTCATCAGATGGTTAGTTAGCTCCATCTAGTGGACAGGTAGCAGAACTACATCAGCTGATGTGTGATTCCTCTGACTCTGACTGGGTTTCTGCCACAGGTTAGACTGGTTAGGTCTATTTTTGAGGGGCTGAAGCCACCCTAACATGGTCCTAAGCCCGCCCAAATAACACTAAGAAAAAATATGATTAGAGTTTTTTTGTTTTTGTTTTTTACAGTGCAGACATGTACTCAACAAAGAGAAGCAAGAATATGGATACATACTATAAAATAGTACAAATATTATTTGTATTCATTGTCTTAAAATAATCCCTCTGGTTGTTTCCTCTGCTTCATAATATAAATCTGGTATGGTGTGGTACTAGGACCCTGAGGGAGGCTGCACTTCATCGCTGACACACAGACATGGTAAACGAAGATTGATTCAGCGTAGTTGGGTGATACAGAGTGAAACTGTAACTTCTTGTTACTGACTCTTACTTGTTGAACTTAAGCTACGTCAAAGTGAGGTAAAGGAAAGGGGACATTTTAGTTGGCTATGGAAACACTAATGTTGATAATGTGAACGCCATTAATATTATCTAAGCTATCTCTAGTAGCCTGTTTCAAAACAATATCAGCCCCCATAGAATGTTGCTGTCAGTGAAAACTAAATGTCATAGCGTCCCTGTTAATGCTGCTCTACATCCTTCCATTCATGGACCAGATGGATACTGAAGATATTTTAGGAGAGAGAGAAGCAGGAGACTGGCAGGGCAGCTGATTCAGTCAGAGCTCTACAGGTCTGAGGAAATGTGGGCTGTTTGTTTTCTTCTAACAACAGACATTTGTCGGCAGGTCAAGGCACCAAGGCAAAGCCTGAACTCAATTATCTAGGCATCCATAAATATATTAATCTTTACTCCAAATCTTTTGTTCCTTCCACCATCAGGTTATTAAATTCAGACAGTAGCCACTTTAATTAGGATCCTTATCAACAGCTTACATATGTTTACTTGTATGCAGCCAAACTACAGAGCAAAGTCACACTCTGATTGAACCAATCCACAGTGCAGTGACAGTAATTAGTGTAATTAAATAGCAACTTATCTATTAGAGAGAGGAATTAGACATGGTATTACTTTATCACACATTTACATGAGCAGCTGGAGCATTTAAGTCAAAGTATCTGTGACCGAAGTAAAATGAGCCACATTCTGTCTCTCTCTTTTCAAACTGGTCTCACATTTTGCAGATCTTAGTCCAAATATCCAAACCAGGGTTAAAATCAACAAACAGCTAGATGCAGGTTTGAGAATGATTATTCTTAAATTTCTTACTACAGGATTATGTAAATACACTCAATGTGATCACGTTGTCAAACAGAACACATTGTTCAGGATTCAGATTAAAGTATGCTAGTTTGTTCTGTTTACTTGCTGATTGAAAAAGGTAAATCATATTCTTTAAATAACTGCTTTGGATTCTCTGATTCTCATTTACTGAGCATAAAGCACAGTTCTGCCCTTCAAAGTTGTTAACAGGACAAAATGAAGTTAATAATATTTAAACTGCAGCACCAGAGATTAATGATCTTAAACATACTGTTAATGTTTGACTCCAGTTTCTCAGTCCAAAGTTCAGAGCTGCTCTGTGATTGTCACTGTCTTGGTAAACATACTGTCCTCATATACACTGTGTCCTCACTGTGTGTGTCTGTGTGGATACAACATGTGATGATGGACTAGTTGATGTTATAATAATGAATAATAATAATGGAGAAAGACAGGAGGATTTATTTGTCCCATTTAGCTCACAGATCACAGAGATACAACAGACTGCGGTGAGAAATGGAACCTTCCCACTTTATGTTTCCTTGTTGGGAAATAAAAGGCAGCGAGGATCAAACTGTATCATCAGACCTTTATGTTCCAACAAGGTTTTATACTGTCTGTTAATGTTTGACTTGTTGTTCCTTCCAAAGTTCAGAGCTGCTCTTCAGTTTGAAGACGAATCCAGAGAGTTCAGACTGGATGTGAATCAACAGACCTCTGCAAAGCTCCTGCTGTGAGCTCCATGTTTGTTCTTTCTCTGCTTGGTTTCCTGGTTGAAGCTGCTGATTAATTTCACCTTCACTCATCGGCTTCATGCAGATTATTTCCACCATCAGAAGGTAACGAACAGTTTCCATCATGTTTGTGTCAGCGGCTGTTAAACTGATCTGAGAACAGTACAGATGGTGGTAGTAGTGATGTGTTGTGTCAGCTTTGTTCACTGCGTTAGTGGAGCGAGCGAGGAAACAAGAAAAGAATATTCAGCCTGTTGGTACGTCACACTAAGTGACCAGAAAAATAGGAACACCTGTGTGATGTAAAAACGACAGAGCTGCAGTATGTTTTTGTTCAGACTTTAGATATCTGAGTTTTGTCTCAGCGTAAGAGACAATAATGTACGTCAGCATGTGTGTTACCTGTTTATCATCCATTGTTCTGCCCACAGGGAAAGAAACTATATAAACATATATGTTTAAATATAGGTTTTTAATATGTCACATATATAAAATTGGCTGTTTTTCCTAAAGTAAACATAATATATGTACACATATATGTGTACATATATTATGTTTACCTATATATTAATATATATAATTCCCCCAAATTACCAGACCCAGCAGGATTACTTCCCACTGTGCAACATTAATTGATAATATTTTTACAAATGACATAGATAATAATTCAGTTAGTGGACTATTAATAAATGACATCAGTGACCACCTACCAGTTTTTACAGTTTACAACAGCAATTACACATCTAAAAAGACAATAAACCTCTATTCAGGTGGGTCAGAACTGAAGAGTCTATGGTTGCATTTAAAGATGATCTGCTTTTACAAGACTGGGAAGTAATATATAAGGGAAAAGATATTGATAAAGTATATGGTGAATTCCTAAGAATATTTCAATTATTATATGATAAAATTGCCCGATAAAAAAGATTCCAGAAAACAAAAAATATAGCAATAGACCATGGATTTCAAAAGGATTACAAAATGCCTGTAAAAGAAAAAATACACTTTATAGAGAATTCATTAAATACCGAACTATAGAAGCAGAAAATAAATATAAGAAATATAAAAATAAGTTAATTAAGATTATGAGAATTTGTAAGAAAGAATATTATAGTAAACTATTAGATAATAATAAAAATAATATGAATGGTTTATGGAAAATACTAAACAGTATTTTAAGAAGGGCACGAGACAGTCTAATTATCCCCAATATTTCATTAGTAATGAAAAGAACATCAATAACATGGAGGACGTGGTCAATAAATTTAATAAATATTTTGCAAATGTTGGACCAGATTTAGCTGGAAAAATTCCTAAGTCACTGATAATCGATAATAAATATAATGATCTTATTGAAAGAAATCAAAATTCAATGTTTCTTAAAGCTATAGAAGAAAAAGAAATAATAGACATTGTTAAAAAATGCAAAACTAAAACATCCACTGATTGTAACGAAATAGATATGATGATAGTAAAAAATGTAATCGAGGGGATATCAAAACCATTAACTCACATTTTTAATTTGTCGTTTCAAATTGGTCAATTTCCAACAAAAATGAAAACAGCAAAAGTCATACCTCTGTATAAAACTGGAGATAAACACCACTTCACAAATTACAGGCCTGTCTCTCTATTGCCACAATTCTCAAAAATTCTAGAAAAAACTCTTCAATGACAGATTGGACAAATTCATAGATAAACACAAACTGCTCACTGACAGCCAGTATGGATTTAGAAAAAATAGGTCAACATCATTTGCATTAATTGAACTCATTGAAGAAATTACTAATTCCACTGACCAAAAAAAAATATGGAGTTGGGGTATTTGTTGATTTGAAAAAAGCATTTGATACAATTAATCATGAAATACTAATTAATAAACTGGAAAGGTTTGGGATCAGAGGGATAGTGCTGAAGTGGTTAAGCAGTTATTTAAAAGACAGGAAACAATTTGTGAAGTTGGGTGATTACACATCTGAATGTTTGGACATTGCTTGTGGTGTCCCCAGGGGTCAGTGTTGGGACCAAAATTATTTATTCTCTACATAAATGACATATGTAAAGTATCTGATCTACTCAAATTTGTATTATTTGCTGACTGACACAAACATCTTTATTTCTGGTCAGAATTTACAGCAACTCCTGGACTTAATCACTTCAGAATTCAGAAAAAATAAAACAGTGGTTTGACACTAATAAGTTATCATTAAATCTGAGCAAAACTAAATTCATGATATTTGGCAATTGTAAATCAAACAATCAAGTTCAGTTACAGATCGAAGGTGTTAATATAGAAGCGAGTACATGAAATAAAATTCCTTGGAGTGATTATAGGCGACAAGATTTGCTGGAAATCTCACATTAAACATATCCAAACAAAACTGTCTAGAAGTATTTCAGTACTGGCTAAAGCTAAACACGTTCTAGATTACAAATCACTTCACATTTTGTACTGTTCACTGGTGTTACCATATTTAAATTACTGTGTAGAGGTTTGGGGAAACACATATCAAAATTCATTGCAATCCTTATTTATACTTCAAAAGAGCAATTAGAATAATTCATAACACAGGATATTTGGAACACACCAACACATTATTTTTACAGTCTAAAACAATAAAACTATTTGATTTAGTTGAATTTCAAACAGCTATAATTATGTTCAAGGCTAGGAAAAATGTATTGCCTGGTAGTATACAGAAAAGGTTCTCGGAAGAGAGGGGTTACTGATTTAAGGGGAAAGTCAAATTTTAAGATTCCCAGCTATCGAACTACTCGGAAAAGTTTCTGTTTGTCTGTCTGTGGTGTTAAGTTGTGGAATAAACTAAATGATGAATTAAAGCAATGTCCAAACATAATCCATTTTAAAAGATATTCAAAGAAATGATATTCCAGAGGTACAGAGAAACACTATGCTAACCTGAGCTTATATTTAATAAATCTGTAGTATGTATAAATATTGTCATGTATGGGTAATATCCTTATGTGTATAGAACTTTTGAATATATATTCTTATTGACTATAGATTTATTATTTATTTAACCTTATTATTTAGTGTGATTTGCATAAATATGGTAGTAAGGGTATAAAGGGGTAGGAGTACATAAGTTTTACTTCTTCCTACTCCTTTTTGTACATGTAAATAGAGGGAAGTATGGATTTTGTTTTGTTGTTCATTTGTCTTTACCATTGTTCTTTGTATCATTGATTTTTTTATTTTTTTATTTACATGTTCAAAATAAAGATATCAAATCAAAAATATTAGTAAAATTACTAATTACTAATCCATAGCCTTGTAAATTTTACATTTATCCATTTAGCTGACGCTTTTATCCAAAGCGACTTCCAATTGCTATACATGTCAGAGGTCACACGCTTCTGCAGCAACGAGGGGTTAAGTGTCTTGCTCAAGGACACAATGGTGGATGGGTCAGAGCGGGGGATTGAACCCACACCTAAGGCATAGTCTTATCCACTGCTCCATCTCCCCACAAACAACAATGTTTTAGGAAAACGTGTAGACATCATAGCTTTCCATCTCCTCTCACTTAATTGCCATAGTTAAATTCCATAACATGCCAATTACATGTGATACATGTTCGCAGTTCGCACATACATAAGTCCTTGCGTAATTTTTTTAGTTAGTTCGTAGTTATTGCCTTGATAATAGAAAATATGAGCTACGCATCATGTATGACAGCTGCCAAAGTGAGATATGAGCTACAAAATGACCAGATCCTGCTTTCTGTGTTCATTCAGATTCAGATATTAACTAATATTAATATTTCACAGCTTGATAAAAAACAAACTATACAAACATGTAACATAAATTATGCATAAATGCTATTCAAGGATCATATTTATAATTTATGTTACAACTCAGTTTCCATTTACAGAATTACTTTTATTTAGTAATAAATTTCAACAGCTAATATGTTTTGAGAGAATCTTAATTCCAGACATATAATGTTTTTAATTAACGTGTAAGTCTCAACATGTTCTTACAGAGCTGCAAAACCTTCACTGATCGTATTTAATCTCTGCTCTTAGTAACTAAAGCAGCGTTAAATGTTTTTGATGTCTTTCTCTCAGCTCTTGGTTTTAAGGTTCAGGACAAATGAAACTGTGTCAGACCTTTATGATCCAACTCATTAGGTTTTATACTGTCTATTAATGTTTGACTTCAGTTGTTCCAGGTTGTTCATTCCAAAGTTCAGAGCTGGGGTAAATAAGTAAACTTCATTTATAAAGCACCTTTCACAGACAAGAGGTCAAAACAGATCAAACAGTCCCAAAGTGCTTCACAGTAACAGGTCAGGTGGATGGTGCTCAAAGAGAAACAAGGTTTCAGGTTACACTTGACTTTTTCCAACATCTTCAGACGGAAGTTCTTTATGTTATCATGCCTGACCTACACCTTTAATGTGGAGCATTTCACATCCTTCATTCAGAAAATGTTGATCCAGAACATCATCCATCTCTTATTTACCTTCAAATCTAACGAGCAGAATATAAAATGCTTTTCTCTGATTTCTGGTTTCCTGCTGTCTAATCTCCTCGGGGAAAGAAGACAGATTACTGTTCAGTGTCACGACAAAACTGACAGCTTTTGTTACACTGATATTTAAGAACATTATTGCATCAGTATCTTCATGTAGTAAATTATTATTCTAAATGCCTCTGAGTGTGATAGGAAACTAAACCTTTACTGATCAGTAAAGTCAAATCTGATCTGAGGTTCAGAGAGATGTCTGTGTTATCAAACAGTCCCTCAGCATGATGCATACCTGAGTCTGTATATATCTTACAAACATGTAAGTTAAAGCATCATAAACATTTATCCATGATAGTACAAAGTATGGTATTACAGTATTTTCTCCCCACACCTCCTTTTTCTGTTGTTCAGTTCAGTGAAGATCAGGTTGAAAGTAAATGATTCAGCTTAAAGGGACAGTTTGTCTTTTTTCTCTAAAGACTGCAGCTGTACAAAAATGAATCTAATGTAGTTTCTTTTGTCCACAGTGGAAATGTTTGAAATAACGTCTTCCGTTTGGCTCCATCAGGTGGTGGAATGAATTCTGACACTGTGGTAGAGAGCAGTGATGATCTGAGATGTAAAGCTTGTTGTAATGAATGAGTGCAGCTCTCTCAGCATGTTGTTGTGTTTGTGTGAAGGTGTGGGCTCTGCTATGAATCAGTGTGAGGACAGAGAGGAGGGAGTCCCTCCCTCTAAAAGCACTCTGTGTGGGGAACATGACAGCCAGACCAAAGCTCAGAGGTGAGATGAGGATCTCTAACTGTCCAGGACTCAAATCACTCCACCATCATTATTCACACTCAAAGCTCTGTGTGTGTTGTGTTGAAGCCCAGAGCAGCACCAGGGACCAGACTCTGCTGGACCTGGATTCCTGTCCGTTAAGAATCTCCGGCTGATGTTTGAAGGTGGACACCACTTTGCTATGAAAAGGTGAGAATGTAAAATGTGTCTGTTATTATCCACATGTTTTTCTTTTCATTTCTCTTTTTTAACAACAAACATTAAAAGGTAAAATATCAGAACAAATCAATTACAGGCAGTGATTGAAAAGGTCGGTTCGCCCAAATTAGAAACCTCTTCTGTCTTTCATTCAGACAGTTTTAAATATTTCAGTCAGACAGTCAGAGCTTAACACTCAAATCACTCCACCATCATTATTCACACTCAAAGCTCTGTGTATGTTGTGTTGAAGCTCAGAGCAGCAGCAGGGACCAGACTCTGCTGGACCTGGACCTGGACCTGGACCTGGACCCGGCTGTGTGTCCATGAAGAGTCATGGTTCTATGGACAAACCTATTTACTTCAAAGGTGGACCCCACTCTGCTGGACCTGGACCCAGCTGTGTGTCCATGAAAAGTGACTGGTCTATGGACAGACCTATTTCCTTCAAAGACGGACCCCACTCTGCTGGACCTGGACCTGGACCCAGCTGTGTGTCCATGAAAAGTGACTGGTCTATGGACAGACCTATTTCCTTCAAAGACGGACCCCACTCTGCTGGACCTGGACCTGGACCCAGCTGTGTGTCCATGAAAAGTGACTGGTCTATGGACAGACCTATTTCCTTCAAAGACGGACCCCACTCTGCTGGACCTGGACCTGGACCCAGCTGTGTGTCCATGAAAAGTGACTGGTCTATGGACAGACCTATTTCCTTCAAAGACGGACCCCACTCTGCTGATCAGAGGTCAGCATGTTAAATGTTTGTGTCTCTCCTGAGATGAGGTTTGGTGTCTTTGTTGTGATCACTTCATGTTCTTAACTCTTCACTTCACTTTAGGATTATGTAAATACACTCAATGTGATCACGTCGTCAAACAGAACACATTGTTCAGGATTCAGATTAAAAAGAGAGATGGGTATATGTATCGACCTGTTGTGTTCAGATCATATGACACCCATCAGCTGATCCTAGGTAAACATTTTAATGGAGGGATTTCCTGTCATCCAATGGGTATTATGTCTTTATCAGGCAGTTAAGTAGTCTGTTCTGCTTCTGCTCTACTTCACAGAGTTGATCAGCAGAGCTCAGAGGTTCCCAGTGGTCAGTCTGCCCAGCAGCATCAACCAGACCTGGACTCCATATTTATGGTGGGTAAATGTACAAGCTCAGCTACTACTGCTAATTCCAACAGCCACAAAGTAAATAGTGAAGCAGCATTCTGATCCAGTCTCCATGCTGCACTCTGCAGACCAGCAGGCTTTCTGTCTGTCACAGATGATCTGATGTTGACTTCTACCAGTTCAACTTTACATTTTCTTCTGTTCCAGCTGCTCCAGGAAAACATTGTCAGCTTTGTGAAGAACGAGGTGAAGAAGTTCCAGAGAGTTCTGAGTCCAGATTACCCAGCATGCTTAGAGAGTCAGTGGGAGGATGAGGAGGTGTTGGACGGTGAGGAGGAGGAGCAGAGGTGGAGCAGCAGAGAGGCATTTCTGAAGATCACACTGCACTTCCTGAGGAGCATGAAGCAGGAGGAGCTGGCTGAGCGTCTGCAGAGCAGTAAGAGGATTTGAACAGATTTAACATGATGGAAAGAGGAAATGGAGGCAACATGGGAGAAGTTTCCATTTCAAACTCTGCTCCCAGAATTCTTCTGGGCTGAAACTCAGAAACTGTTCACAGCTGATGAGCTGAAGAGATTTCATGGAGGAGGAAAATAAATACCATCTTGATGTCTTAAAGTTTACATTTATCAGATTTACTGTAGCATCCACTTATTAATCACATTTCTTCTTTCTTCATTCAGGAACTGCTGCTGCAGTGTGCCGACGTAAACTCAAGTCTAAGCTGAAGAAGAAGTTCCAGTGTGTGTTTGAGGGGATTGCTAAAGCAGGAAACCCAACCCTTCTGAACCAGATCTACACAGAGCTCTACATCACAGAGGGAGGGACTGCAGAGGTCAATGATGAACATGAGGTCAGACAGATTGAAACAGCATCCAGGAAACCAGACAGACCAGAAACAACCATCAGACAAGAAGACATCTTTAAAGCCTCACCTGGAAGAGATGAACCAATCAGAACAGTGATGACAAAGGGAGTGGCTGGCATTGGGAAAACAGTCTTAACACAGAAGTTCACTCTGGACTGGGCTGAAGACAAAGCCAACCAGGACATACAGTTCACATTTCCATTCACTTTCAGAGAGCTGAATGTGCTGAAAGAGAAAAAGTACAGCTTGGTGGAACTTGTTCATCACTTCTTTACTGAAACCAAAGAAGCAGGAATCTGCAGCTTTGAAGAGTTCCAGGTTGTGTTCATCTTTGGCCGGTCTGGATGAGTGTCGATTTCCTCTGGACTTCCACAACACTAAGATCCTGACTGATGTTACAGAGTCCACCTCAGTGGATGTGCTGCTGACAAACCTCATCAGGGGGAACCTGCTTCCCTCTGCTCGCCTCTGGATAACCACACGACCTGCAGCAGCCAATCAGATCCCTCCTGAGTGTGTTGACATGGTGACAGAGGTCAGAGGGTTCACTGACCCACAGAAGGAGGAGTACTTCAGGAAGAGATTCAGAGATGAGGAGCAGGCCAGCAGAATCATCTCCCACATCAAGACATCACGAAGCCTCCACATCATGTGCCACATCCCAGTCTTCTGCTGGATCACTGCTACAGTTCTGGAGGAGGTGTTGGAGACCAGAGAGGGAGGAGAGCTGCCCAAGACCCTGACTGAGATGTACATCCACTTCCTGGTGGTTCAGTCCAAACTGAAGAACGTCAAGTATGATGGAGGAGCTGAGACAGATCCACACTGGAGTCCAGAGAGCAGGAAGATGATTGAGTCTCTGGGAAAACTGGCTTTTGAGCAGCTGCAGAAAGGCAACCTGATCTTCTATGAATCAGACCTGACAGAGTGTGGCATCGATATCAGACCAGCCTCAGTGTACTCAGGAGTGTTCACACAGATCTTTAAAGAGGAGAGAGGGCTGTACCAGGACAAGGTGTTCTGCTTCGTCCATCTGAGCGTTCAGGAGTTTCTGGCTGCTCTTCACGTCCATCTGACCTTCATCAACTCTGGTGTCAATCTGTTCGCAGAAGAACAATCAACCTCCCTGCTGTCTAAAGTCTTCAGAGACAAACCTAAACTAACACATCTCTACCAGAGTGCTGTGGACAAGGCCTTACAGAGTCCAAATGGACACCTGGACTTGTTCCTCCGCTTCCTCCTGGGTCTTTCACTGAAGACCAATCAGACTCTCCTACGAGGTCTGCTGACACAGACAGGAAGTAGCTCACAGACCAATCAGAAAACAGTTGAGTACATCAAGAAGAAGATCAGTGAGAATCTGTCTCCAGAGAGAAGCATCAATCTTTTCCACTGTCTGAATGAACTGAATGATCGTTCTCTAGTGGATCAGATCCAACAGTACCTGAGTTCAGGAAGTCTCTCCACAGATAAACTCTCTCCTGCTCAGTGGTCAGCTCTGGGCTTCATCTTACTGTCATCAGAAAAAGATCTGGATGTGTTTGACCTGAAGAAATACTCTGCTTCAGAGGAGGCTCTTCTGAGGCTGCTGCCAGTGGTCAAAGCCTCCAACAAAGCTCTGTAGGTGGATATATGTATGTGCAATTTCAAAAATGCTAAATTTTATATTTGACCAATAAAGGATTTAGTTTGGGTCCATTGCTAATCCTTTTTCAGGTTAAGTGGCTGTAACCTCTCAGAGAGAAGCTGTGAAGCTCTGTCCTCAGTTCTCAGTTCCCTGTCCTCTAGTCTGAGAGAGCTGGACCTGAGTAACAACAACCTGCAGGATTCAGGAATGAAGCTGCTGTCTGTTGGACTCGAGAGTCCACACTGTACACTGGAAACTCTCAGGTCAGTTTTAAGCTGTTTATTTTAAATCCTCCTCATCTGGTTTTAGGTTCATGTTAGTGAAAATAGTCTGTTTTCCTGATTCCAGGCTGTCAGGCTGTCTGATCTCAGAGGAAGGCTGTGATTCTCTGGCCTCAGCTCTGAGCTCCAACCCCTCCCATCTGAGAGAGCTGGACCTGAGTAACAATGACCTGCAGGATTCAGGAGTTAAGCTGCTTTCTGCTGGACTCAAGAGTCCACACTGTACACTGGAAACTCTCAGGTCAGTTTTAAGCTGTTTATTTTAAATCCTCCTCATCTGGTTTTAGGTTCATGTTAGTGAAAATGGTCTGTAGGATTTTCCTGCTGACAGGATTTTCTAAAACTCAGAGTTTATGATGTTTTCCTGATTCCAGGCTGTCAGGCTGTCTGATCACAGAGGAAGGCTGTGATTCTCTGGCCTCAGCTCTGAACTCCAACACCTGCTATCTGAGAGAGCTGGACCTGAGCTACAATCATCCAGGAGACTCAGGGGTTAAGCTGCTGTCTTCTGTATTGGAGGATCCACACTGGAGACTGGACACTCTCAGGTTTGAACAGACAACAAGAGCTCACATTCTTCTCGTGTGTCTATTTTCTCTTATTTAAAGCCCATCTACTCAAATCCATGATCTTGAACAACTTCTTATTTCCCCTAATTCTGAAGAAGTTTTATCGAAACAGCTGTTCATTTAAAACATCAGAAACTTGGATGTTAAATCATTCTCATGTGAGCCCTGCTAACAGCATGGCTCTATGGATAGAACCAGGGGTGGACTGATAATCTAGCATACCAGGTAAATGCCTGGTGGGCCGACAAACCTTTGGGGCCAGTGTATTATAAATTACTTACAACTGTTTTTTTTAATATGATAGAAATTTACATTTACATTTCTTCATTTAGCTGACTTATGTGGTGTCCAACAATAATGCTGCGGTGATGTGTTGAGAAGAAATCCGCTTGACACTGTTCTTGATCTCAAAAATTTATTAAATCAAAAAGTTCAGCATCAATGACAAGCTCTGCGCAGCAGCTTGGAGAGTGACCCAGCCCGATTGCCACTCTGCCTCACTGTTCATTACACATAGTAATATAGGATGTCCAAACATCTGGTAATACCATAAAAGGTTTGAGTCTACAAGGTGAGAGGTCAACCCCTTAAAGGGTGTAGTACTATTTAGGTTGTAAAACAAGGGGTCAGAAGTCAAATACCATAAAGGAGTTCGGCTCCTACATCCTGTAAAAGGTCACTGACCCTTTATCTTGTTGATACAGCTGCCACTTTAAACTGTTGTGAGTGGAATGCCCAGACATCAGATAACTGTTACAATACACCACATATTCCCCCCCCTTCGAGACTAAATGAGTCTCGAAATAATAACTTCCAATATATTCTTCTTACAGTTGTATTTTACCAATTTATCAATTTTGTGGAGTGTGAGAACGAAAAACCTGTCCGGCAGCCTTCATTCCAAATTACCCTTCAAAACAATCTAGACAGGAAAACTTTCTCACGGCCCCTCTGCCTTAGGCGGCCACATATGGTACTCCCAGTTTGTCAACAAAAACATCCTTATCAGTCTATTCAAAAATTTGGTATAGTCAATACATATGAAAACCTCAGGGACTTAAATAAAATCAAAACAATGTCCGAATTCAGGCTAGTCAACCCATCGGACCCTCCAACGGACCTGTCCCTGCCTAGACCCTATATCCCTAAGCATCAAGAAAGAAAGAAAAACCTGAGGTCCCCATGTATTAACTTCCATAACTAACAGTTTAAGTCTTTACACAATTAACACCAATAAGGACATGATAGTTACTTAAGTATTATCCATTCAAACATGTATTCATCTCTACATCAAAGCAGACACAGGAAGGTTTTCCACTGCAGCTCCTCAGCGGTGTCGACTTTCAGTGTAGTGTTGATGCAGTCCAGACATGTCCACAATGTCTTTGTCCCAAGTCCATTCATATTGTCCTTGTGTGAGTATCTGAATCCCCATCTGTACACTCCCATATACTCTGGAAGAAAAGAAAACACCAACCAGTATCTGTTGCAAAATAACACATGAAAATTAAACCACAATATATGAAAATACAACTTAATATGAAAATGGATATCTTTCCATTATTACTTCCTCTGGGTCCACTTCGTCATCTAAATCAGTCGTAGTTAACAAAGGCATCTGAGTATTCTCCCCAGGCATCACCACTCCAACCCATCTCAATATCATAGCTTTCGCAAAAGTCAATAACACAGTACAAAAACAAAACATCAAATACAACGCTAAAAAGGCTGCTATCAAGATCTGAACTACCACTGCTCCCACTGGTCCTAACTGATTTTGTAACCAAGTATTTGCTGACCACCCGGCTCCTTCTGATTGACCAAACGCATCCCTTATACTTTTTAATGCATCTATAACACTAGTGATATTATCAGAACTATCGGGGATCAAAGTATAACAACCATCCTCCGTCAAGTTCATAGCCACACACAAACCACCTTGTTTGGCTAAAATATAGTAGAGAGCCATGTCATGTTTCAACAATGTCAGCCTGTGACTCCTTTGAGTATTTGACAGAAGACTAAATCCTCGTATAGTCTCATTTGCAAAGCCTTGCAATGTGTAAGTAATATTATCAATGTGATCTGCCAAAAACGTCACACCATACCATGGAAAAAGTCCAAGTCCCCACTTCTCACCTAGACTTATCCGCCAATGGTAGGATTCAAGATTATTAAATTGTGCCATGCCCCTCTTCACTCTATTTCCAAAACCAGAATCAGAATGAGCTGTAGCGGGTGGTTCTCCTTTCTGTATTGTAAACACCTCATATGGAAGTTTTAGCGTCGCCATGTAACAGCATCCTATCCATCCATAAGGTAAAAATATGTAAGCCTTATCACCACAAATCCACCAAATATCTTGAAAATTTCCCATAGTCACATTGCCAGGCAACAGCTGATCTCTTACCCTCAAAGTTCTACCCTTCTTACTAGATGGCACAGCAAAGGTTACTTCATATGTGTTTCCACTAACCTTACGGTCATGCTTATCCAAAGACATCATGTAGTCATCACACTCTGATATCCCCATAAACATCCCTGGCCCATCATACGTCCTATTTGAACAAAAACAGCTGTTTGCCCTCACGGGTCTTACCTCCATTGCTTCAGGAATTGCTGTTAATTTATTTTCCTTCTGATCTAACAAATTCACATAAGGTAATTCATTTATCCAAGAACAATTAAGTTTAGGTCTAAACAACTGCGACGCCCAAGACATCACTATATCTGTCGATGATTGTTGCTGATACATTAGCCATGACAGAGCATAAGACTGACACATAACGGATAAAGGTTGGGCCACCGTTTCTAAAATTGAATCCCACGTGCCTGGTGCCGGGACTTTCAACAAGCATGGACCATCCAATTTCTTAAGTGATCTTACAGAATGAGTTAACTGCTGGAACTATAAATTCCTACCTGCCCAATTATCTGTAATTTTCAAAACAGAAGAATCAAACCCATATGCCTTCCATGTAGCTTCCCTCTTCTGTAACGAGCGATATTGATCAGTCATATCATCTGGTGTTTGATCAAAAGTAAAGACCTCATTTTGTACCTGTGGGATAATATTCTGAATGATTTCAGATGGCTCTTTATCATTTTCTTCTCCCATTTGCTCCCCAGTTTCCGGCTGTAACGTAGATTTCTGAATTACATCTACCATACCTCTTACTTCCTGGAAGGTTGTAGTCAGCATCTGCATCTTATTAACAATAGTTGTTACTGCCGTAGTAACAACATTCAGTTCTTCTGAAGTTACTGCTGAAATAATTGAGTTAGCTGATGTATTAACTCTGTTGGTTATTTCCAAGGGCAAAGTGACAAATTTCCTCTGTATATTATTCACTCTTGGAGTGACTACTGTAGTATATTGTTCCTGAACTGCTTTGGTGACTTGTGACACTTCAATTGGCTCTAAATCTTTCATCATAAGCATCACCTTACGGGTCACATAACCTTGTATCCCATGATTTCGAAGCGGAACAAACTTTAACTCTGGATTTAAATAAATGCAACTATATTCCCCTAAATCTTCCCAAGTAGCATTACGCAACAAAAGTGAACAATCACCCACAATTTTCCACCGCCTCATATCATTAAACAGAGAATACTTTCTTTGACTAGGGGGGTACACCCTCCTGTCCTGATAACACATCTTTACCATGACTATTTATCCACTTGGGAGGCATATTACCACCAGTATTCCATCTTTCACACTTACAAGGAAGATATGCCGAACCTCCAAACTTAACCTCTACCACAATAGACAATAAAGTCGGCGTCGGGGAAACCATCTGAGGCGCCACTGTAGTCAAAGGTGTTACATTTATATTTTTAGAAACTGTTGAGGGGAGCTGAGCTGCTAACTCTCCAAGAGGTACTTCAATCTTAGTTTTCGTAACGTTTTGGTCTGACTCTTTTCCGAACTGGCCTGGGGCTGTTTTGTCTAAGTGGAACACTGGCTTCTCCTGTAACAGAGGCACGGCCCTTGGTGACCTCTGCAGTTTCACATTCCACTGAAATAGGCCCCACTGTTTCTGGGACATATTGAAAGTCAATGACCCCAAATCTTCTTTCCTGCCCCTCACTTGCAAGGTCATATCTGGCATTATCAGAAGTGTACACATGATTATCATCATCATTTTCCACTGAGTGGACAACATCTCCTTCTGGGTTTTGGTTCTGGATATTATCATCCGGCCCTCTTGAGCCTTCAACATTTTGGCTGTCCACGAGTGGCACCTCTTCACTAGGCGCGCTTTAACACAATGTGATAAATGATACCACGTCGGAGACCCTTTAACTTGAACAGCTGTTCCTGTACTACGAACCACTTCAAATGGTCCCTCACGGCGTTCGTTATACCACTTTCTCCTAAATACCTTCACGAACACCTTGTCCCCAGGTTGCACTGTGCTCCTTCTTTGCTCATCAAGCTTCTCCTGCACCTCTTCTCTCCTTTGCCTGTCAGAAACATATGTGGATAATTTTTTATGGAAGTTGGCCATATATGTGACATACGTTCTCATTTCATCCTCTAACAGAGCCAAACTTGGACCCTTGCCGCTTGTTCGTAAACAAGGCGTAGGCATCCTTCTTCCTGTGACCAGTTCATGAGGCGTTAGACGTAGATCACGCAGCTCACTCGAGCGACACACCATTAATGCCAAAGGGAGCGCTGCTATCCAGTTCAGACCCGTATGTTGGCAAATCTTGACTATGCGATTTTTCAACACACCATTCATTTTTCACAAATCCCTTGACTTTGTGGATGATAAACTGCTCCCAAACGTTGTTTAATGCCCAATTTTTGCAAAATCAATTTCACTGTTTTATCCACGAACTCTTTCCCATTATCTGAGGATATTCGATCTGGAAGTCCCCACCTGCTTATGACCTCTCTACACAAAAACTTGGCCACTGACTGAGCGTCTTTCCGCTTGGTTGGACAGGCCTCCGACCATCGTGGAAAATCTATCCACAACCACTAACATGTATCGTTTCCCTTCAACTGGTTTTATCATGTCGACAAAATCAACAACCAACTCACGCATAGGACCCCTTGGGGTGGGAATGTAACCAGGAAGAACAGTCACACCCCTACGGACATTATTTTTCAGACAGATTGTACACCTGCCTATGACATAGTCAATCTGTTCAAGCAAATAAGGTGCCCAAAAACCATATTCCTGTGTGATTTTTCTCTTAACCTCCCCCCTTGCAACATGGGCTAACCCATGTGCTTCCTGAATCATCAGACCTAACAGGTCCAGAGGCGCTACTAGAAGCCCCTCATGATTTCTCCAAAGACCCGTAGAATCCTTAACAGCACCTCGGTCTAGCCATAACTGTTTATCAGTCATAGGAGTAGCTTCCTGCATCAAAATCACCTCCTTAAGCGTAATTTTGTCTTCCAAGTCCACCCCATGAGTGACCAAAAGAACCTTGCCCACTTTGTTAGCTCCTGTGACAGCTTTTGCAGCTTCATCAGCAGCTTTGTTCCCTTGTGTCACTCTTGACACATCTGTTTTATGAGCTGCACATTTAGCTATCGCTATCTCTTTAGGCCTCATCATAGCATGCAACAGTTTTATTATTTGTGCATGATGTTGTATTGGAGAACCATCCGTTTTCTTAAATCCCCGACCTTTCCACACTGCTCCAAACAAATGACATACATTATGCGCATATGCAGAATCAGTGTAAATTGTCACTCGTTGTCCGTCTGCCAATAAACATGCTTCTGTTAGCCCCACAAGTTCTGCAAGCTGTGCAGACGCAGGCTGTGGTATTACTTCAGCTTTTTCAACAACAAATCCAGTTCCTTGAGCTTTTACTACTGCATAGCCGGCACACAATTTATCTCCCACACGATAACAAGACCCATCAGTCCAATACTCCAGGTCTGCCTCACGTGAGGGAGAGCCTGCAAGTCTGATCTAAGCCTTGAGTATTTCTCTGCCTCTTGAACACAATCATGTGGCTCACCATCCTCTGAAGTTGGCAAGTTCTCGGCTGGATTTACCGTGATCACACCTCACCAGGGTGACATCTTCCTGCTCCAAGAGCCTGTGATAGTCTCTAAGCCTTGGCATAGTCAATGTGTATTTGCCATAATTCAGTAGATTCCTGATACTATGATGGGTAAGAATTGTCACTGGGTAACCCATTGTAACAGATGATGCTTTTTCATACATTAAATAAACACCCACCAGGGCTCTGTAACACAGTGGTAGCCCTAGCTCCACTTCTGAAAAGGCCGTGGAATAATAGGAGATAGGTTGCGGATTTAACCCTGTACCTGTCGGCTGACAAAGGACTGCACATGCATATTTACCTCCAGTAGAAGTAGACACATATAACAAGAAATTCTTAGAGTAGTCAGGCAGTGTGAGCGCTGGTGCCTCCTGTAACCTCTGTTTGATTGTTTCAAATGCCACAAGGCCTTCTTAAGGCCCAGGAGAGATTGCTATGAAGTTGAGCATTCCCAGCATCTTTAACCATTGCTCTCAAAGGCCCTGTTAAGCTAGAATAATCCTCAACCCATGCTGAAGAATAACCAGCAATACCAAGAAATGTCAACATCTCTCTGACAGTTCTAGGCTTCGGAGCCTTACGAATAGCCTCCAATTGACAATCAGAAATGCTTCTGTGTCCATGCGTTATTGTCTGACCCAAGTAAACAACTTTCTCTTGGCAATATTGCAACTTTTTCTGTGAGACGTTATGCCCCTTTTCTGCCAATATCTGTAGCAATTTAACTGAGTCTTTATGACATGTTTCTTTATCTTTTGAACAGACCATAATGTCATCAACATATTGAATCACAGTGCTCTGCAATACCTGATCTATTCCCACAAGATCGTCTTTCAATACTTTATTAAAAATATGAGGACTATGTTTAAATCCCTGTGGCAATCTCTCATACTCATAGAACTGTCCTTTATATGTGAATCCAAATAAACCCTGACTTTCTATACTAAGCGGAACGCTAAAAAATGCACCACACAAATCTAACACCGTGAAATATGTTGACTCAGGAGGGATTTGGGCTAACAAAGTATGTGGATCTGGAACTTCTGCTGGGAAATCAGTCACCACTTCATTCACTGCTCTCAAATCATGAACCATACGATAAGTCTCATCGGGTTTCTTCACAGGCAACAAAGGTGTGTTACTCCGAGGATTTGTTACTATCTTCAACACACCTGCTTTCAAAAGTCCTTCAATTTGTGGTTCAATTCCTCGAATGGCTTCATCCTTCAGTGGGTACTGATACTTCCAAGGAGGGGCAGCTCCTGGTCGAAGTTCAACTTTCACCGGTTGGGCTGACTTCACCCGTCCAATATCAGTACTGTGTCGAGACCACAAACATTCTGGAACTTGTCGCAACATCTCCTCTTTCATAGAATCTGATTCCATTTTAGCACTACAAATAGATTCATGTGTCATCCGTACAGCTTGTGGCTGTCCATGTCCTTTAGCTGAAATCATGATTTTGAGGAATCGCTGATCTGCACTCCTCCAAATTGCCAAATTCTCTTTTATCGGTAGAAAAACAGCTTCCTCTGCTTCTTTCATCATTTCCCCTATGTGTTTCTGCTCATAGTCTTCAGAAACCAACAAAGTCACATGTGGCACACTCTTCTCAATGTTGAATTCTTCTCCAAATAATCATCGATGTTTATCTTCATAGCTGCTCCTTGTGGGCCCAAAATTATGCAACTTGAGCTTAGTTGAATTTCCTTTGGTTGATGAGCCAACCATTCCTCTGGGTTTGATTGGGTAGCATTCTTGAAGTACTTAAGCGTACAATGAAATGGATACTCTGGAAGCTTTGCATCTGGCATATTTGCCACAATAAATTTCTCCCATATCTTAGCTGGCTCCAAAAAATCTGCACTGAGATTTCCAATCCAAAATACTGAAGAGGACTCCATCTCTGCTTTCATCAATAATTGGTGAACTGTTTCTTTTGGCACTTCTATCAGACAACCATCTGGTGTACACTTTATTGTGCAATTCAATCTACACAAAGCATCTCTTCCCAATAAGGCAATATGTATGTTCTGATACCAATATAGGTATTGTAGTTTTCTGATTTTTATAGCAGAGCTCAATTGGTTCCGTGAGAGGAATCAGCTGTTTCACTCCCTCAAACCCGATTGTCCGAATCAGTTGATTGGACATAGGAAGATGTGTAGCATCTTCAGGCCGAACACAGGTGAAAGCAGCTCCGCTATCCGCCATCACTTCCAATGGTCGATTATTTACTTTCACCTCAATTGTTGGATCTCTTTCCGGCCCTGATGCTACCAGCTGACACCCCCCTTTCGGATTCTCTGGGCACCTCTAGAATCCTTGCTCAGGGCCCCTATGGGGGTTCACCAGTCCCCCAAGTGACCTTGGCTGGCCCCTGAATCCTCCTCTGAAGTTTCCTCCTGGCCTATTGCACTCCACGGGCAAAGTGACCAACCTGTCCACAATTATAACACACTTCTGGAGGCTGCTGGAAGTATGGATTAAATCCTCCTCTGAATCCTCCTCTAAATCCTCTTCCTGAGCGTCCTTGTCCCCTTCCTCTCCAATTCTGTGGCTGTCCATAAACTGGCTGTGGATATGAAACAACTGGAACCACTAGTGGTGGTTGAGGCAATTGCGGCTGAACCGGGTTTGACTGAAGCTGTGGGGGAGATTGTTGCTTTGGTAAACACTGATCCTGCATAACCAGAGCCTGGTTCTTTTCCTTCTTCTTGTTTTCCACCAGTTGTATTTGATTAAGTTTTCTGAGTGTTATTTGATCCTGTTCTTTCTGGTCATGTTCCTTTTTCCTGTATAGATCCACTTGATGGGCTATATGATCTGTATAGACCCCTATTGCCATGCTTCCAAGGCCAACCACCTCTGCCAGCTTACTCCTCACGGGTAGGGGCAGCCCCATCTGCAGTTTAGCTCGCAAAATTGACCGCTCCGTTTGACTCGCCTCTGGATCGTTCCCTGTAATATTCCTCCACACCTGATGAGCTCTCGACACATAGGCTCTCGGATTCTCTTCTTTCCCCAATGGATCAATCAGGATATTGTCAGGATGCACATTTGTCGGAAACGTGTCTTTCAGTGCTCTCCACAATCGATTCCTACTCGCAGCAAACAACTCCGGATCATTTACAGCAGTCCCCACATAGCGGTTAAGTCCAGCTCTCTGAAAAATGTCTTCCATTCCAGGAATTCCAAGGAGATTAGCAAAAAGTCTCTTAATATCTCCTATAGCTGTTTGTGTTCCCACAGTAATTTCTTCCAACTTCGAGATCCAAGGATGTGCTCCATCTTGAAGAGTAGGCAACTTCTCAAGTATATCTGGCATATCAGTATGCTGCAAAGGCTTATACTCCAGATTCTGTCCTCGGATTATCACTGGCAGCATCTTCTCACTTGTGCTCCCTTTTCTTGGACGTAATGCATACTTACTTTCCAATTTTTGGGGCCCTTTTTTCCGCAATTTCTCCCTCTGTATTGTCAGCTTCTCAAACTGTTCTTCCAATTCTTTTATTTCTTCTGGATCAGTTGACTTCTTCAAGGATGATGCACATTGATTCATATCTTTTTCTATTTCTTCAGTAGTTATTACAGGATATAATCGCCTTGAAGCACCTTTACACTCCCACTCTTCATCACTGTCTCCATCTTCACTTTCATCAGAGATCTGATCTCCTATGTCCTTCTTCTTCCAACTTCCATCACCCCTTCTTTCCGCTCTGGCCAGCCGCCGTCTGATCACAGGATCATATCCACCCATGATTTCTTCTGAATCACTTTCATCATCATCCTCTTCCATTCTCCTAAACCTCGCTCTACCCTTAGTTTCCAAACGTGTCTTTTTCTTCTTACTTTTGGAGCTTGGAGTCATTTTTATGGTCGTTTCTGCTTGTCCTCTCTCTATGATTTGTTCATCTTCATCTCTGATGCAATAATCACCCTCCTGAGTGATCACTGGAAGCTGAGGATAGATGTCCTTAAACTCCGCCCCCTCCTCGTAAGGTGGAGGTCTTTTTGCTGAATCCGTATGTGAGAAGGGTGTATTAACTGCTGCCATTAATTTTTCCGTCATCTTTGCCTGTTTTGCCATTTGCTCTTCACCTCTGTCCCTTTTATCTTGAATATCTTTTATCAGTTTTTGTCCCTCATGTTCAAATAACTTAAGAACACCCACTTCCCTTTGTCTTTTTTCTTTACGTTGTTCCCCTTTTCTCCCCTTATTTTGATCTGCCTTATACGTGGACACAAGCACTTGCATTATTTTAATTACATCTGGGTTAAGAGTCCCTTCCACTGGCCATGGTTGTTCAATGCCAGGCCAACGTTTATGCCATTTTCCAGATAATTTTGCAATACCATTAACTAAAGGATTATTTTTCTGCACTACATCAACCGGAGTAATTACTACTTTCATTGTTTTCTTGTCCTTTTTCCCCATTATGACAACCCTTTTATATTTACTTATTGTAAATTATTTTTCTTATTATTTATCTGTTTATTTTTCTCACAGCCGTTAAATGAAATGCCAAAGGAATCTGTCAACTTCAAAGCAATCACAGAAGACTCGTTATCCAGCAATCACACAGCGCCAACCACTGCCTAATGAACACCCAATTTAAGTTTTATCCCCACAATGATCTTGATACCCAAATTCCAACACCACTTCAAGCCAAACAACCCACTCACAAAAAACTCCAATATGTAATATTCAAATACATTGACTGATCAGTCCGTTGCCAAGTCTCCCATTAACTATCATTAACATGAAATATGCTAAGCACACACAAGCAAATAGATACCCCTTATTAAAAATGCGTCTCTACTATCCCAAAAGACACCAACTAAATGTATATCAACAGTGATAATAGTAAATGAATATAAGCACATACACACGGGGCGTTATAAAGAGTTTATGGATTGAACAGTACTGGCCAGACTAAATCCGGGGCTGCAATCTCTATCACCTAATGCGCTGGCCAGCGCTGCCTCTCTCTCTCTCTCTCTCTCTCTCTCAAACCACAGGAGAACAAGGACAAAAACACTCACAACAACTTAACCCTTTTATGTACTCACAAAGTACATGAAGGTTAAATACCAAATAAAGATGCCTTTAGAGAAGGGTAATCGCACATAAAGAAAACTACATGAAATGCACGTAACATATAGAAGTACGTTAAGCTAAAACAAAATTACTGCTGATTATGAAATAACCCAAACCGTACAGCAGCACCAATCAATATGATAATATATTGTAACTTTAACAAATCTTATAACACAGCACCCCTTGGCCAAGTTCCCCTTTTCTATTATCTTACATGTATACAATTCCCTTAATCCTACACACCCTCTCATACACAGTAGAGCAGAGACAGCTCTTCACACACACACTACACCCTCTTCTATTTCTCTCACACACACACAGTAGCTCTCCAGTCAACAATAATGCATTTTTTCACACTAAGCATGCTACCGCCGCTCCTTTTCCTTAACTATTTCCTTTATTATTCCTTCCTAAATTTATGCTACCTCGAGTTAGTAGATATTTAATGAGAGGCTACTTCGGACATGGTTCGTCAACACATGAAGCGAGCGGTAACTTCAATCAAACGTTATTCTACTAACTCCCAGTTCCCAGAACAGACCCGAAAAGTCACCTAGTTCCTTTTCAGGATTTGCGGCCCATCTAAGATCGCCTTTTTTAAAGGGCTTCTTGTCCAGATCTGCGGCGTCCTAATCCTTAAATTATTCCTTATTCCTATTCCTTAACCTTATACCATATCCTTCCTTACTCTTACTAAATTTGCTCAAACCGAATGACCCTGGCCAGGGTTGCACTCTCTTTTTTTCCTTATTCCAATTTGCCTATTTCCCTAAAGCCTAGTCTCACGCGACGGTAGCCTCAATCCCATATGACTTACTGTTATAAGAATCTGAGGGCCCATATTCTTAAGGTTTGCAAATCTATCTCAGCTCACTGTCCGTTACCTAGGCTATTCCTTTTTCTTCCTTTTATTTCTATCTACCTTTCTTCACTACATTCACACACACTCATTGCGTCACCTACAACGCGCTCAAAATTTAGAACGGAGTCTTCTCACACATCCATCCGCAAACACTCACATGGGATCGAACCGGTGTACCCTTTAACGCACACACAGACACACGAACCAACCCGCGCCCACAGTTTTAGTGAGAACTCACCATATACGCCAGCGTCTGGAGCGGGAGTCAGCTCGACGGAGCCTGCAGGAACGATGACTTTAGGCACAACACGGTCCCATCTGGGGTGCCAGATTTCTGTGGTGTCCAACAATAATGCTGCGGTGATGTGTTGAGAAGAAATCCGCTTGACACTGTTCTTGATCTCAAAAATTTATTAAATCAAAAAAGTTCAGCATCAATGACAAGCTCTGCGCAGCAGCTTGGAGAGTGACCCAGCCCGATTGCCACTCTGCCTCACTGTTCATTACACATAGTAATATAGGATGTCCAAACATCTGGTAATACCATAAAAGGTTTGAGTCTACAAGGTGAGAGGTCAACCCCTTAAAGGGTGTAGTACTATTTAGGTTGTAAAACAAGGGGTCAGAAGTCAAATACCATAAAGGAGTTCGGCTCCTACATCCTGTAAAAGGTCACTGACCCTTTATCTTGTTGATACAGCTGCCACTTTAAACTGTTGTGAGTGGAATGCCCAGACATCAGATAACTGTTACAATACACCACACTTACAATTGCTATACATGTCAGAGGTCGCACACCTCTGGAGCAACTAGGGGTTAAGTGTCTTGCTCAGGGACACAGTGGGGATTGCACCCAGGTCTCTCACACCAAAGGCGGGCATCTTAACCATCCCGCCATCCCACCATTTAACCTGTCCTATCCAGCAGCCTGGTATAGAGTATGGTGAGCTGGATACCGTATTGTGCCAGACAGATTTTATTTTAGCAACAGAGTATTAATATACTCCTTTGTCTTTTTTAAATTATTTATTTAATTATGTATTGATTTGTCACCAGGTCAGACAGGGGGGCAAACATGGGGACTGGGGGTACAAACAGACAGCACAGAGGAAGGACAACACCTGTAAGAAAAGGGGGATGGAAGGAGGGAACGATAGGGGACAGCAGAGGGAAACACCAATTGCAGAAAGCAACGAAACCTGCAATAGAACGGGGATGAGGGCTTGGGGAGGAGAAAGACAAGAACAAACAAACACAAACAAAAACAGACAAGCAAACAATACAAATAGTAATAATAGTAAAAGACAACCAGCCGAACAGCAGCAATAAACAACTGACATAGCAAGACAACTAATACAAAAATGTAAACAAGAAACAGTCACGCACAATAAATAAATAAGCAACACAGCACAGCCAGAGAGCTGGAATAATAAAAATTAATTTAAACAAGTAACTGAAAGAAAAGCATCAGGAATAATTCTACATGTGACAACGCCAATTTTTATTTATTTATTTTTTTTGTGTCGTGAATGTGTGTGTGCCTGTATGCCTGTGGGTGAATGTGTGTGTGTGCGCGTACGCATGAGCCTATTAAAGAATGTAGTTGTTAGCTATAGTGGGACGCCGCAACTGTGCCACACCGACCCCCCAGCAACAGTCAGGCAAGAGCCCCAGTAGCAAATAGGGGTGGAAGAAAGAAAGATATGACTTCCAGATGCACCGCGAAGCAAACGCGGAAGACCCCGACCCAGATGCCCAAATAAATAAATAAATTTTTATTTTTATTTTTTTCGCCCGCGCCAGCTGACATCCTACATGCACAGCAACGATACAACACCCCCAGGCCACCGTGCAACACCAGCCAAACCAGCAACGAGGCAAAATCAACCAGCCCAGCTGCATCCCACCACCAACCCACCCACACGTCAGGGACAGAGAACTCCAGGCACAGGCCCAGAACAAACCGGTGCACAGCCCCACCCCGCACCCATACTGCACATTCCAAAAACTAACTTTATACCTCAGTATCCAGAGGGGTCCAACAATCGGTCGACAGAGAAATGGGGAGCATGGATCTGAATCCAACAAAGCAAACCAGGGATGCAAACCCCCCCCCACAAGCCAACGAGGTAATGCCTCGCCCGGACCCCAATTCACAAACCAAACCCCCCGCAGTCATCCAGAGACCCTGAAGACCCCCCCCCCAGACACTGGGCTGGCCCAGTTGCATCTCTTACTAGCCCCTCTCCCTCTCCCTCTGCCCTCTGTTTCTTGCGTTGTGGGCCAAAAAAATCTTCAGACAGATGCCGACAAATGCACAAAAACAACCGAGGGAGGAGAGTGAAGGTGAAGCGGTAAGCTCAGCATGTAGGGAGGGAGCAGGGAGGGAGGGTCATAGTTTCATGTACACTGGGGACACTGGGGACATGTCCCCACCACTTTGAAGTGGGAGATGTGTTCCACATCACTTTTTGAAAGCATCTGTTAAAAATGTTCTTAAATGTTAATAAACAAATGAAAATGCTTTCTGAAAGCAATGTAAACAAAGAAACAAAAAAAGCTACTTCTTTCTGCATTATTCTATTTTTTATATTCTGAATCGCCACTTGCCACCTGAATTTTGCTTACGTTCATATAAATGAAGGCATTTTCACCATAAATTGGTCAGAAAATGTCTCCAGGATGAAGGAAATTGTTAAATGCTCAAAGTCGTCTGGGCGAGGACCCCAGACCACCGATATTTCAGCACCGAATAGGGTACTGTTAAAATATGTTCTCGTCTTGTTTCGTTTTCGTGTGCCATCACACCCCTAATCTGAGCCATATTTATTTATTTATCTCCGGTGGTAACGTCAGTAGTAGTAGGCTGTATTAGAGACCCCCACAAAGCTCAGATTATAATTTGAACCCTGACTTTAAAGCCCCCCTCCAGCCAGTTCAGCCTCTGCCGATGCATTGGTAAAACGTCCGTCAGTAAAATGCATGTTGCAGACTGTATATAAGACGGTGGCAGGTGAAAGTGCGACCCGTTTTTGTAAATGACATGATAAATTGGTTAGCTAGCTCAAAACGTTTGATGCTCTGACTTAACGAGGCGTGACAGTGCGCCTGCGCAAGAGTAAAGAATGACGTATGACTTATGGAATTTACTATAGTCATACGTCACCATCCCGTTTTAACAACTAAGCAACTTTGAGCACAAAATTAAGCTATCTGTCAAAAAATATTTGGCGAACTATGTGGTGAATCAACATTGTAAGGAAGTGAAAATATGAAATATCATAGAAATATCAAAATACATTGGAGGGGGGCTTTAAAAATCCAAAATGGACACAAAATACTGTACAGAAAAAACAAATATTCATAAATAAATAAAAGACACTAAATCCAAAGCTCACATGATGCATAAAATCCAAGTAAAAACAATAACAACCACACAATAAAACAATAAAATCAATCCAATCAAAAGAAGAAATGTGACCTTCAGTTTTCAAAGGCCAAGGAAAAGAGGTGGGTTTTAAGAAGACACTTAAAACAGACAGTGAAGATGCCTGTCTAATGTGCAGAGGTAGATCGTTCCACAGTTTAGGAGCTGCTACAGCAAAAGCTCGGTCCCCTTTGAGCTCTTTGTTTTGGGAACACTTAGGAGCAGCTGATCAGCTGACCTGAGAGAACGGGTGGGTCTATAGGGGGGTAGCAGCTCAGAGATGTAGGGTGGGGCGAGACCATTAAGACATTTAAAAGCAAATAAAAGAATCTTCAAATGAATCCTATAATGTTCAGGCAGCCAGTGGAGTGAGGCTGAAATGGGGAAATGTGCTCGTGTTTACGTTCCAGTTAGGAGACGCTGCAGCGTTTTGTACCATCTGGAGACGAGCAATAGACCCACTGACCCC
>JALXJV020000017.1:296379-323744 GCA_024633595.2 Lepomis macrochirus | reverse complement strand
TAGTGGTGGGCATAGATTATTTTTTTTATAGTAGTGTCCGCAACAGATGCTGATTTTACTGCTTCCATGGAGCTCAGACCTCCTTATGGGAGCTGAGCTCCCACGTAACTCCAACCCTGTTTAAAGTGCTTTATAAATACATTTAAATTGATTGATTGATTGATTAATTAAATAATGTACATTCTAGACTCCTACAGAAACAGCATTACATTTGTTTAGTCAGGATGTTTGTACATTTACTAATGATTATATATATTCATGTTTCTGTTGTTCTGGCAGATTATCTGTTTTTAGTGTTTTCAGTAAATAAAAGCAACACTGTGACCATTATTTCTTAATCAATTTGATGTTGTTTCTGGCTAAATTCCATAAACAGAAATTTACAAAAAGAAACTTTATTTTTGAACAATCCGTTGCTCCTCCAACAGAAAGGCTTTGAAGATAGGTGACTTAATGTCTGAACTTCGCTTGAAGGTCTTTCTGTGATATCCTCAACCAAGTCCAGTTGGCCTTGACTTTAACCTTCTTTGGATAACTATGACCTGGATGACTGAGAACCTTCACAGACATCTGTGATATCCTTATTTATTTTCGCTGTATTGTTCTGTTATTGTACCCCCTAGCTATGAATACATCGGTATCCCTAATGTGTTAAAGTATCCATGGCAATGTTAAGATTGGTGATATATGTTGCTATTTGATATTATTAAAAAGTAGTGGTGGGCATAGATTATTTTTTTAATCTAGATTAATCTAGATTAAAATGGCTCATTTGAATTCTGCCGAAGGCATTGAAAATATGTGTGCGAATGGGTTTCAAGCCAGGTGGCTCATAAGACCAGGGGCTCATCTCCTGTTTCCCAAAATGCATCACAAACTGCTTGAGAAAGCTGTTCTACTATGATAATTGGTGATGAAAATAAATCGTGTTCAATAAGATGTACTTGTGTGTAGCGTGTGATGTGCTTTTGCGTTTAGGTGGTAGGCTACTTAAGACTAGTAAACTAATTCCGCATTGCACAAGGTGCAAACCAGGTGTTGTGCCGAGTTTTGCCTGGCTGCCGAGAATTGCATGCACCTCCAAATAATGCTTTTAAATGCTGTAAAATTCTTTGTGGACTTCATCAATGGTGATAAATTGTATAGTATATATTAGTAGTAGTATATATTAGTAGAAGTATATATTTTTATGAACGGTTAGAGTATTTAATATTTTAATACACTTAGAAGGCTAGAATGACCATTCCTTGACATTCAGTACATATATGTGGCGATAAAGCTGTTTGATCAATGAGCACAGCAGAGTGTCTGAGAAGGACCTAAAGAGGTGGATGCATAATTCGGCAGATCAGAATTTGTAGGCTCCCTGCCGAGATTTGCATCCACCTCTTTTCTCAGCATAGATGACCGTTAGCACCCGCGAGGTGCATGCGATTCTCGGCAGGCAGGCAGAATTGGCACAACACCGGCGGCTTCAGAAATGTTCGGTACACGAAGTGCTGTCCAACAGCTGTCTGTGGGCGTGTTGCTACAGTCAGTGTGAGTAAATACCGCATAATGCGTTTTTAATCAACCAGCGTATCAATAACTAACCTGGCTAGTTGTAAACAAACAGCTGGCCGGCGAGGTTGTAACTTCGCCGTCAACTTCGGGTGTGGCGTCATTCCCAGCTCCGACCTCGAGGTAGCGCAGCAACAGCTGCATCCATGTTAACGCGTCACGTTTGATGTGGTAATTTCACAGTAGGCAAACACACAGGTTCGAAGACTTGTTCTGCGCCCCTACAGTCGCGATTCGGTATACATCTGCGCTAAAATATCAAGGTGAAAGTCATCATAGCTGCGTGAGTATAGACCCAGCTCCCAACCCAACTTTGAGAATATATTAGCGGCGATATTTTTTTTTGTCGCCCGATAAGAGTCTCACATTAACGCAGCCATTAGCGCCGATAGCGGCCCACCACTATTAAAAGGAAGAAAAAAGACAGAAAGCAAGAGCTGTGATTGGTCGGCTTGGTAGCCTTCAGGAAGAGCTCCGTGCTTTGAAGTAAATTTTATTATTAATACTAATAGTATTTTTTTTGCATGTTTTCACTCACATAAGAGTGAGGTAATATACATTCCATCAAATTTTGACAGGTACTTCCGGTCCCGCCCATACTGGAAATATGGCATAACTGATAAGAGTGTTGTAACCGGTGCAAAGATGCGTGTGTGTAACTGATAAGAGGGTTGCATGTATCCTTCCGTTGTGTGTGTGTTTGACTGATGATTGGAGGAGGTTTTCATTGATTTAAAGACTTTATTAAGTAATAAAACATGAACTTAAATGAATTAACTGGTAGGTGTTTATGGCAATGCATTTACCAGTAGAAAAGTACAGCAGTGAGTTATAAGTAATGGAGTAATCTCCGGGGCCAGCAAAGGATCAGTATGAGGTTTCTTCACTGATTTAGAATTAAGGTAGTCTTTATTACTAAACAAGTAAAGAATAAAATGATTTAAGTGCAGTAAAGCAGTAAAATAGTATAACAGTAAGTTGAAAATTAAACAGCATTTTAAATTACCTTCAACAGCATGCTGCAAAATAAGAATGAGTTCCAAAATTAAACTTTATAAAATCTTTGGTAGTGCTCTGTCTTACAAAGTTACCATCATTATCACTCTTGTGAAAAGCTGTAGCCTAGTCTTAAACTTGTGAGTCTTAAAAACTTTAATTCTTCTAGAGTCTGTGTCTCTGCATCTCTTTCCTCTCTCCTTCTGGTGTTAGCATAGGCTGTGCAGGGTGCAACAAGGAATGTGCTCCACCCCCGGCCCTCCCTCCATCCATCTCTCCCCTCCCTCTGTTTTTTCAATGATCCACATTAATGTTTGTGTTTTAACTGTCATAAGCATCTTCAAGTAATCTGGTCCTGACAGAATTAACGGCGCCCAACCCCTCACCAGTTAGGCTTTCTCCCCCCATGCAGAATAGTTATCTATAACCTACTCTGCAGTATGGTTTCATCAGACAGACTTTGTTTTTTCGTAACACGAATCAGCCCCAGACATAGTTTGGAACTACTGACTTTATCTGCTCGTGACAGAAGTAACGGTGCCCAACCCTCCCAGTTATCTCCCCATGCAGCCAGGGTTTTTTCTTCTATAAGAACCAGAAAAGTCTCTTCACACTACTGACCTGAAACCAGAGCGATGGCCCATCAAAGACAACAAGGTATGCATTCGGTCTTTCCTCCGTAATTTTAAGAAATAGCAAAACCGGCGCTTCATTACGGCTTGTTTTCAATTAACAGTTTTTGACTTAAGCGGCGTTGACCTTAATTCAACCACGTATCATCAACAAGGTAAGAGGGTCTACTGAAGTTATAGCCTAGCTACTATGTAGCCTACTGTAAAAATAGAAATATTCAGTATTTTAAAGTGTCCTTTCCTGATGTCTATTTTTTATATCGTTTTACAGATTTCTACTCAGCAAATAGGCGGTCCTAGTAAGAATGTTAGAGGTCAGATGGTAGACCTCAAAGGAGAAGTCGGTAAGTAACGTTACCTTAGCTTCCAATCAGTGTGTAGGTTTTATTTATTTACAAACTTTTTATACAAATGTGTTAACATTACTCTTTCTTTCATTACATCCGTAGATGGTGCCAGTGATTGTAAGCAGTATTTTAGGGAGGGTCTTTCCCCGGCCTTTTGTGAGAAGAGCGCTCCGGTTCCGGAATCGGATCAGATCCCGGCTTCAGTACCGCAAGCGTACACATTACCGGATCATGGTATTCGGCAGGATCAAGCGGCAAACTTCCGGTCTCCCGCCTGACGCCAATACGTAAGTGTCTAAAACTGCAATTCATCGAGTGACCACTTGAGGCTGGCTGCAGAAGGGAGTCAATCTCCATTGACCCCCATGTTAAAAAGCCCAACTTTACAGCAGAATAAAACATGTTTACAGCCTGGTTCAAAAAATGGTTTTAGTGCATATCGCTAATTTTGCCCGTCGTGACAACTGTGAGGGGGGTGAATTTTTTTATAACTCACCTGCTTAAATTATATTAAGCCTTAAAGTTCTGCATTATTAGGGGCGTGGCCGCTTTGATTGACAGGCACCATTACCCTCTACCACTCCTAGCAATGTGTCCGCCGTCTGTTAGCCTCACTCAGCTACACGGAGCTCTGAGGCTCAGCCTGTCGGAGGCTTTTGGACATTTCTACATGCAGATACCGGATGATTAATGGCAGGCTGTGCAGTTCATTGGAGAGAGAACCTCCAGGAAATCCGTGTTCTACTTGGTGAGTGAAATTTCTGTATTTTATTTATGTGTTAACATTTAACAGGTATCGGCATACAGCCGGTTAGTTTAACGTTAGCTCGTCACGCTAATTAGCCATACAGCAGCCCCAAGCTGCTAAGTAAGTTAGTGTGTTTTAACCACAGCTTTTAATGAGTCAAAGACAAGTCAGCTAGAAGAGAGAAGCCAAAATGTAACGTTATTAGATTAACCTTAGTGTTAGACATTAGGGTGATATTGCTTTGGGAAAAAAGGCATCTGTGTGAAGTTGTAAGTAACGTTAAAAGGCTCAGCGCTCAGTTAGCTGATATTATGCTAACGGTAACTTTTACTAACGGGCGATGTGAGATTTAGCCACGTCCTGTAACGGAATCACTGTTCAGTTAGGTGCTAGTCACGTACTATTACAAGTTTCTGCTCCTGAACCCGATGTACACGAAGGGTTTAAAGGCAGAGAGCGGAGGGGGCAGCAGCTGCCTGAAACTGTCACACCGAGGAGCATCGATGCCGCTATGTGAGCTAGCTGTCTCTCCCGAGGGGAGCCGTGCACCTCCGAGTGTAACGTTACTGTTTAATAACTATAACGTTATACTATTCTTGAATGATTCAGAGTACATATTAAAGGCAGTTTAGACTCATCAATAACTTATTACACTCAGTAGATGTAGCATTCCTTGAGATTCAAACAATCGGAGGTGAAAACTGCATTTGATCAGCGACGTTTCTGATAAAAGCTTAAGCATAATTCGGCATAACAGCAGTTGTAGGCTACCTGTTACCTGCAGAGATTTGCATCCACCTTTTTTTTGTCATCATATAACGTTAATGCGCGTTCTGCCTGCAGACAGGTAGCCGGGCTGTAATTAGGGCGATGGTTTAGATAAGTCGAGAAATTAGGTGTGTGAGAGCCGCCTCTGAGTTTGTTTGGTGGATTGGAATTTGCCAAAAAAAGTTAGTACAGTTCAATAAGAAATGTAAAATAAGATCCTTAAAATAAACGTTCAATACGATCTGACTTAAGTAGTTATTGCAGTGTCCAGCAGAAACCCCGAGCCCGTTCTCATCTCAGGGCGTCTTATACCGACGATTTGAGAAAGAGTGACAAAGCTTATAACGCATTGAGATGAGAACGTGTTGGAAAACCGTATATTGCACATATTAGTAAACAGTTTATTTCACATTGCCACCCCTAATTACTGTCACATGCCAGAGAGGTTATCATGCTGAGGTGATCTCAGAGTTCAGTAGCTTTATGGCTCTTTGGAAGAAGCTGCTTAACTGTCTACCCATTGTTGTCTTTACAGGTACCAGAGGAGCTGATTGCAGAACCTTCCAGATGTTATTAGCTGTGTCCAGCTCTTCAGGAGAGAACAGCTCCAGCTCTTCAGGAGAGAACAGCTCCAGCTTCCAGCTCTTCAGCTCCTGCTTTTCTTTTTACACACAACACCTGAACACTACTTGACATGAATTTATGACACTGAGTTCTTATCAACAGACAGATCATTTTAATAACTCTCAACACATTTCAAGTCATATAAAACTACTTTTACATTTGTAACCTTTTAATATTGTTGTTTTCATAAATGCAAGACAAGAGTTTATTTATTTGTTAAACTATTGCTTTTGTATTACGAATACTTTGTTATAATGTATATAAAACTAATTCTACATAATAAAATCATTCTTCATTATCAGTTTCATATTATATATAATATTATATATAATTTTAAACAGTGTGATCTAAACTTTATATTATAGTTAATGGCGATATTAATATGTTATTTATAGGCTAACATTTTACATGTTAGAAAGTAAAAAATGAAGTGCAGATCATTCTGTTTCGCACTTACCCACAGGAGGGTCTGGATGTGCCCACTTTAGACTTATATCAGAGCAGCAAGCAAGGCGCTCTTCAGAAACAGTATATGGGTACTGGGTGTATGGCTCCTTATTTATCTTAAAGTATAAGGTAGAAAGTAAAAATACTCCTGCACACACAGAAGTACACTGCATAATTACTTTTCAAAATTTCATGTGAAACGTTCGGGAGTATTTTAACTTTTTAACTTATACCAGACTGATGTTCTTTAGCAAGAGTTCAGTTTTAATGTTTCATGTTTTTGCTGTGGTTTACCATTAGCTTTTCAGTAAGTAGTAAAGACAGGGAGTGCTAATATATATAGGATTTATTACAATGTGAAGCATAAACCATATCTTTTTCAAATGGACCTATAACACAAATATGGACAATATTTACAACTCAAAGTATCAGAAAGAGAGAACGCCTTTCCACGTCAGTCCACGCCAACAGATACAGACTTTAACGACAATAACAAGGCTTCCAGGTCTGTGCAGCTCTCTGGCACCAGGTGGGACATCTGATCCACAGAGTGACTCTATGAGGCAAATGCTTCAGGTGATGAAAAATATAAAGTAAAAAATACAGATGAGTCTTTAATAAATAGAATATTGTTGTGAAGTAAATTTTCTAAGGTAATTCTATTCAAAAAGTGAATCTCTGATATTTTCTAGATTCATTACACAAAGTGAAGCATTTCAAACCCTTTTTGTTTTCATCTTGATTACAGTTTAAATGTATAAACATTTTAGAATAAAAAATACATTTCTGTATTGTAAATTATACAGAAATGTCAACTGGAGATGAGCTCTCTGAATGGCTAATTAACTCAAAACACCTGTGGAGGTTTCTGAAGCCTGTAATCTCTGTCTGGTTCTGGTGCTCACAATGAACTTTTCCACAGTATTCTAATTTTTTGAGATGCTCTTCTAAAAGATGCCTCAGTGTTTTTAATGTTGACAGCACTATTATGTCACGTAAGTGGGAGAGATGGAACAAAGGAGACAGTCTTTAAATGTTTTTGTGTTGTCTGCTTAAGACGGACAATTTTATCACCTGTCAAATGTCCAGCAGCCAAGTTGTTCTAGTTACGTTAACGTTACTTAAGGCAGTTAAAGCAGACGTGGAGGCATCAGATCCTCAACAAGAACCTTGTGACAAATATAAAAAGTTTCTCTCTCAAGTGTCCTTTTCCAGACAATAATCCCACACAGCCCTGCCGACAGCAGCAGCGTTATTCAATATAATGTTAACGGTGTGGGGAATTAATTAACGTGACAACAGCCATGGCGAACATTTTACAGGTTCTATCATGTAACGTTAACTAAGGACTCTACCGCTAGCTTATTATGTTTATTACAAGTAACATACCGAGGTGGCGTTCAGATAAGCGACTTCGTAACTACCGTTATGTAAAGGGTTAATTGATTCAGCTTCAGATTGTTCGTTTGAGATGTAGCGTTAAGTGAAAATTAATGTAATTAATAACTGACTCATAGTTAACTGTTAACGTTAGTTTTGCAAAATAACGTCAACGTTACCTTATTTATATATTAAAAAGCATTTAAACCCTGGTAAAGTATAATGTCAATAACAGAATTGTAAGTTATTTTAATATTTTCCGATGTCTTACCTTGATGAGCTGGCGACGATAAACTGGTACCAAAGCGGCCACAGGTTCCAACCTCCACCGTACAGCACCGGGGTTTAGAAGCTACCTCTGCTAGCATGAATAGCATATAGCATTAGCTCCTTAGCATGAGCTAACTTCGGTCATGTCGAGCTAGGCGGGAGTGGTTTCAGCAACACGTCACCTCAGCTCCACCCACGACCTGCCTCTTTGCCCATTTATGGTTATCCGGGAGTGGCAGCGGTGGCCGGCGCCAAGATGGCGACGGCCGGCTCCGCTCAATTCGGGCTTCAAAACTGCTCTTCAGAAACCAACGGGTGACGTCACGGATACTACGTCCATTTTTATATACTGTCTATGGGCAGGATATGTCGCCGGCATCACCCGTTCACGACGTAGAGCGCTCCGCTCTGGCCGCAGGTGGGAGATCACATAACGGATCACCGGCAGAAGCAAGAGCGCTGACGGCGGGGGAAATCATCAATCATCTGGTCCCAGTAGAACCCTGTACACTGCTGAATAAGACTGGCCCCATACCGGACAACGGACTTCGCCCAAGGGAATGCCATAGAAGGGTAATTTCAACCAGTAGCAGTAGCAGTTGCAGGAGCGGCAGGTCATCCACACACTGTAAGTCTAATTGTTTATTATAACGCTATGAGGCAGCGCATTTTATTTAACACATGTAATATCACTGGCCACCCACCAGATGTCGCACTAAAACCATTAGCAACTATGCGGTCATAATAAAATGGTTTAGCTTATATACAGAGTTTCCTGTGATACCATATTGTTGACTACTATTATACAGTTACTAAGTTAAAAGTATTCCACGCTAATTTCTCAAATACATCACAATGTTAAATGTTCTATGTTGCAAGTACTCTTATTTAGGGATATTTTAAATTGACTTTATAAGCTATTTTAATTCTTTTTCATAAAGTAGGCTGATACTGTGTTTTGTTTTGTTTTGTTTTTACACTTCTACAGTATTTGGTAGTGATGTCTTACATTCACGGTAATTAGTTACAAGATAATGTAAGAGTTTAAAAAAAAATTGTTTGCTTGTTTGCTATTGTTACGGCCCTATAGCCGTGTGTCTGCCTAGGAGTCTGTCTCTGCAGGTCCTGCCCTGCCCCCACCTTTCTGCAGGTTGCAGCGGGAAGGCTAGGGTGCACACCTGTCCCTAGTAGCAATCAGCAAGACTCCTGTGCTGCTCCAAGAAGCACAGTGCTGGCAGACTGGTGTGGAGAGCGTGGAGAGCAGACGTATAGAGAGTGTGGAAAGCAGACGGCATAAAGAGCTGGGTGTTACTGCAGGCGATCGTGGCATCCTTGCAGCAGTGTGGATCGAGTCCGATCATTTTGTGATTCACTCCTTCGGAGGAGGGTGGTAAATATTGTTTTCCCCCTTTGTGGTTTATCTTTGTGGTTTTTCTTGAGAGCTACCTTTTTACCTAGTCCGTACCTCAACTAGACGCTTCCCCCTTGTTTTGGGAAGTTGTTTTTTGTTACATCATTTGAATACCCTTGTTTATTAATTTTATAATTAAAACACGAACTACTGATAAATCAGCCTCTCTTGTTTTCATTCAACCTGGAATTATTATATTGTCACTAACCTCCTCCTCCCCTGGACTTCTAACTGGAGGTTCGTAACACTATAAAGTATTAATGTGATGATTTTAAGGGTGAAGCCTGACTTTCAGTTTTTTTAAAATACACAAAAGGTTAAAGTTTCTTTGTTTCTGTCTCCAGCAAACAGACCCAAACCATCCAGAAGAGGCTGCCAGAATTGCTGTCGGACTTGTTTTGATGAGTAGTGCTTTCCGACTAATGGGTGAAATGCTGGCTGTGTACAACGACCATAAATAGTAAGGTGTTTTATCTGAAATTGTTTTGAATGATTTTTTTTTTGAATTTGTGTTTCATTGGGTAACTGTTTTTTAAATGTTGATTTTTTTTAACTTTAAATAAGGGTGTTATTCATTTCATTTTATAACGATATTTTTTAAGGTTTAAGTGTGTTTTGAGTTTTTATGATAATGGATGAGAACAGACCATTTGGTCTTAGGCTGAGTTTATCAGATGGGTCAGATCAAAATTTTCAGAATGAGTCAAATGGTGTAACTGAAAATAATGTAAGTGAAAACGACAACTCCTCCAGTCAGTTCTTTGATCCGTTACACGCTATACATCAAGCTCTTGTTGAACTGGAACGCTTAGAAAATGAAATACCAAGTGTTTTATTAGATGAAATCAACCGAATAAATGAAGCCTCTAACCAAAACAACATCGCGTCTTTACCCGCACCCGAGCATATTCCTGTCTTAAAATCAGCTGTGTCTCCAGACCCCTTGAATCCGATACAAAACGCTCCTGGTGAGCATGAAAATAATGCAAAGTCTGCCTTAATCCCCTCCACATCCTCAACCCATCAGATTCCCATAATCCACCCCCTCGCTGACCGAGTAAACAACACTCCTCCTCCTCCCTTGCAGCAGCAAGGGGGTAGCGCTATTCAAAATATTGACCCTGTACCCCCTCAGCCAAGAGTCATATCGCGAGATAGATTCTGCAATTATGAAATACGTCAGATGTTGAACTTTCCTTCTCCAACCAATGCAGAGGGTGTAGTGGATTACGCTCAGTTTTACAATGGTACACTCGAGCGAGTAGACGCGATTTTACAGCAAGCCTTGGCACACAGGAGACCCCAAGATGTGGTGCAGTTGGAGCTAAGAGGGAAAAATCTCCGTAATAATGTGTCGGTTATCTTACAGGATGGTGATATTGCTAATTTAGCAGGTTTTGAAAGACTTTTGCTTCGCATTGTACAATCCAACTGGAGCTTTATGACAGACGGTGATCTAGAACTGGTTGTCCAAGTGATTAGATGCCCTACAGGGGCGGGTAAAAGAGCAATGGTGGATAAAATGCTAAATAGTGAAATCTTGAAAAAATACATTGTACATGGGGAATCAGTTGTGTTTCGCCGTCTGTCTGGCTCATCTATTGCATCCCAACCTCAACGATAGACAAGCTCTTGAACGTGGTAGAGACATTCAAAATGAATGGGAATGGATGATCAGACCCCTGTAGCCTTAAGCGACATCCCACGATTTGAACAGGCTTTGAACTGCAAAATTGTAGTGTTTTATAGAGGGGATGAGGATAGAGCACTCTGTAAATTCATAACCAAAAGCCCAAGACAAAGTAAAACCCTGTTTTTGTTTCTGTTTCAGAATCACTACTATGGTGTAAAAAATCGAAAGGCCTTTCTGGGTTCCCTGTATCTCTGTGAGTACTGTTACACAGGGTACAACTGTTTGCGGAGTCACAGATGCCATGCTTATTGTACCGTTTACTTTGACCCCACCTATAATCAGAAGGAGCTTCAGCCTGTTGTATGTACAGACTGTAACAGAACGTGTCATTCACAATTCTGCCTGACAAAACACAAAGAGCCTAAACAGAGGCCCAGAGTCAAAAAATATGCCAGCGACTGCTCATTGTACAAAAAATGTAACAAATGTGCACAGGTTTACTACATAGTGATGAGTGGTGAAGGTAAACCATACACATGTCCTGTGATGAAGTGTAAAATTTGTGGTGAACAATTGAGCTCTGACTTTTCAGATAAGAGTGAGATGCATCAGTGCTACATCCAAACACTAACCCCTGAAACAAAACACACAGAAAAATTGGTGTTTTATGATTTTGAAACATACATTCAGATACCCTTTTTGGTGTGTACAAAAACGTTAGATCAGGGGTTCTCAACCTTTTGCAAGCTGGGCCCCCCCAAAGCTGGTTCATTGCAGTTGGGCCCCCCCCTTCCCGGCGCCACCCCCATTACACCTCCTTAGATAGATCGATCTAGGCTAGGCTATTAGTTTTAGGCCCACACTATTATTATTATTGTTAGTAGTAGTAGTATCATTTCTAGGGGCTAGGCCTTCTTCTCCTTCTCCTTCTTCTTCTCCTCAGTAGGCCTATTATCATTACTAGACTATTGCTATAATTGGGAAATGGCACCAGACCTCTGATATGAATTTATGCGTTGGTTATTGTTATTACTAAGCCTAATAGGCATATCATCTGCATTTTTTACAGAACCTTGCAGGCGATAGGCCAGGCAGGTTAATGTGGTCAATGTGAGACTATGTAGCCTATTTAATCCTAGTGAAAGCACAGAATGCAAACACTGATTACCAAATCAACAAAATCTAAACATATCATGAAAGTCAGGCAGGCAAAACGCTCTGATTCTGAAATGCTCCCTGTGGGAAATGCAGCCTGAAGTTAATGAACGAAACTGGGTGACATACAGCTGTGAGGAAGGCAGTAGATGCACGAAAATCACAAATAAATAAGTCAATAACGTGGGGCTGCACACTCCGCTGGACGCATCAAAACCGTTGCGTAGTTGTAACGTGCCGTAGACGGAGTCAGTGGATTGAGTGGATGTGAGAGACTGACCGCCTGTGAGTGCTTTTGGATGGGGGAGGGGCTCACGGCAGCACCCGCTGCTCGTTGAGCACAGTGACTGCAGAGTGAAACGTGCTTTCAAGTCTCCAATAACACCAGTAAAAGTCGCGATACTTGATGCTAGTGTGACGGAAGCCAGTGAGGCTGCGCAGTGAGTTACTCCCCCGATGCGTAAAGAGACGCACTGGTGAGCGACGCTAGTGCCAATGTGTTTTAGCCTCCTTGTCAGTGTGTCCGCCTCCCGCACCCGAGGTCGCCGGTTCGAGTCAGGACCGTGCAGTACGTACTCGGGGGCAGCCGGCAATAGCCGCTTTTGAAAAAAAAAAAGTCGCCAGGAGTGTCAAACAGTTGGTGGAGAACTATGTGCTAAACTCTGATGATCGGGGTGTCATTGAGAAGCCACAGCACTCTATTGAACGAGATAAAAGGTTTTTTTTCTTAGAAACTCATCATTCCAGAAAAAGTTTTGAGTGGTGTATGCCAAAAAATAGAACGCAAAGCCAAAAAATAGAACGTTATATTACGCTACGTTATGTTACGCCACGCCTCAAAAGCGTAAAGATATCCTCAACAATTGCTCATCGGACTTTCTTCAGTCTTTGTGTGAACAGTGAACTCTCTTTGAATCTTTTAAAAGGAAACCTTGCTATGACCTCAGCTCAATATAACAAACTCAAAAAACAGAAGAAAATTATAAGATTGCTGGCTAATAAAAAAAACAATTCTTAAAACCAAGCATAAGGCTCTGAGAAAACAGTCTGGAGGCTTTCTGTTACCTCTTCTTTCAACAATGCTTCCCGTTATTTTAGGAGGGTTAATTAATAGATAAATCATGAGTCAAAAAATCATGAGTCATGTTTTTGCTCACGCCTCAGCAACTAAACCGCCTGAATAATTCTGTAGCATCTGCACCCGGCGCTGAAACAATGAGACATACGGTAGAAAATGATTTTGGTGAAAAAATGAGGGCTATACTAAATGAGGATGGTATGAACGCTTATGAGAAAATTAAGAAATACAATGCCCTGCTGCAAAGATACCTAGCTCTTGTCAAACAAGGAGAGAAAGAACAACGCCACATTACTCTGACACTGGCTAAAGACTCTGAGGCAAAGGAACAGAGAGTAGAGGGAGAAGAAGCAGAAGAAGAAGACAAGAAACTGGACGAAACAGCAAGGGAGGTTATACAAAACCTGCCGGCTCGCTATCGTAACAATGCACAGTACATCATGAAGAAATTAACCGAGAGCCGGGGTGGCTGGACTCCCAGGGGAGAGTTTGTGTATAACGGTGATGTTGTGAAAGGTTCACACCTGCTAGACCTGTTTAAAAGTCTGACGGTCTCTCTTAAAAAATCCCAGCCTCCAAAGGGATGGAGCGTTTTTTAGGAAACTTTGTCAGAACTCAACATCCCTTTATCAATGATGAGTAACCCTCAAGCTCGAGAGCAATATAGGCATCTTCAAACGGTAGGACCCCTGGAAGATCAGGAGGAGGTGGTGATCTCTCATTGCCCCTCGCTGGGATGCAGAAGATGATGAGATGGAGCCCTTACTATTTAAGAAGGGAAGAAAATACAGACTAGCATCTTTAGCCCCTCAGTGGCAAGAGGTGGAAGCCACACCACCCTCAAGAAGAGAAAAAAGAAAGAAACTCACCCCCCTTGCTCCACGATGGCTTAATTTTTAACCCATAATAAAAAACAAGTCAAACTCAAGTTATTTGTCTCAAGATTCATCTTTATTTATAAGTTGTAGCAGTCTTTAAACATTTGTAAAGAACAAACTGTGTGGTGAAAAGATCCGGCTCTTTGCCGTCTCATACAACGTTGATATTTTTTCACAAAATTGGATACCATAGTATCATTTCTTGTAAAATCATCATGATACAAAGACAGTACATTCTCAAAAGACAGACCGCAGGCTCGATGACACAAATAGAACACACAATGCTGACCACATGTAGTAGACAGGACATGCTGAAACTGTCGTGTGTGATATGAAATGGTTTCACAGCGGTTTTTTTTTAAAATTCCATGATACTTTGGGGTAATGTGAAAACTCTGGTGAGAATCCAAAAGAATCAAAAAAGCTTGCTTTTTGACCTTCCTCAAGAGTGAGTGCCAGCCAGTGCTCCCCAGGCTCATGTGCAGGGTGCAACTATCATGTAAGCAGGTAGTCTAAAGGACTGCTTCAGTAAAGGTAACTGATCCGATGCCCACACACCACAAAAGGAATCTCCAAGTAAATGTCGCATTATTCCCTCCAATTCATGGTTGTTCATATTGCCTTATTAATAGTCCACCAACACTTGACGTTTTGAATTTATCTCCAGAATCGAATCGTAACACGTGTAAACAATGAGAGTTGTTGTATGAGGTAAGGGTACTCTGAATCTCATTTCAAGTCTTAAGCTCCCATTGGCAACGGGTGACAAAACGTCGCTGTCTTCACTGGCGTTGAGGTTGAAAACAAACAAAGAGTAACCTTCTTGAAATTCTTCCCGGTTGATGCTCAGAGGTAAATCTTTTAGATGTCTCCCTGTAGCGGTAAACATATTATAAAATTCTCGGACAGACAACCCATGGTTAAATTGAGGTGAATTTGCAGGTATAGAATAGGTTTTGACATTCACACGGGACAAGGGGTAGAGGGCATTGCCACTCATTAAGGCTGATGCATGACCTAAACGCACGGCTGGGGACACAGTAACTTTCTTAACAAACAGAGAGGCCCCCAGTATTTTTAATCTTAAAGTACTGGCAACCGCACCCATGAGAGAAAAGGCGATTGTTTTCAATGTGCTTCTTTATCACTGGAAGATAGCAGGGGGGATTAAAATATTGTGTTATGACGTCCCTGTATGTTCCTTATATATCGATCGTTCTCAAGAGCGGAGCATATGTGTCACCAACCAGCTGATGCCGCACTAGATCACTGTAAACGTATAGATGGGACATACCAGCTTTTATATCTGCTGGGTAGGGCGCCATCCTCTGATTGAAATGTAACCATTTCCCCGGTTCAAACCCTAACATGTAAGCAGCAGGAGGATAAAAACGGAGATGAAATTTCCCCCCTGCCTGAAATTCAAATCTTCTTTGAATGGTACTAAAGTGAAGATGAATATCAGCGCCAATTTTTCTAAGAGAGGCATGCAGCTCTAGCCTGAGCTGTTTCTATGTTTTCATATCATTTCAATATCCTCCCTTAAACCTCTGACGGTGGACCTCACTCTCTGACTCTCCTTCTGTGGGTTTCTTCCTCCACTCAAAGTACGCATCCCCATTAGATATGTTAAACCAGGTATGCGGATATGAAATCTCAGTCAAGGCCACTTGCCAACGACCCTCTAAATTTAGGTGCTGTGCTAAATCTACATGGTAGCTAGAGCTTGTATTATTTTTAAATACGTCAAGACTAGCGTTGGAAGGTAAAGTCACGTAAAACCCCTCGCCAGAGGCCTGATCCATGTTGTAATGACTACAAACCCATTGCAATCTCTTTTTATATATTTTTTAGGTCACTTGCTTTGACCCAACTATTAAACTTCTCAGGCCAGTTTTTCCAACGCACCAGCATTTCTTTTTTCCCCCTGATATTGCGTTCCTCCAGGATTTCTTCCACTTGAAATGCTTTGTCTTTAGCAACCTTTACTTTTTGCAACTCTGCTTCATAAAACGTACGCTGTATAGCTTCTCCGTCATAATCATTCAGTTTGTAAACCGGGGGTTGAAGAGGAATGCATTCCGTCACTGTAAAAAATTCATCTGTATAACTCTGTTGATACTTTTTATCAAACACTCCTCTCAGTTTTGATATTCTTACCAAATCTCCATCCTTAAATTTCATCTTTAAGTCATTTTTACGTCGAATAGGAAATGTGCCATACAGGTTTTCAAACACTTGAGAGGTATTTTCTGACGTCACCTGCATAGGCTTCATTTTAATGCTTTTGTGAACCGTGTTGTTGCAGCTTTCAAGCAATTCCGGTAAGACATCCAAATATCTAAGGGTGTTTGTAGCTGTAAAAAACCTCCACATCCGCTTTTTTAGCGTGCAGTTAAATCTTTCAATCACAGAGGCTTTTAAGTCACTGGCCGTCGCAAAATGGTTAATACCTTGTTTAGTCATTAACCTTTGAAAAGTCTTGTTAAAGAATTCTTTACCCGCATCCGTTTGTACCTTTTCAGGGGTCCCGCTGTCTTTAAAAATAGACTCAAAAGCCTTGGAGACCTCTGCCCCTGTTTTTTTCTTCAAGGGTCTAGCATATGCCCTTTTGGAAAATACATCGATTACTTTTATTATTTAAAACCAACAGAGTCAGCACGGCCCAGTCCGTTGATGTGAGCGTTGCTTTGGCTGTGAGGGGTCCGAATGTTTCACCTTTCTCCAACTGGTAAAAATAAAGTTCATTTACATCATTAAAGCTGCAAGCAGCGATGGGCGGCCCTCGCACCTGTAGCGCGTCGGGGTGTGAGCCGGTCGTGTAGCCTACTGTGGACCCCTGCCTGTGCGGCTGTGAATTTTTTTATGCGATTCGGACGCTGCATGAAGGTGTTGTAACTCGCTACCTGTTGCCAGCAGGTGGCGCTATGACTGGGGGTGAATGTCACCATGTATATCTGTTCAGGGCGGGACTCTTGTCAAGCGTGTAAAATTTCGTGCAGATCTGAGCATCTACAGTGAAGTTACAACCACTTTATTTGTCATGGAGAAGAGTTGATCTTTGACGCCACGCCACAGACACGCCCATTGACATATATGCGCAGATAGCACAACTTTACATCGTCAATGCCTTTAGAAGGCACAGCAGAAATTTGAAGTCGATCCAACTCTATCTCTAGGAGGAGTTATACGGACTTCCTGTTGAGTTTAGGGAAGTGGTCCAAGAGGCTTTTTTGTGCGACTGGACATGATACATGAGCCACAGAAATTTTGAACATGTATGTCAAACGTGTGGCGGGGGCTGCTTCGTTAAAGGTCACTTCCTGTTGCCAGCAGGTGGCGCTATGACTGCGGATGAATGTCGGCATGTCGATTTGTTCAGGGCGGGACTCTTGTCAAATGTGCCAAATTTCGTGCAGATCTGAGCATGTACACTGAAGTTAGAACAACTTCCTGTTTCATGGCGAATCTTCGACGCCACGGACACGCCCATTGACGAAAACGCGCAGATAGCACAACTTTTCATCGTCAATGCCTTTAGAAGGCACAGCAGAAATTTGAAGTCGATCCGACTAAATCCCTAGGAGGAGTTTGTTAAAGTACGGAGTGTGTAAATCACCAAAAAATGGAGGTAAAATTCAAAATGGCCGACTTCCTGTCGAGTTTAGGGCATCGCTCCAAGAGGCTTTTTTGTGCGTCTGGAAATGGTACATGTGCCACAGAAATTTCGTACATGTAGGTCAAACGTGCGGCACGGGCTGCTTCGTTAAAGGTCACTTCCTGTTACCAGAAGGTGGCGCTATGACTGCGGATGAATGTCGGCATGTAAATGTGTTCAGGGCGGGACTCTTGTCAAACGTGCCAAACTTCGTGCAGATCTGAGCATGTACAATGAAGTTAGAACAACTTCCTGTTTCATGGCGAATCATCGACGCCACGGACACGCCCATTGACGAAAACGCGCAGATAGCACAACTTTACATCATCAATGCCTTTAGAAGGCACAGCAGAAATTTGAAGTCGATCCGACTAAATCCCTAGGAGGAGTTCGTTAAAGTACGGAGTGTGTGAATCGTCCCAAAATGGTGGCCACATCCAAAATGGCGGACTTCCTGTCAGGTTTAGGGTATGGGTTCTTAAAGCTTTTTTGTGCGTCTTGATATGATAGACCAAATTTCGTGCATGTAGGTCGAACGTGGACGAGGGGCTAATTTTTCTAATTTTGTAGGTGGCTAGCGAAGCCATTTTGCCCGCCCATCCGCGAAACCTACAAAATACGAAATTTTTCACCAGTCCTGACATGCGTGCCAAATTTGGTGAGTTTTCGAGCATGTTGCGACGCGAAAATGGGCCTTACTTTGCAGAAAAAGAAAGAAAGAAAGAAAGAAAGAAAGAAAGAAAGAAAGAAAGAAAATTAAAGCTGCAAGCAGCGATGGACGGACCCTCGCACATGTAGCTGTCGAGGGTGTGAGCGGTCGGCGTTGCCTATTCAGCACCTTTCCGGTGCGGTGTGAATTTTCAGCAGCCGGATGTTGCATGAAGGTGTTGTACCGCACTTCCTGTTGCCAGCAGGTGGCGCTATGACTGTGGGTGAATGTTGGCATGTACATGTGTTCAGGGCGGAGTCTTATCCTCCCTGTAAAGTTTGGTGCCAATGTGAGCATGTACAGTTAAGTTAGAACCACTTCCTGTGTCATGGCGATGACTTGATCTTTGATGCCGCGCTACGGACACGCCCATTGACGAAAACTCGCCAGATAGCACAACTTTACATCGTCAATGCCCTTAGAAGGCACAGCAGAAATTTGAAATCAATCCGACTGAATCCCTAGGAGGAGTTAGTTAAAGAATGCGTAGTGTGTAAATCACCAAAAACTTGACGTAATATTCAAAATGGCGGACTTCCTGTCAGGTTTAGGGCATCGCTCCAAGAGGCTTTTTTATGCGTCTTGACATGATACATGTCCCCAAAATTTCGTCGCGTAAAGATATAACCTGCGGCCGGGGCTGCTTTGTTAAAGGTCACTTCCTGTCGCCAGAAGGTGGCGCTATGACTGCGGGTAAATAGTCGGCATGTAGATTTGTTCAGGGCGGGACTCTTGTCAATAGTGTCAAATTTCGTGCAGATCTGAGCATGTACAGCCAAGTTACAACAACTTCCTGTTTCATGGCGAATCATCAGCGCCACGGACACGCCCATTGACGAAAACAGCGCAGATAGCACAACTTTTCATCGTCAATGCCTTTAGAAGGCACAGCAGAAATTTGAAGTTGATCCGACTAAATCCCTAGGAGGAGTTCGTTAAAGTACGAGTGTGTAAATCACCAAAAAATTGCCATAAAATTCAAAATGGCCGACTTCCTGTTGAGTTTAGGGCATTGCTCCAAGAGGCTTTTGTGCGTCTGCACATGATAGATGTACCACAGAATTTTTCGTACATGTAGGTCAAGCGTGCGGCGGGGCTGCTTCGTTAAAGGTCACTTCCTGTTGCCAATAGGTGGCGCTATGACTCTGGTTGAATGTTGGCACGTACATTTGTTCAGGGCGGGACTCTTGTCAAATGTACAAAATTTGGTGCAGATCTGAGCATTTATAGCGAAGTTACTACAACTTCCTGTTTCATGGCTGAATCGTCGACGCCATACGGACACACCCATTGACGAACAGCGCAGATAGCACAACTTTTCATCGTCAATGCCTTTAGAAGGCACAGCAGAAATTTGAAGTTGATCCGACTAAATCCCTAGGAGGAGTTCAGTTAAAGTACGAGTGTGTAAATCACCAAAAAATTGCCATAAAATTCAAAATGGCCGACTTCCTGTTGAGTTTAGGGCATTGCTCCAAGAGGCTTTTTTGTGCGTCTGCACATGATAGATGTACCACAGAATTTTCGTACATGTAGGTCAAACGTGCGGCGGGGGCTGCTTCGTTAAAGGTCACTTCCTGTTGCCAATAGGTGGCGCTATGACTCTGGTTGAATGTTGGCATGTACATTTGTTCAGGGCGGGACTCTTGTCAAATGTACAAAATTTGGTGCAGATCTGAGCATTTATAGCGAAGTTACTACAACTTCCTGTTTCATGGCGAATCGTCGACGCCACGGACACGCCCATTGACGAAACAGCGCAGATAGCACAACTTTTCATCGTCAATGCCTTTAGAAGGCACAGCAGAAATTTGAAGTCGATCGGACTAAATCCCTAGGAGGAGTTCGTTAAAGTCACGGAGTGTGCAATTAGTCCCAAAATGGCCACCAAAATCAAAATGGTGGACTTCCTGTCGAGTTTAGGGTATGGGTTCTTGAGGCTTTTTGTGCGTCTTCATATGATACACGTCCCCACCAAATTTCGTGCATGTAGGTGGAACGTGGACGAGGGGCTAATTTTTTCCAATTTTCTAGGTGGCTTAGCGAGCCATTTTGCCACGCCCATCCGCGAAACCCGCAAAATACATAAATTTTTCACCAGTCCTGACATGCGTGCCAAATTTGGTGAGTTTTCGAGCATGTTGCGCCGCGAAAATTGAGCTTACTTTGCAGAAAAAAGAAAAAAGAAAAAAAAAGAAAAATAATCCTTACAATTTCAATAGGGTCCTCGCACCGTTAGTGCTCGGGCCCTAATAAATAAATAATCCTTACAATTTCAATAGGGTCCTTCGCACGTTTCGTGCTCGGGCCCTAATAATTGAATGCGTACCCCCAGACACGTCCTGAATCTATTTTCCATTCCTCATGAAGTGTATCAGGGGGTGGCATCTGGATCTGACTCAAATACAACACTCGTTTCTTGGGGGCTCCTCCTGGGAATGAGCTTTGATAACTTGTTACAAGTGTCTGGCTGATCATCTTCGAATTTGCTGCTCTCTTGCTCATGTTTAGGTTGTTTCTGAATAGTTTCTGTGTTTATGAATGACTAATTGGACTCCTTTTATTTTCACTGACTCCCATCATTGGCCTATGGTAACCACTCCTAGTCTCTTATCATTGGCTCGTGGCTAACTCAACCCTGGCTGCATGGGGGAGATAACTGGGGCGGGGTTGGGCACCGTTACTTCTGTCACGAGCAGATAACTCACTGCTCTGAACAGGATTAAGAGAAATAAAACCTCCCTGATGATAACGGAGTAGAGTAGATAGACATTAAATAAGAGAAAATAGAGGCACCTGCAGAGTTTAACTGTTGTTGTTTGTCCATACCTGAGAGAGTTTAGTCTCCAGTGTGGATCCTCCAGTCCAGTAGACAGCAGCTTCACACCTGACTCTCCTGGACGATTGTAGCTCAGATCCAGCTCTCTCAGATGGGACGGGTTGGAGCCCAGAGCTGAAGCCAGAGAAGCACAGCCTTCCTCTGTGATCAGACAGCCTGACAGTCTAGAATCAGGAAAACATCATATACTTTAACATGAACCTAAAGCCAGATGTGGAAGATTTAATAGATCGCCTGTTTAACAAATAGCTTAATACGGCCGGAGAATACAGACAGTTAGCCAGAAATGTAAATATTTGACACCATTTTTCATGTGATTTAATGTGACTGAAAGCCTGGTTAATTATGCAACCTTTTCTATTTTCTCAGGTTAATGGTCAGCTATTGCTACTATTATTATAGTATTAATATAGTACTATTACTATTAAATTATTACTATAAAGTACAATAATTTTAAAATCTAATGTGATCAGGGCTTGACATTAACAATTGCCAACCTGCAAAATCTGTGTGGATTTTAGCCGTGGCAGGTAACACAGTTACTTCACCTTGCCACTTTGAAAAAACAAATGAATTGCTATTTGATGCTACGATACTACAACTCCCATGACTACTACCTGCACGTAGTGTTTGCTCATTGGTCCAATCGTGAAGCCTATTGTCTTGCACGCTACTGACTGACAACACTGTAAACAAAAAGATGTTGTGGAGATTAAACTAGCAGACTGGCCGTCAGGAGTGCTGGGAGATTTCCCAGTGGCCTGACAGCTGTTTTGGCCTGCCATTAATTATCAACTTTACCTGTGGTAGTGATGAAATAGCGTGCTTTTTTAATAGCGAGAGAATCCACACAACAGGTGCATCTCACTCTCTCCTGCAGTGCCACCACATGCACCAAATATGACATTCAGACTTTTGTCAAATGAGAATATAAAAGTATAATCTGTCACAGGGCAGCCACAGGGCCATAGACCTGTAGACCGTCGGCCTCCTGCCTGCTTTTAACTTGATGGTAGGATCTCTGTCATCACAGGAGACTGGTCACATGCACACACACATCAACACAGCGTTCTGTCATTGCATGAGTGTGCGTGGCCGAGCAGTGTGGAGACAAAATGCACAGGAGAACAAGAGAAAGAGAAAAGGCATGTGCCGTTAAATGCTGTAAAATTATACACACTACTGGCAGGGCTGCCCTTATGTCACAACATATTGTAATATCACAACAACATTTACTTTAGTTGATCCTCTGTTTTAATAAAAGTACTCATGCTGTGTAGGAAAGCAGGAAATGAGTTTGTTTGGGAATAATCTGGAAAATAAAGACCTGTTTACTCGTTAGATGTATCTCCAGTTACTCAGAGCTACCAGAGCTTCATGCTGATAAACATAAATTTATGTTGATCCCCAGGGGCGTTGTTAGGATCTGGAAACATTGGGGGCTTAGCCCAGCCCATAAAACTTTACATAATAATTGACCCTCCACCAAGCATTAAAGCAATAGTAAACATTCTCTACTTATATGGCACAACAAACCAACACTATTAACTGTGTCATGTCTGGTCAATTGTGATGTTGTGTCTAAATCAAAGAGCCAAATATAACAACAAAACTGCAACAGTATGAACCGGGGGGGTCTGGGGGTCCTCCCCTTTAACTATGTTAAACACTTAGTTTCCTGCATTATGGTGTTTTTGTGCACCAATTTCTGCATTTTCATTTATTGTGGAAATTATTGATGTAAAGGGACACACAAAATGCAGGTAGCCCACAGGGGGCTGAATCTTTGTTTCACTGTTGCTTTTAAATGACTTGAAGGCTGCCAATTCTGCCTTCAGATGTTATGACTGATTGCTTGTTTGATCGTCCTCGTTGCTGAATTTTGGTGAGTATATAAGAACATTTTGATATTTGACCTCGTAACTGATTATTTATTCCCATCTTAAATGTACAAAAAAATATTTTTTTCTGGTTTAATAAACGTTTAATAAAACTATTCAAAATCTAAAACTGTAACAACATAATGCAGAGCAGCTCCCAGCTTTCAGATATGTTTCTCTTGTAGATCAACTTTTAATATCATCACTGCTGAATCAAGAGACACACAGGTGTGACTGACCTCTTTAAAGGGGCTATATGTAGTATTTCTACTAAAATTAATCCATTTTTTATTGCCTGTGTGTGAAGGAGTAATCTGACATTAAAATGATCCACCATCCGGGTTTGGCTATTAACTCTGAAGGCAGGTATTCCTATTCCTATTCAAAGGCTCCGGATCGGATTTTCCACAAAATCCAGTGACTAACACCTGCATGCGAGCTCCCGAGCCTCTCGCTGTGTCTGCTGACTTTGCACTGAGCAGCGACGACACTGCAACTTACAACATGGAGTGCTAACACTAAGAAAGACCTGCTCCCAGCCCAACACAGACTCCAACACAAACTCCACATAAGGATAAAAAACAAAAAAAAGTTTTATCTGCTGAGGCTTGTCAGGCCAAATGTGAATCGGATCGACTTTGGACGAAAACACGGAACAACATCAGCAGGGCTTTTCAATCATCGAGAAACCGCCGCTTTGTTTTGGGTATAAAAACAGAGTTGGCTTACCTCCTATTGTATCGGTATGTTAACATAACTACAAGGAATGTAAAATATATTTTGATTTTGTGCTTCAGTTGGCTCAAGTAAAATAGCGTTAGCTCGCCGGCTAACGCCGAGCAGTTGCTAATGTTGTCCAGTGCAAAGCCTGCAAGAAATGATGTAACGGTAAAAAGCCAATGTGGAGCGATTTGTTTACTATCCCATAGTGATGCAGCCACGAGCAGCTAGCTAACGCTATCTGCCTCTGAGACGGGAACGTTGAAGTAACAGAGCCTGAACATGTCTGAGTGAAAAGCCACAGCCTGCATGCCGGTGTTCCTGCGTTTATTACAGGAGTCCTGTATGAAAGCGGTTGTGTTTCGGATTCTGCTCGCTCATGAGTTCTAGTGAGCACGCGTACGAGCACACACCTGGTTGCAATCTTAGAACTGCACTGCTAGTGGCTGCTGGAAACTACATAATGCCCCTTTAAATGTGCATGTTGCACCTTTCCACTTCATCAATAATGAATTGAATCATTTTAATTCAGTTAGAAACTCCTGGACTTAAATAGCTCCTGTGTTTCAGCAGATTTTCTGCTCACATTCAAAGTTCTGCACAGAATCTACCTGGGTTCTCTGACATTTCCAGAATAAAGGAATATTTTGAGAGGTCAAACAGGATAAATCATCATAGACTTTGCAATCAATCCACCTGCGTACTGCACCGTGTGGACGGGATCCATACCACAGATTCTGCAACCCACTGCACCACAACTATCCGAGGTAGTGTAGGGATTTAATTCTTGCATGTTTTGTTGTGCAAGATCACAGCCCCTATGTGTCTAAGTGACGAAATGTCAAGATAGGCTATCAGACTTAAAATGGACTGTCTATTGCATCAGACAAGGTAACTTAATGAGTTTATTTTTTAAGTAGCCCATTAAAATATTCCTGCAAATGCAGTGAAGAAGCTGATTATCTGTAATTTAGCTATATCTACAATTATTTTCCTTTTTAATTCTCCATGAAGGTGTTTATAAGATCACTTTAAAATATCACTGTTAGGATTTGGGTTTTGTGCTGTTGTTTTTCCTGTGCTTATTTGATATTGTCATGGTTTGGAGTTTTGTAGTCTTGTTTATAATTTTGGTTCTTTCGCTTTAAGTTTTCTTAGTAACTGTCTTGTCTCATCTTAGTTCTCGGTCCTGTACTTTTGTTCATGTTTAGTGTTTTCCTATTCTGTGTACTTCTGATGGTCTGTCTTAGTCCTTAGTCTGTTATCTTCATGTTTTAGTGTAGTCTTGTCTCCTGTTTGGTCCCGTCTCTGTCCATGTCCTGACTTTGCTGTTTTTCCATGTGTTTTGTGTTTTTACTTTGGTAGATCTGTCCTTCCTGTTACTTCCTGTTTTATTTTGGTAATCTTATGTACCTGGTGTCCTTGTCTAGCTTTGCTTGATTACCTGATATGTCTCAGCTGTGCTTCTCTCCCCTGTTGTCCCTCTCTGCCTGCCTGGTCTCGTTAGCCTGATGTCTGTCACCTGTGTACTCCCTCCCTGCTCGTTTGTCCCTGGTGTATATATGTTTGGTGTTTCTCTTCAGTCTTTGTCCGGTCATTGTTCGTTGCTGTTTGGATTACCTGTGTTGGATTTTTGTTTCGTTCTCTTTTGGGTTTTCATGGACTCAGCCACTCAGTGTGTAAGTGTGCTTGCTTTCATTTAAAATAAATAACCTTTTGAACTGTATCTCCTCTGCCTTGCGTCCTGCGTTTGGGTCCTCTACCTACATCCACCGCATCATTTTTGCTGCCCCAGCCAACTGTTGTTACCTGTGCCTTTTTATTATGGAGATGTAGCCAACCAAATTGCTTGCTTTGCAGCAGCACAGGCTGCCAGAACAATCTGATTATTCCTGAAGCATCTAAATAATCTACAAAACGCAAAGACTTATTGTGGCAGTAACGCGAGAGCAGCTCGTTGTTGAAGCAGGTAAACTGACATACAGAGGAAGCTGTGCGTCATGCGTAAAACCAAACAGGACTGTTTTCTCTCTCGCTCGCTCGCTCTCTCTCGCTCTCTCTCTGTGCTGAGTGAAAGATTAGTTTTACCAGCAACATTCTGTTTATGGACTCACCGTCGGACATTGCTATAAAACAAATAACGATGTGTATTAAAGAAAAGAACCAGTCTGATGTCCAAAGCGATGCTCTGTTCAACAACAGGACACTTTCAATATATCTCAGTCAATGCAGTGATCGTTTGACATAGATCTTACAGTGTGCAGTCTTCATTTGCTCTGCAGAGACTAAAGACGCTTAATGCTCCGTTAATGGAAAGTTAAAGTGCTTCACTTGATGACTTGTGAAAGAGCGACTTAGGCTGCTTTCCAACACGGTCACCAGGTCCATGGTGTGGCCCACTGGTTTTCAGTTGTATTAGTAAAACATTAAAGTCTTAAACTGAAAAGATATTTACTTGATTTTCTAAATGTTTGCATCTGCCCAGCTCTGCCAGACCAGCGCTTTACTGCGTAACAGCCTGGATGAGCTCATTTCGCTTAATGAAGCAAAATGCAGATTACAGACTGGTTCAGTTATAAAAAGATATGAATGGAAAATGTAGCGAAATTAAAAGTACATTAGATCTACCCACCCTTCAGCTAGAAGTAACAGCAGCACAAAACAAATGTCTGCAATATTGAGGCACTTTGCTGCACCGGCAACTTTTTCAGTTTTTCCTCCCTCAACATTTAAATAGGCCACATTTTGTCTGCGACTGATGTGGAGTGGACAGGTCACTTAGTAAACCGCCTCCTATGAGCCAGCTCTGAAATCATCTGAGCCAGGAAGGCAATAGCCTACATAGAACATATATATTTTGAAATGAAACATTATAATGTCTCCTCTGCCTGTCAGGTGATTAACCTCAACATAAATCCACACGTTAATATCAGCGCCTCTGATAAAGTGCAGCTCACAGCTTCAGGTGGAGCAGAGAGGACAGACACAGAGCTAAAGCTGGATTATCTTATTCTCTGCTAATTTGCAGGAGAATAAATAATAATCATCTCTCTCACTCGCACCCACGCACATAACGGTAGTTAAGCGAGTAAAGTTAAATTTTCGGCCTTCTGTTGTTCGTTTTTTAAAAATCCTTTAGAGATCCGGGAGTTTTCAAAAACTCCAGTTAGCCCAGGGCTAATGACGCAGCTGGTTGTTGCCACATTAAACGTAAACATGAGTCGTAATTTTGTGTGGCTAAAATGACCTATATGGTAGATTGTTTGTGTTTGTAATCTGCTACCTGCACATCTGACCTGCATCATTCCAATCAGCACCTCATCTTAAGGCCTGGCTTCACATTCAATTCCCTCTGGATCGCTGAGTTTTCTGTGAACAGCCAGCTCTGTACTTACCTGTTAATCAAAAGTTTTGCCCCTCTATCTATGGATGTGTTCACACTGCAGGCCTTACTGCTCAATTCTGATTTATTGCACAGATCCAATATTTTTTTAAACGACATCATCGCAGCATGCTGTCATACAGAGGTAAACAAGGAGCCACAATTGTTCGCTCCAGTTAGCCCATACTTGCTAACCCTCCTGATTTTCATTTTCCTCCCGGTTTCTTCCCGGTCACATTTCTCCGATTTA
>JALXJV020000017.1:158664-295879 GCA_024633595.2 Lepomis macrochirus | reverse complement strand
ATATTTAACATGCTGACCTCTGATCAGCAGAGTGGGGTCCATCTTTGAAGAGAATACGTTTGTCCATAGAACCATGACTCTTCATGGACACACAGCTGGGTCCAGGTCCAGGTCCAGCAGAGTCTGGTCCCTGCTGCTGCTCTGGGCTTCAACACAACACACACAGAGCTTTGAGTGTGAATAATGATGGTGGAGTGATTTGAGTCCTGGACAGTTAGAGATCCTCATCTCACCTCTGAGCTTTGGTCTGGCTGTCATGTTCCCCACACAGAGTGCTTTTAGAGGGAGGGACTCCCTCCTCTCTGTCCTCACACTGATTCATAGCAGAGCCCACACCTTCACACAAACACAACAACATGCTGAGAGAGCTGCACTCATTCATTACAACAAGCTTTACATCTCAGATCCTCACTGCTCTCTACCACAGTGTCATTCTTCATTCCACCACCTGATGGAGCCAAACGGAAGATGTTATTTCAAACATTTCCACTGTGGACAAAAGAAACTACATTAGATTCATTTCTGTACAGCTGTGCAGTCTTCAGAGAAAAAAGAGAAACTGTCCCCAAACCCTTAAACTGAACTTAAACTTAATCTGAATTATTTACTTTCAACCTGAACTTCACTGAACTGAACAACAGAAAAAGGAGGTGTGGGGAGAAAATACTGTAATAACATACTTTGTGCTATCATGGATAAATGTTTATGATGCTGTAACTTACGAACTTAAGAACATGCTTGTAAGATATATACATACTCAGGTATGCATCAGGTGAATGGTGCTCAAAGAGAAACAAGGTTTCAAGTTACATTTGACATTTTCCAACATCTTCAAACTGAAGTTCTTCATGTTATCATGACAAAACAGCTCTGAACTTTGGAATGAACAACCTGAAACAACTGAAATCAAACAACAATAGACAGCATTCAATTCAATTCAATTCAATTTTATTTATATAGCGCCAAATCACAACAACAGTTATCTCACAGCGCTTTTCATAAAGAGCAGGTCTAGACCATACACTGAAGTTATTTACAGAAGCCCAACAATTCCCACCAAGACCAGCACTAGGCGACACAGGCAAGGAAAATCTTCCTTTTAAGAGGCAGAAACCTCGAGCAGAACCATGGCTCAGGGTGGGCGGCCATCTGCATCGACCGGTTGGGGTGAGGGGAGAGAGAGAGAGAGAGAGAGCAAGAGAGAGAGAGCAGAGGGAGGCAACCTACACAGTATACACATAGAGGTACAGACAATAAAGGTGATGGTGCTATAGACTAAATGAAAAATGGTACAGATATTTATAGTAATGTTAATGATAATAATAACAACAGTAATAATAGCAATAGGACTAGTAATAGCAATTGCAACTGTAGCTGAGGCGCCGAGCAGGAACATCGGGGCAGCAGGAGACTCCCAACCACAGATCCAGACTCCACAGCTCCAGAGCCAGCAACACCCGCAGGAAGTGACAGGAGGGGAAGCACATGTCCACGGGAGAGGGAGAAAAAATTGAGTTAGTAACATGCATTAATGGGATGAGGTTGCACTCAGAGAGAAAAAAGAGAAGAGAGGAGCTCAGTGCATCATGGGAAATCCCCAGCAGTCTAGCCTATAGCAGCATAATTAAGGGATGGTTCAGGACTCTCCCGAGCCAGCCCTAACTATAAGCTTTATCAAAAAGGAAAGTCTTAAGCCTACTCTTAAATGTAGAGACGGTGTCTGCCTCCCAACCCAAACTGGAACCTGGTTCCACAGGAGAGGAGCCTGATAGCTGAACGCTCTGGCTCCCATTCTACTTTTGGAGACTCTAGGAACCACAAGTAATCCTGCATTCTGGGGAGCGCAGTGCTCTGGTGGGGTAGTAAGGTACTATGAGCTCTTTAAGATAAGATGGTGCCTGACCATTAAGAGCTTTGAATGTGAGAAGAAGGATTTTAAATTCTATTCTGGATTTTAGAGGAAGCCAATGCAGAGAAGCTAAGACAGGAGAGATATGATCTCTTTACTGGTTCCTGTCAAAACACGTGCTGCAGCATTCTGGATCAGCTGAAGAGTCTTAATGGACTTTTTCAAGAGCCTGATAATAAGGAATTGCAGTAATCCAGTCTAGAAGTAACAAATGCATGGACTAGTTTTTTCTGCATCATTTTTAGACAGGATGTTCCTGATTTTTGCAATATTATGTAGGTGAAAAAAGGCGGTCCTTGAAATTTGCTTAATGTGAGAGTTGAACGACATGTCCTGGTCAAAGATAACTCCAAGATTTCTCACAGTGGTGCTGGAGGCCAGGGCGATGCCATCCAGGGAAACTATATCTTTAGATAATGCATCACGGAGGTGCTTAGGCCCCAGAACAATAACTTCAGTTTTATCTGAGTTTAACATTAGAAAATTGCAGGTCATCCAGGTTTTAACATCCTGAAGACACATTTGAAGCTTAGCTAACTGATGAGTTTCATCTGGCTTGATCGATAGATATAACTGAGTATCATCTGCATAACAATGAAAGTTTATGGAGTGTGTCCTGATAATATTGCCTAAAGGAAGCATATATAAAGTGAAGAGGATTGGTCCGAGCACAGATCCTTGTGGAACTCCATGACTAACTTTGGTATGCATGGAGGACTCATCGTTAACATGTACAAATTGAAATCGATCTGATAAATAGGACTTAAACCAGCTTAGAGCGGTTCCTTTAATGCCAATGAAATGTTCCAGTCTCTGTAATAGGATCTGATGGTCAATGGTATCAAATGCAGCACTAAGATCTAGTAAAACCAATACAGAGACAAGTCCTTTGTCTGATGCAGTTAGGAGGTCATTAGTAATTTTCACCAGTGCTGTCTCTGTGCTATGGTGAGCTCTAAATCCTGACTGAAAATCCTCAAATAAACTATTGCTATGTAGAAAGTCACACAGCTGTTTGGCGACTGCTTTCTCCAGGACCTTAGAGAGAAATGGAAGGTTAGATATAGGTCTATAGTTGGCTAAAACGTCTCGATCCAGGTTGGGCTTTTTCAGAAGAGGTTTAATTACAGCTACTTTAAAGTACTGTGGCACGTAGCCTGTTGATAAAGACAGATTGATCACATCCAGCAGAGAAGTTCCAACCAAGGGCAAAACTTCTTTAAGCAGCCTAGTCGGGATGGGGTCTAAGAGGCAGGTAGATGGTTTAGATGACGAAATTATTGAAGTTAGTTGATAAAGATTGAGGGAAGCAAAGCAGTCTAAACATATAATTGGTTTTACAGCTGTTTCTAAAGTTCCTGAGTATAGACTTAAGTCGGTGCCAGTTGAGGGCAGGTCTTGGTGGATTTTGTTTCTAATAGCTAGGATTATATCATTAAAGAAGCTCATGAAGTCATAACTACTGAGAGCTATGGGAATACTTTGCTCAATAGAGCTGTGACTTTCTGTCAGCCTGGCTACAGTGCTGAAAAGAAACCTGGGGTTGTTCCTATTTTCCTCTATTAATGACGAGTAGTACGCTGCTTTGGCATTACAGAGGGCCTTCCTATAAAGTTTAAGACTATCTTGCCAAATTAAACGAGAATTTTCCAGTTTGGTAGAACGCCAATTCCTCTCGAAGTTTCTGTGATATTTGCTTTAATTTATGAAGTTTCAGTATTATACCATGGAGCTAACCGCCTTTGTTTTAGTATTTTCTTTGTAGAGGGGCTACAGAGTCAAGTGTTGTTCGCGAGCGAGCCTGCAGCACTATCAACAAGATGATCGACTTGAGAGGGACTGAAATTACAGAAGAGTCCCTCTGTTAATTTGATACCTGATAGTGAATTTAGAGCCGATGGGATCGCGATCCTTAAATTTAGCTATAGCTATCAGACAGACATCTTGTATAGAAATTTTTGCCCAATGGAGGGTAGTTGAGCAGTACAAGCTCAAAAGTTATCAAACAGTGATCAGATAAAGTGGGATTCTGTGGGAACACTATTAAATGTTCAATTTCAATACCATATACCAGAACAAGGTCGAGGGTGTGGTTAAAACAGTGAGTCGGTTCATGAACACTCTGAGAGAAGCCAATTGAATCTAATAGAGAGATAAACGCAGTACTAAAGCTGTCATTCTCTACATCCACATGAATATTAAAATCCCCTACAATAATAACTTTGTCCGTTTTAAGGACTAAAGTTGACAAAAACTCTGCAAATTCAGATAAGAATTCAGAGTATGGCCCAGGTGCTCAGTACACTATAACAAATAGAATTGGTTGCAGTGATTTCCAGCTTGGGTGTGAAAGACTCAGAACAAGGCTTTCAAATGAGTTATAATTTAGTTTAGGTTTAGAGCTGATTACTAGAGTCAAAGATAGCTGCAACTCCACCTCCTCGGCCTGTGCTTCGAGGAATGTGAGTATTCATATGACTGGGAGGGGTGGATTCATTTAGGCTCACATATTCTCCATCACCCAGCCAGGTTTCATAATCTGATATTAGTTCATTTACTAGTACACCTTTAGAAGAGATAGATCTGATGTTTAAGAGTCCACATTTTACTCTCCTATTCGTTTGCACTATTGCTTCTGTGGTTTTAATTTTTATGAGGTTTTTATGCACAGCTCCTCTTCTGTTTACCTTTGATTTAAATAATTTCAATGGTCGGGGACAGACACCGCCACTATAGGGTTTTCACTAAGTAACTCCTGGAACGGAGGAGCAGAGAAGTGTGTTAGACTGCGACTCTGCCTCCTGGTCTCAACTCTGGGTTGTCATGGATTTGGTCCGCTAATAAAGTTGGCCAGATTTCTAGAAATGAGAGCTGCTCCTTCCCAAGAGGGATGGATGCCGTCTCTCCGAATCAGACCAGGTCTTCCCCAGAAAGTCTGCCAATGATCTACAAAGCCCACAGCGTTGGCTGGACACCACCTCGATAACCAGCGCCGGAATGACGACATGCGGCTATACATGTCATCACTGGTCAGATTGGGCAGGTTTCCAGAGAAAACTACGGTGTCCGACATTGTTTTTGCGTATGAACACACCGACTCAACATTAATCTTAGTGACCTCCGATTGGCGTAACCGGGAGTCATTACCGCCGACGTGAATAACAATCTTACTGTATTTACGCTTATCCTTAGCCAGCAGTTTCAAATAGGACTCGATGTCGCCCGCTCTGGCCCCTGGGATGCATTTGACTATGGTCGCTGGTTTCGCTTAACTTCACGCTTCGCAAAATGGAGCTGCCAATTATCAGAGTTGGTTTCTCAGCCGGTGTGTCGCTGAGTGGGGAAAATCTATTAGAAACGGGAAGCGTAATGATGGTGTCCTGAGGGCTTTGAATGCTTACGACTATTCCTCCTTCGGACAGTCACCCAGCCACCCTTTCCTGGCTGCTCAGGAAATGCCGGGAACGGCTACCAGAGGCTAACTCAGGCCGGTCCGCGACCGACTACCGGGACTGGCTAGCTACAGTAGGCTGATCTACCAAGGTGCGGAGCCGGACTTCTAACTCACTGAGCCTCGCCTCCATGTCTAAAAATAAATTACACTTGTTACACGTACCATTACCGCTAAAGGAGGCAGAGGAGTAACTGAACATCTGACACACCGAGCAGGAGAAAGCAGGAGAGAGAGAAGGAGAAGAAGCCATCGTTAGCTGCTAAGCTAAAGTCGCTAACGGCTAAGCTAAAGTACGTTAGCGTTGGCTACCAAAACTTTTGAACAACTATGAGATCGAACAGCAGTCACTAAAGATGGAAAGAACTGTGAGTGCTTAGGTAAACTTACTGTAAGAATAAGTGTTTAGCGGACAATTGGCCGCTGTAATGATAATCTAACAATTTTATCTGGTATTTAGCGAGAGCAGCAAACAGGCTACCAACACACAAGCACCGGAAACGGAAATGAGTCAACACGCTTACCGCAGTACGTCAGCACGTCCACCATAATTGATCAGCAGGGCGCCGTATAGAGGGGGGAAGTTGGGACAATTCCAAAAAATAATTAGAAACTAATATCAAATTATATTATATTATGCATTATATAAACCATCATTGAGTATTTATATTCATTTCAAATCTAATAATAAAATGAATGATCTATTTGTTTTTACTTGTTTTTGGCAATAACTAAGTAGTTTCAGTCAGCAGATGCACCAGAAATACAGTGACACCATGTAGCCTATTGAACCAAAAGCTGGTTTTCAAAAAAGTAAAGACAGGAAAGACAAAGGACAGGATGTCAGTCTGTAACCCAGTGTTTCCCCATGAAAGGTGGGCAGCCTTTAGTCTGTGAGTGGTGTTAACCTGTTGGCTTAATGTCCACAGGGAAATAAGCTAGCTAGCTACAGACTAGTGTTAGCCTACATTTCATCAACATCTAATCAGTGCAGGGAAACGTTTAGCAAGAGAGTCATATTAAATCTCTGTCCCGGCCCCTTTTAGCAGACTAACAACAGATGAATCAGCAGCCCAGTCTGCTCAGAACTGCAGCCTCCCTGTCCCAGTGAGGAAGGTGAGCAGCACTGTGTTAATGAGTTAGCATCATTCCAGGGAGGCTGGTGGGATTTCTCTGAGCTCTTGCTGTTTTTATCAGAACAAAAAAAGACAATGAAAAGTTTCTTAATGACAGAAATTCAAACACAAATTATTTTCTCACATAATGATCATTATGAAATAAATAAAATAAAATTCTTGTCTGTACTGGATGCTGGGCAGCAGCTTACCTCAGCCTACATGTAAATTACAGACTAAAATAATCCAGTTTGATTTATTCATTTAGATTGAATTATGGCCGTTAATTACATCTATAGATACAGACTATTATTTACATCATAAAGGGCAATTTATTTGAGAAGCAAATAGTGAACTGCATCCTGTGTGCAGACTTGCATGTACAAATCACAGCAGTAAATATTGTGTTAGTAATATTGAAGTACAAGAAGCCAAACCTTTAATTAGAGTTCTGTAAAGCTTTTGATGGGACAGTTAAGTCTTAGAGATGTAGTGACAGCTCTGTGCAGATGGGATCCAATTTCACTTTTTTGTCATGGGCCCCAAAATTCCTGGCAGCCCCCCTGATAGACAGTATAAAACCTTTTGAGTTGGATCATAAAGGTCTGACACAGTTTCTTCTGTTGTGAACTTTAAAACCAAGAGCTGAGAGAAAGACATCAAAAACATTTAACGCTGCTTTAGTTACTAAGAGCAGAGATTATGTGTCAACAAATCAAATACGATCAGTGAAGGTTTTGCAGCTCTGTGAGAACATGATGAGACTTACATGTTAATTAAAAACATTATATTGATCATTAAGTTCATTAATCGATCTGACATTAAGATTCTCTTAAAACATTAGCTGTTCAAATTTATTACTAAATAAATGTAATTGTGTAAATGCAAACTGAGTTGTAACATAAATTATAAATATGATCCTTGAATAGCATTTATGCATCATTTGTTTATGTTACATGTTTCTTTTCTATTTCTCATGCTGTGAAATATTAATAATATCTGAATCTGAATTAACACAAAATGCAGAAACTGTGATAGATACTCCATTTTTCCAAAAACAGAATTTACTGTGTTTTGATGATATTGCTTCATGTTGTAGTTTATATAATGTAACATTTATTTTATATTAATAAAAAGTATAAACCATACCATGCCCCAGCCTGTGAGGGAGGTGTCCGTTGAAATGACAAGACCCTCCCAGCACGGGCCCCTGGGACAGGAACCAAGTTTCCTTCCAAACTGATAGGGAACGAAGACACTTGTGCGTAACCCAAATCAGGCGGAAAGGATTCCCCTCGGGGAAAAAACCCTTGGTCCTTAGCCACAACTGCAGGGGTCTCATGTGCAGCAGTCCAGATGGTATTACGCTGGATGCAGCCAGCCAGGAGACCCAACACTTGCTGAAAGTGTTTTATAGTGACAGCATGGCCTCACTTCACCCCTTTCACGGCAGCCAATATGGTGTCAACACGTGCCGGAGACAATTGTGCCCGCATCGTTGTCTAATCTCATACTATCCCTAGGACTGTAGTCCGTGGGTGGGCGCCAGCACACTCTTCTTTGCGTTGAGCTTCAGCCCTAAACGCAGCAGATGAGCCAGAACGACATCTCGATGCTGAACCGCCAACTCTCGAGACTGGGCTAGGATAAGCCAGTCGTCGATGAGTTGAAAACTCCGGATGCCCTGGACCCTCAGAGGGGCCAGTGCTGCATCCATACACTTGGTGAATGTGCGAGGGGAAGTGCCAAGGTGAATGGAAGAACCCGATACTGGTAAGCCACACCCCCGAAGGCGAACCTCAGGAACTTCCTGTGAGGACAGATGGAGACGTCCCTTAGATCTATCGTGACGAACCAATCCTCGGATTGGCTGTGCGTCACGATGGCGGGGATGGTGAGCATCTTGAACCTGAATCTCCTCAGAGACCGGTTAGAATCCGCAGATCTAGAATAGCACGCAGGCCTCCATCCTCCTTGGGGACTATGAAGTACCGGCTGTAGAACCCGGCGTCTCTGTCTGGGGGAGACACGTTCCACGGCCACTTTCCTCAGCAGAGTAAGAACTTCCTGTCCCAACACCGGACCTTGCTCCGGGTGGACCGTAGTCCAAACCACCCTGGTGAACTTTGGAGGGTGGGTCTTGAACTGTAGTCGAAACCCATCTATGGCAGTGCACAGGGCTTGCGGAGAATGTTCGTCAGGCTCCACCAAGCCTCTGCAAAGTCTGCCAACGGAACCAGCCCCTCGGGGCTGGTGGTCAATGTCTTGTGTGATTTTCAGGTGGACCCCTGAAGCCCCAGAATGGCAGGAGAGAGCCACCGAAGATCCACGGTGAGTGAGTCTGGATGCCGCCTGACTGCAGACCCTCGGGGCAGGCAGACGCCGTGGACTCAATGGTGGCAGGTGCGTCCTGAACGTGTAAACGGCAGGATAACATTACCCGTTGCCATGGCAGAGGGGACCTCGGTCGGCCTCCGGGGGAGGCGAACGAGGAACGAACTCCACAGCCCCCTTTTCCAGCAGCGAGCGAACTTCCTGTCCCAGCACCAGGCTTTGCTCTGGGCGTACCGTAGTCTGTACCACCCCATAGAATCTGGGGGGGTGGACCCAGAACTGCAGTCTGCACCCTTCGATGACGGTGTGCAGGACCCACGGAGATATGCTCGTCAATTCAATTCAATTTTCAATTCAATTTTATTTATATAGCGCCAAATCACAACAACAGTTATCTCACAGCGCTTTTCATAAAGAGCAGGTCTAGACCGTACTCTGAAGTTATTTACAGAAGCCCAACAATTCCCACCAAGAGCAAGCACTATGCTGACACAGGCAAGGAAAATCTTCCTTTAAGAGGCAGAAACCTCGAAGCAGAACCATGGCTCAGGGTGGGTGACCATCTGCCTCGACCGGTTGGGGTGAGGGGAGAGAGAAAGGAGAGAGCAAGAGAAAGAGAGAGAGAGAGCAGGAGAGAGAGCAGGGAGGCAACCTACACAGTATACACATAGAGGTACAGACAATAAAGGTAATGGTGCTATAGACTGAATGAAAAATGGTACAGATATTTGTAGTAATGTTTAGTGATATTAATTATAACAGTAATAATAGCAATAGGACTAGTAATAGCAGTTGCAACTGCAGCAGAGGGCGTCGAGCAGGAACACGGGGCAGCAGGAGACTCCCAACAACAGATCCAGACTCCACAGCTCCAGAGCCAGCAACACCCGCAGGGAAGTGAGGGGAGGGGAGGACAGGAGGGGAAGCACACGACCACGGGAGAGGGAGAAAAAATCGAAGTTAGTAACATGCATTAATGGGATGAGGTTGCACTCAGAGAGAAAGAGAGAAGAGGAGAGAGGAGCTGAGTGCATCATGGGAAATCCCCCGGCAGTCTAGCCTATAGCAGCATAACTAAGGGATGGTTCAGGACTCACCCGAGCCAGCCCTAACTATAAGCTTTATCAAAAAGGAAAGTCTTAAGCCTACTCTTAAATGTAGAGACGGTGTCTGCCTCCCGAACCCAAACTGGAACCTGGTTCCACAGGAGAGGAGCCTGATAACTGAACGCTCTGGTGGATGTCATGCTCCGCCGCGCCTCTGCGAAATCCGCCAGCGGAACCAACCCCTCGGGGCTGGTGGCCGGCGCTTTGTGCCGATCTCGGACAGTCTCCTGAAGCGGGCCGCCAGGAAAAAGCTGCCGATGCCCTGCAGTCTGGGAGTCGACCTTCTGGACGACTGCTGCCCCTCGGGGCCGGCTGAATGGTGAAGGCTCGATGGTGGTTAGCGCGTCCCGAACGCCTCAACGGCGGGAAATGCTAGTGGCCTCAGGACCTCTTCGCCTTGCCCCCCCCCACGACCGGATGACTGTCCTCAGGTCCGGTCTGTCGGGGAGGGGTGCGCGGGAGCGTTGCCTCGCGTCCCAAGCTGCTCGAGGGGGACTGCGAGAAGCCACACTCTGCTTCTGGTTCTGACAGTGGGAGCCGGTAGAGGGCTGAGATGCTCTCGCTGCCTCAGTCGAGCAGAGGGGCTCCCTCTCTGGGCCATATCCTGAAGCAGGTAAGCCTGGTAGGACTGCAAGACCGCCATGGTGTGCAAACTCGCGCCAGCCTGGCCTGCCGCCATAAACGCTTTCCCAACCAGCGCTGAAGTCACCTGGCATGGTCTAGTCGGTAGCGCTGGCTTATGGAGAGACGACGCCAGTCGAGGGGAGAGGTAACTCGCCAGAGCGTCCTCTACCCGCGGTCCTTGATCCCCGACACTTTGCTGTACTCCAGTAGACAGCTGGGCGGAGAAAGGTTTATCCCAAGACTTACATAACTCATTATGTAAGTCCGGAAAAAAAACGGCAAAGATCGGCGTGGGGATGCTGAGTGGCTCCTCAGGAAATGATAATTTTTTTACAGTGTACCGGCATTAAGCTTCCTCACAGCCTGTGGCCAATCAAGTTTGAGTTAGCCACAGCCCGCGTCACCACTTCCAGCATCTCATTATAGTCGGCCGCGGCGCTCTTCTGATGACGTCGGCCCGACACCCGGAAGCCATCCTCCTCCTCCATGACGCTAAGCACATCTAGCTCCTCAGAGCCAGAGTGCATTCGCCTCGCCAAATGGAAGAAGCCGAGAACGGGCTCCCGAACAGGAATGAAGGGAGTCGGAGTCAGCAGATGAAGGACGAGAAGGGGCATCAGCCATCTCGGAATCCTCCAGCAGATCTTGCTGCGATCCCCATGACTGAAACCGCTGACCCGCCTCAGCGATCGCGGGCCTGCGCCACGGGGAGAGTGTATCTGGCCGTCCTCAGAGAAGAGAGCCATACGGGACCTTAGTACCCGCATGGGCAGGGCCTCGCAATGGTCACAAACAGCTTCTCAAGAGCTGCCGTGGCGTGCCTGCCTCCAGAGGCAGGAGAGTCTCCTACCGTGATCAAGCGCGGGCAGGGAGACACACATCTCCGGAACTGGTTCAACTCTGAGGACACTGACAACTTCCAGGTAGGTTCACTTCTTAGCCAGGATGCGGGAGCTTTCCACTAACCACATTAACCAAGTGCCCGCTGAATAGAAAAGGCTAATGTACCTATGTGCCGGCATGCTTATATACGCCACGGTTACGCCGCCACATGCTACCGTTCTCACTAAGCCAATAGGATTGGAGTAGTTTTCATTCGCACTCAGCCCTGCCATGCCTAGAGGCGTTCCTATAGTGTCGTCACCGACACAGTTCGAGTTCCCCTTGAAGGGGAACAGGCAGCTTGTAAGAAGTGCCAGTGCATAAAAAACTACACCAAAGAGTGAAATGTAGAAGTGATGGTAAAGTGTATTGGTGAGTACGGACCACTTCAAGCACTGCAAGTAGGCTAAGCTCCCATGTACCAGTCAAACCAATGCAGCAGTAGTTGATCCAATCACATCGCTGTAACAAATCCTGCTAATATGCTGCTGCAGTTAGCATACAGACACAGAAATAAATATATAATGTAAAAACACAGAAATAGTCTTTTTCATTAAAAAACATTAATATATATAAATACTAGTGGTGGGCCGTTATCGGCGTTAATGTGCTGCGTTAACGTGAGACTCTTATGGGGCGATAAAAAAAATATCGCCGATAATCTATTCTCACAGTTGGGTTGGGAGCTGGGTCTATACTACGCAAGCTATGATGACTTTCACCTTCATATTTTAGCGCAGATGTATACCTAGTTGAATTGCACTGTAGGGGGCAAGAACGAGTCTTCGAACCTGTGTGTCTGCCTACTGTGAAATTACCACATCAAACGTGTCGTGCTAACATGGATGCATTTACCTCGGAGGGCAGAGCAGGGAATGACGTCACACCCGAGTTGACAGCGTTCCAGTTACAACCTCGCTCGGCCAGCTGTTTGTTTACAACTAGCCAGGTTAGTTATTGATACGCGGTTGATTAAAAAACGACATGTGCGGTATTTACTCACACTAACTGTAGCAACACGTCCACAGACAGCTGTTGGACAGCACTTTGTGTATGAACATTTAAGAAGCTTCCTAATGGCAAATTTGACAAGACTAAGGTTGTTGGCTCCTTGTGCAATGCAGAATTAGTTTACTGTAGGAGTTCTTCCAGTCTCAAGTACCAGCTAAACGCAAAGCACATCACACGCTACACACAAGTACATCTTATTGAACATGATTTATTTTCATCACCAATTATCATAGTAGAACAGCTTTCTCAAGCAGTTTGTGATGCATTTTGGAAACAGGAGATGAGCCCCTGGTCTAATGCGCCACCTGGCTTGAAACCTGGCTTGAAACCCGTTCGCACACATATTCTAAATGCCTTCGGCAGAATTCAAATGAGCCATTTTAATCTAGAGTAATATATAATCTAGATTAATCCATAATCGATTAATTAATTTCAAGATTACAGTGAGATTAATCTAGATTTAAAAAATTAATCTATGCCCACCACTAATTTTTTATATTTTTATCCATCATGAGACATCATTAATGTTGAAAATTTAAGAACTGTTACTTTAACATGTTTTATTACTTTTTATTAACTACATATAACCACTAACCACGTCACTGAATGTTGTGTGTCAGTTTCAAAGGGAATGAATTGGGGGGGGGGTCATGATGCCATGAAACATCTTTAACAATAAGACTAACAGCTCACACCTGGCAGCAACAAAAGAAAATCTCAAACTATTTTAAAGTATTTGAGTTCACTTTATGTAAAATCTGTCTCTGCAGAGTCACATTACTTTAATATCCAGTCTGTGTTGAGTTTAACGCTAATCAAACTATTTTTAACAGACTGGTTTGCTGTCATAGCCTTGCTAGTTAGCGATAGTGTTGCTAATGTAACTGTAGCAGATTTTTACTGATTCATGATCAATAACTACGTGACTGCAAAGCATCTATTACTTTTAATGATGAACACCAAACAGGAGTAACAAGCATGTCGTTGTACCATGAACCTTTTCTTTAATACCCAGTTTCAGATCAGAGTCTAATCTATCGATACACATATTACATGTTCAGAACTAGTTTATAGAACTACCAGTCAGTGAAAGCTACACACTGCTAGCTTAGCATGTGTGGCACAATGGATCGATAAACGGGTAACACACATGCTGACGTACATTATTGTCTCTTACGCTGAGACAAAACTCAGATATCTAAAGTCTTCTGAACAAAAACATACTGCAGCTCTGTCGTTTTGCATTACAGCACACAGGTGTTCCTATTTTTCTGGTCACTTAGTGTGACGTACCAACAGGCTGAATATTCTTTTCTTGTTTCCTCGTTCGTTCCACTAACGCAGTGAACAAAGTGACACAACACATCACTACTACCACCATCTGTACTGTTCTCAGATCAGTTTAACAGCCAAACATGATGGAAACTGTTCGTTACCTTCTGATGGTGGAAATAATCTGCAGAAGCCGATGAGTGAAGGTGAAATTAATCAGCAGCTTCAACCAGGAAACCAAGCAGAGAAAGAACAAACATGGAGCTCAGAGCAGGAGCTTTACAGAGGTCTGCTGATTCACATCCAGTCTCAAGTCTCCGGAAAGAACTCCAAAGTGTTCTTCAAGGAAATGTGATCAGTGAGCAGCTCTGAACTGTGGACTGAGAAAGTGGAGTCAAACATTAACCGTATGTTTATCTAAAGATCATTAAGCTCTGCTGTCATTTTGTCCTATAACCAACTTTGAAGGGCAGAACTCAAACTATTTCTCATCATCTGTGCTTTATGCTCAGTAAATGAACTGACTGATTTATCTTTTTCAGTCAACAAGGAAATAGAACAAACCAGTATACTTTAAACCTTTAGAATGCAGTTTCAGAAAGATACTGACATTATATTCATGCCATCTTTTTGACAGAGCGTTTCTCTTAAAAAAGACCAGGATGCCTGTGAAGACAAGAGTTGAACTCTGTGGTACCACCTAACTGTCTGAAATGATGCTTATGTAATAACCAATTTGCAACAACAAATATGTTTAAAAGGAAACATAACATGTTGTTAATTAATGAATCTGGAAAGTTGCAAAACTTGTTAACACTGAATGTATCAGTAAAACCAAAATACTAAACTAAAAGCAGTATCTGCTTTTATTTAACCAAAACCACGACCTCTACCTAACTTTAGCTTTTGTGCTTTTGTTGTCTAAACCTAACCAGAAACCAGAAATGGAACACTGGATACTGAATATGGACCCTGGTCTTTCAAGGCCTATACTTTGTACCCCTACCATCCCCCCAGCCACCTCCCTGTGTCTCTGATGTGTTTCACAAATGTCGCTCATTCACTCAAAAAACATTGTCTCCGGACATCCATCAGCAGCAATCTATTTTTCAGCAGAACGTAACTGAGAAAGCAATTTGATTCTATATGGAGACAGTGTTGAACCTTTCATGGCTCTAGCAGTCTGTAATGTTCTAAGTAAAGGTAGCACCCTGTGGATGAGACAGTGGGAGGTTTTACATTTCACATTATTGCCTATTAAAATGGGACAGAATATTCTGAGTGACCAGGAAAAACAGATTAACTCCATACTGCCACCTCCACTGTTCAGCTTAAATCTGATACTTCAACAAGAAAATGGTGGAAAATGATTAAGTTACCTTTTGATGGTAAAAAATAATCTGCACAAAGTCGACGACCGAAGGTGAAATTAATCAGCAGCTTCAACCAGGAAACCAACCAGAGAAAGTACAAATGTGACTCACAGCAGGTTTTCAAAGATCTGTGGATTCACATCCAGCCTCAACTCTCTGGATTCATGTTCAAACAGAAGAGTTCTTTAATCTGATCACAGAGCAGCTCTGAACTGTGGACTGAGAAGCTGGAGTCAAACATTAACAGTATGTTTAAGATTATTAAGCTGTGCTGTTGCAGTTTTAACTTTATTAACTTCATTTTGTCCTATTAACAACTTTGAAGGTCAGAACTCAAACTGTTTCTCATCATCCGTGCTTTATGCTCGGTAAATGACTGACTGCAGAGAATCCAAAGCAGTTATGTAAGAATATGATTTACCTTTTTCAATCAGCAAGTAAACAGAACAAACTAGCATATTTTAATGTGAATCCTGAACAATGTGTTCTGTTTGACGACGTGATCACATTGAGTGTATTTACATAATCCTTTAGTAAGAAACTTAATCACAGCCCTCATAAAAGATGCAGGTTGGGCTGCTAACCCTTCCTGCCCCCCCTTCCTGTGTGTTCTAATGGAATGAGGAAACTCGTCTTTAAAGCCCCAGTTATACTGAATCGTTGTTCTACTTTTCCTGCTTTTCCTGTTGCTTCCTTGATTTTACTTCTCACCCTTATGGCATCTCGTCCTCTCGTCCAGGCGGCCCCATCATCTGCATACAGAACTGACCCAGTCCTTCTGTCCTGATTCATAAAAACAGCATTAATCATAACATTAAATAAAAGTGGACTAACAACACTGCCTTGTGGAATTCCATTAATAATTTCTAATTACTCAGATCCTTCTGATCCCACTTTAACTCTAAGGGGGCTTTCACACCTACCTCGTTTAGACTTTTCAGTTTGGTCTGAACCTAAATAGCAGACGTGAAACATGCCCTGGACCAAAGAGACGAAGTTTGGTCCGACCAAAAGAGGTCGTCTCGGTCCAAACCATGGTTCGATTCGTTTCTGGTGTGAAAGCATTTTTTGGATGGTTCGGACTTTCAGACTATTGACAGGAAGTTTGGCGGTTGCCATTTAAACTGGAAACAAACAAATGCATTGAAATAAGACACAATTATAAATCTCCCATCTTTTATCTCCCATCTCTCTGTCTCTGCTCAAATGCAGGAGCAGATGCTGTCTTCTCCTCCTGTCCTGTCGCCGAAGTTTTAATGTTCGCACAACGAGGACGTTTAATTGTGAATTTGAACGAGCCTTCAGTACAGCTGGTGCTGCAGGTAGTAACAGGCCTACCATTATAATAACAATACAGTGTCCAACATGCATTTGTACTAGATTTTTATTCATTCATTCTTGTCAAAGCTCACCGCTGAACTGTTTAATAAACCAATCAATGTCAAGTAGGCTACAGGGAGACGCAGCCAACGTAGATGATGACGTCAGGACGCAGGGTCTGTCATGTAAAGTCCTTCAGTGTGTCACAGAACTGCAGCGTGAAACCAAACCAAAACTAACCGTATGGATCAGAATGTATCAAAACATGAACTTTGGTTCAGACCTTGGTGCCGACTTTCAGGTGTGAAAGCCCCCTAAATCTTCCTTCTGACAGAAAATCTCAGAGCCAGAAGTGTGTTCCTCCTCACTGTGAGATTACTTTAGATTAGGAGATATTAACCTTCTGGCAGTCCGACCATTAAGACGAAGCTCCTGGACCAGCTGGTGGTAGCCTGCTGCCAGCGGTGTCTCCCCTTTCTGAGAGTCTCATGTCCCCACACAGATCTCAGTTTCCTGTCTCCTGCCTGTTTGTTCACCTCACACAGTCAAACAGAGCCAGAGCAGCTCTCTGCATTTGGCAGATGTTTTTAGCAAGAACAGACTCAGACCTGTGAGCTGTGATCAAGTTTCTGCTAATATGACTGATATGAAATGATAATTATTAATTAGTGGCAAACCAAAGATTACAGATCGCCGGCGCTATAATCTTTGATTAGACTGACAGGACAGCTGACAGCTCAGTGGTTGCCTAGCAACATTAAAAAAACCCAGTGCTTTGCTCTTTTCTAAATTCAACCAAAGTCGTTGCTGTCCGCCTCGCGTTTTCAAACCCATAGCAGCTTTCTGTCTGATCGGAGCCCGAGTCTTCTTTGTTGTATTACAACGGTTGGCATCATCAGCGCCACCTGCTGGATTAACAACTGCTAAATATTTACAGTGTCCACCCAAAGTGATTCCATTCACAACTACAGTCAGTCTAGTTATTTTAAAATTATTTTTTCCTATTTTTGTGACTATAGCAGCATTCTCGCAACCCCCGTGGGACCAGGTCATGACCCACAGGACAAGTCTCTACCATGGCGACCTGTCAATCAGGGGCGAGTTCAGCTCAGACAAAACGTAGCGAAACATTTTTTTTTTACGGAAACGGTGCTTCCCTGAACGCCCTGTTGTGAACGCAAGCGCACTGCATTTTCCCGCCTTTTCAACACCGTTGTGTTTACAAACTTGTTGCAGCTGACTGGGTAACAACTGAGATACGCCCACCAAATGGGAGCAAACATACCTGAAGAGACATGAAGGTGAGAGAGCAGACAGGACGAACTTTGTCAACACAACCCAAACCTGACGACATTTTACTTCATCACAAACTGAGAAGAAGTCAGGTGAGCCAGGGGAGGCGTGAACGTGCGTGAGCAGGTGAGCGTGTGCAGGTGACAGACGGGTCGGGCGGAGAAATTCCTTCACGCCAGCTGAGGTAGAGCTCGAGTCTCTATCTGTCTCACCAAAAACTACTGTATGTGCCATAAAATACTTGATTAGTACTACATGTTGTTGCTGTGTGTACTATCAGCTGCAGCTCAGAAAGAGAAACAGCTGAAACACATTTAAAAAGGCTCCGGTTCTACAGGCTGAGGCACTGAGACTATATGGTGGGGCCCTTCATATAACTCCAGGCTTTACTGGTAGAGATGGGGGAAATGCCACCAGAGAAATTGGCAGTGCAGTTTATTGTTAAGCTTTGGGCACATAAAGGACGACACCCTACAAAAACCACCCGCTTCGAATGTTATCACTCGACTGAATGGGCGTTATCAGTGGTTATCAGCCCCATAGATATGGGTCAGAAGGGCCCTACTGCACCTACTGGTAGGTTCAGAAGGCCGTTATCATCCATTCACATGGTTAATCAGAGATACCAATAGAAGAGAAGACTCCAGATCCTGTCCAACAGGAATCCAGCTCACCGCTGACCGGAAGTCTGCTGGTTAACGGGATATTTTTTAAGGTAAGACCATTTAAAAGGCGAGCATTTTAACGCTGATTAATTAGACAATATGCAAAAGTAATACAGAAAGGTTTGCGTGACATGAGTGTTGACAAGGAATAACCGTTTTGCTATCGCGTTTGCTTTACATTATTTGCATGTATGCTTACATCAGCATTTCTAATTATTAGCATGTTTTACGTGACAGCTTTTAACTGGTAACTTAAATTAGCTTCAACGTTAGCCTGTAAAAATGACATTTTCCACACTGTAAGATTGTAAATTAGACATGTTGCATAGCTTATAATCTCTATCTGCTCTTCTCTGAAGCCATTTCACTCTCAGATTGAGTAAAATATTCAAACTCAAAACGTATTTCTTTATGGCTGCACCAGTAGCATCAACGTTAGGCTACATGCAATGGAAAAGTCCAGAAAATCGTTTTAAATAACGTTACATGGAACTAATTCAACCTGATATGTTTGGTCTCTTTGAAAACTAGAACATAAAACAAGTTCACGAGGAGCTCAGTCGGGCTGCAGCTGTCACCTGTGAGTGTTAGAAGCTTACAATCATATTCACATTCATACAAAAGAGGAAGCCTGCCAATTTATTAGAAATACCTTAGCTCATATGTGGTGATATAAGGGCTGTGGTGTCTCAGTTGTATATTTGTAAGTGAGCAGTGAACATAAACATGCATTGCTGTCCTCAACATAGAACTTGAAAATAAAACCCAAAGCCACAGGTGTGTGTGTGTGTGTGTGTAATATTTATAATTTATTAAACTATCTAACATGTGCATAAATAGAGGCACAAAATACATCTCCCTCATCTGCATCCCATATTCACTAATGTGTTTCTGTCTTTTAGGTTGTGATAAGAAGTGGGGGGTTCACTTTTCCACTAACTGCCAAATATTTTGATTTCAGAAATGAGAAAAACAGTAAAGAGCACACGCTTCAGGAGCGTCAAGATTAAGGTGGTGAGGAAGTGTATTGCTGGGCGTCCAAAGGTTTCCTACCTTAGTCAAGGTCCTCCCCAGCCCAGCCCCAAACAGACGGACCCTTCAGACGCTTCCACTAGTACACCTCAACAGGCTGAACCTGAAGATGTGGCGCTGAGCAGTAGTTCATGTTCTGAGACTGCATACAGTAAGGCAAAGAAGAGAGAGCTTTATGCCTGGGATGCAGTCGAGGATGACATGCTAAAGGTGTCCTTTGAATGTTCGGCACCAGTCACTACCCAGTGTGCTGTTTGCCTACAACATGCTGATTATAGGTGCTTGGAGTGCAGCACCACTGCAGTCTTTTATGAGGCTTGTCTGAAGAGGACTCACAGAAATTCACTGCACCTTCCTGATAAGTGGAATGTAAGAACAACAGCATGCATTCATACATACATACATGCAAACTTACATTCATTTTAATGAATGTAATGAATGAATTTCATGTAATTGTTTTAGCACTATGTATCATTAACTGTTGGTGTCTTCTTGAGTTTGTTTGTTATAAAAATTTTATTAGAGCTTGCAATCTTTCTTATAGAATACCTACAATGTGCCATCGTCCTTGGGGTTATTCCTATATTTACCTGAAGGCCATGGTGCCCATGCTGTGTACATGAAGGACATGAAGGTCATTGTCAGCACAGGTGTGTCATTTTGCACTGAAAAAATCTCAGTGTATTTTCTTTTCTTGACAGAATGAAATCCTATTAAATGTGGAGTAATGGTTTCATAAAATGTGTGATGCATTTTTGAAAATTCTTCTCTGTGCCCATTTGTTGTTTTCTAATATTATCAAACATTAAGTTATAAGTGATACACCCAAGTGATTTTGTCTATGCTGATATACTGTAGTAGTCTTTATAGTAGTACTTGTTTATGTTTTATTTTATTTCTCTCTCTTTATTTGGCAGGACGGCTCTGCACCGTCAATATGTGTACGTGTGAACCGGAAGCCTGCACTCTGCTCAGGTATGGGCTCTGGCCAGCAACAGCCGAGAAGCCCCACACAGCCTTTTCAATCCCTCTGCTAGAGCTTTTTGTTTGTCTGTCACTGGAGTGTCAGGTTTCTGTTTCGCAGAGGTAAGTCTGAAGTCCTGACTGTGAAGAGAACATTTCAGTTACTTTCATGGAAGACTGACGAGTCCAAATTGATGTGAAAATGACACCCTTCCATAATTGTGCTCATCATTAATTATCACAACAAAATGTAAACATTGAAGATGAACATGGAACCATGTTGAATTGTACAGTTACAAAAAATCTCTGTGTAAACCACCTTCACCTTGGCCTTCTGTAGGAGATCTGAGTAAATGAAAGAGTAATGTTTTCTCTTACTGCTGCTTATACCGTAGGTTAACACACTCTACAGAGTCCTGGTGGGAGAGTCATTATCCCAGTTTAGGCATCACCACTTCCGACAAAGAAGTTTGGTAGATGTTTGCCCACAGTTTGATGATGGGACCACATGCCCAGCATGTCCAAAAGTTGGTTCTAGTTTCAGGCCAGTTCCTGTTTGATTAACCATAATTGCAGTTTCCATGAACTGATGGTATTGAATTTCTATATGCAAAATCAGTTAATTATTGTATAAAGTATTCTAATAAAATAGTAGGTGTATCAACCCCGTGCTCTGCATTTATAAAGGCTGTTTGAGGATGAATGTGGGACCTTCTGTGTCTTTCAGCATTTGTTTTAAGAATTTGTCAATCAGTTATTTATTCCTTGGCTGTTTCTGACCTAAACTCTTTTTTTGTAGCACCAGATACAAAACCAGGTTTACTGTGTTTATTTCCCAGGCGGATGGAGATATGATAGTGACATTGGATGCCAACTTTGGCCTTGTGAGGAAGCAAATCTCCGGGACAAGTGTGGTTGAGCCATTGCATGGAACCCGCATGTTTGTTGATGAAAAGGATGTAGAGCAGTGGTTCTCAACCTTTTTTGGGCCAGCGCCCCCCTAACCACTATCCAGATCCCCTAACGCCCCCCCCCCCAACCAAAAAAGATGTTGACTATTTGCCCTGAATATATTTCGATTTTCTTATTGTAACTATTGTTATTACAAACATGGTGGTGAAAAGTTATCATATTTAACTAATAAGTGAATGTTCTTCCCAGAAGCTGTGTATGAAGCAAAATACTGTTTTCTTGGATGGAGCTCCTTACATGCTTACCTAATAACTTCTATTAGCTGGGTCTCGGACATTGGCTGCGTTGTGCACCTGTGTTCACGAGGAGAGAGAGAGAGAGAGAGAGAGAGAGAGAGAGAGAGAGAGAGAGAGAGAGAGAGAGAGAGAGAGAGAGAGAGAGAGAGAGAGGATGAGCTCCTCGAATTCGCGCTGCCTGCAGCTCTGCAGTCAAATACGATTTTAAATAGGCCTGGTAAAAAATGTTGCGGTCAGCGTTGATATTGTGTCGGGCCGCCACAAATAAATGAAGGTATGGGAAATACTGTAACTTATCTGCTCATGTTCAAAACTTTCTGCACATTCAGAATCTGACACAGATCTGTGTTCTCTGACATGTAAAGAAAAAAAGACGTTATAGGAGACTAACGTCATTAGCTTATTTAAAGAGAATTCATAATATTTTACTGCATTATGTTACTGATTCGCTTCCCCTCGCCGTCTGACAGACAAAACTGAATGAAAAACGAAACTAACCGACACACCTGTGATCACACAGAAAACTCAGGAATAATTCCACACAGCTTAACTTCAGCACCTCTGATAAAGTGCCGCTAACAGTCCCCAACAGAGCGAGACAGGGCTTCAGTTTTTAACGTTACATTTTTATAGCCGAATTAAACTACCTATATGTCCGCTTTGGCACAAACTGTCTGCAACTCACAGCGCGAGGAGGGTCGATGTCACTCGCCGGTATCGCAGCGAAGTTGCTTTCGGGTGAGTCCGACAGCGGAATATCCCTCTTGTAAATTTGTAACAACTGCGATAACAAGTAGTTCACGGTGTTTTCATCAGAGAAATAAACACTTTCCCACCTAGAAAGACAGCGTCGGTTTTCTAGAGTTTACACAGTAAACGCCATGTGGGTAAAATTTTAGAGATGATACTCTGACTTCCCGTTCCCCTGAAGGCAGCACGAAGCTGCGCCACAAGTTGCTGATGGAGAAAAAATGCACAGTCTGTCGCAGTGAACTAAACTGGCAGGTTTTTATGTTGCAGACCACAATTGGCAGGTTTTTATGTTGCAGACCACAATTTTTTGCAAGTAATTCTTGGCCAGTCTGCTTCTGTTTCGATGACACTGTAAGTATAATTACCAAAACCTAGTGACCACATCACTCTAGTAACCATCTGACAGCCACTTACTAACCACAACTACGTTGCACATTGTTTTCTTTTGTCTTCTTCTAGGCTGAAGAAGATGATGTTCCGAGGAGTCTGAAAAGGCGAGGGATTGATGCCTTGCATATGAAGACTCAGGCCGCTGAGGAAAAGTACCAGGAAATGAGAAGTGTAGCTGACCACCTCCAACAGCAGCGTGCCTTCCTGTGTTCTGCCATCAATGACACAGAGCAGCCAGGTGCAGAAGCTGCTCTCATCCAACGTGTCAAACAGCTGGAAAGTAAACTACTTCACGCAACTATCATGTTTCACCAACATGTACCAGACATTGTTCCTGCAACGCATGGTTATGTCATCCCAGACAACCCCTGCTTGTCTCAGGCCCTCCCCGTGTCAAGCATACAGACACTGGTTTACAGTGATGATGATGGTGGTGATGATGATCATGATGACAATGATAGCAACTAGGTCTGTAAGCACTCTAGACGAGGGGTCTAGACTCTAGAGTTCTTCTGGAACGAAAACGAAAGCAAATTTGTATGTTTTGTTCCACATAATTAAAAATGCCTCCTTAATTCAAGACTAACCAAAATGCATCGGACTCAGACAGTTAGGTTCTGTTTGTATTTTCATTGTAACTGGTCACAATCAAATTACTCTGTGTTGCTGAACAGAGTCCATGTTTGTTTTTCATGAGCTGTGAACTGTCCTGTCAATTTAAACAAGAAATGGTTTAAACTTGCTGTTTTGGACAATAAACACTGTTTTTGGAAAAGCTGATGTCTAAGTAACTTTCTACAGCCTAGTAATACTCAAGGTATAGTCTGCTTTGGTGTTATGAACTTTACAGTTAACACTAACCATTTTACTGTATTTGTACATATTTTTGTAAAACATTTAAATAAAGGTTACTTCCACAATATAAGTTGAAGTGGAGAATACAGATATACTGACTCTACAATAGCATTCCCACAATGAATTATAGGTGTGTTTTCAGCCATTGTCAGAGCAGTTAGTCACAGCACACTTGAGAAGTCAATAAAAAAGTAAGATATGACCTATACAATAATTTTACAATAATACTCACCCTGACAGTGGTACTCCTACGTTCTTACTAAAGGCGTTTTTGGCATGAAATACTCCCTCATCAAGGCCTATGTTGGTGAGCAACTTTTTTTTCCTCTTCCCATTGGCTGCTCAGGATATCAGGCCTGAGACTGCAAATCTGTAAATATTAAAATGTCACTATGCAATACTTTAAGATAGTATCAGCATTAAAATGTGTTTTGCGTATTAAGAAATGTGATTTTTACAGTCTTTGATCAGAGAATGTATATTGTATTTAGTTTTATCTTTAGTTCGTTGCTATTGTGGTTACTATTGACGCTGCTATCGCTGAAACCAAAACGCCGCTTGCATGACGTAGGCTGCCCGGAAGTATGTTCTTTACTGTCAACCTAAGATATATTTTAATGATATCTTTAGCATTTCTTAACAGAAGAACAGCAACTCAACAATAGGATATGTTCATGTTAAGGCTTTCACTTTTAATCATTTTTCCATCGATTCCGAGAAATAAAGTTGTTTTTGTCCGTTTTTGGTAGTGGAAGGTTACGGAAGTCCTTCATTTTGTGGGCGGAGTTTGCGTTTTGGACTCCTGTTTTTGCTAAAATATGTCAAATAAACCAAGATATTTATTTTTTCTTAACATGGATTATCTAGATTCAGTGTAAGTAGTAGTTCGGCTGTACTAGATATTTTATATATTCAGTAGGTATATGGTTTTATGACTAACTTTGCACACAGGAAAAACTACAACTGTGGTGCTGATTTGACTCAAACTGCATGGCGTGGCTATAGGGAATTGTAGTTTCGAAAACGTATTAGCGTTTATTTAGAATTGGAATTTGGAATTTTAACCACATTTGATTGTGTTCCCAGTTGTTGACTATACTCACATCACAGCTAAGGTCAAGAGCTGTCTTTAACAGTCGGTCCCATGTCTGTAGTCTCTTTTGTTGATGAATTATAAGCATTCAAACATGCACCAAGGTGAAGGTTCAAAGGTCAGTATTTCTAAGAAGGATCCATTTAGAATCTTCATACTGATGTATGGTAATCTACAGGTTGAGACCTTTCCAACGATGTATTGGTTTAGCTGTACAGCAAAGTTTTAAAATTCTCATTTCAGGAGCAAGCCCATCCCAGGTCTAGTTTCAAACAGCCCTTTGGAGGCTCAATATATACAAAGAATTTTTTTTTTCCTTTAAGTTTTTTTTTAGTGAAAGTAGTAACGAAATGTGTCACTTACACACAAACTCTGCGCATTTTTGTTGGGGACAGACTTGGTATATGCATGTCTATTTATATTAATGCTGCTATGATGGTAAAGAATCATCAATGAATAAGACCTTGGGTTCTTCATTACATAGGCCTAATGTGGGCCCTGCAGCATCCTGTACCTACTTATTTATCACTAAAAATCAAAAAATTATCCCGAGCACAACAACACAATAAGGTGCTGGTAGATGGCAGGATAACTATCAAAAATCACAAACAAACTATCGCTATTTATCAGTTTAAAGATTTTCTTTAGCGCTCAACTGAAAAGGGCAATTAATTAGTTCTTCCATTAACATTTTCCTCCTTCCAACATTTGTCACTGTGAGAAACAGAATTCTTTAGCTTTGTTTGCCAAATCCAGCATATTTACTGTGAAATCCACCTGGTAGCATGTGGAATGTAGTTTTAAATGAACAGCTAAATATTATTTCATGATCCCTCTTGCCCAGGTGTCTAACACACAGACAAGCCTGAGAGAGGACAGCTTACCTGGAGATTGTCTGCCGGTCAGACACCGGTTTGGAGTGCTTTATTGGATGCATGGCTCAGCATTAACCTTATTACTTCAGGAAGACCCTATGTTTTAAGAAAGATGATTTCATATTAAATATCCTCAGGTACATAATCTTTAAACTATAAAATGAAAAGAGCAACTTCATATTTTACAGTCACAGGCCATAAACACCTTTTCTTAACAGAGATAGTGGCGTTCGTTTGGTAGTTGCGGCCGATGGTCGGCAATTTGAAATGGAATCAAGCCAATCCACGGCAGACAGCTCCACACAGTAATGCAAGCTACGTGACTTCAGCGATATGAGCGTCCATAGCATCTATTACATGTTTCAACTAAATGATAGCTTTTACTATCTTACTAAGTGTCACTACTGCTCTGACATGAAACATCTTTTTTTAAAATCCATTTTCCCAAATACCTACCAGTGACAATGCAACAGGAAATTCTAACCATTATGTAGGACTGTGAAAAATACTTTAGGCCTATTTGAAGCATCTAATCATATCAACATCAACAGAGATTTATAAACAAACAGGCTTTTCATTTACAACACTGTTACGAACCTCCAGTTAAAAGTCCAGGGGAGGAGGAGGTTAGTGACAATATAATAATTCCAGGTTGAATGAAAACAACAGAGAAGCTGATTTATCAGTAGTCTGTGTTTCATTTATAATAATAACCAAGGGTATTCAAAACAATGTAACAAAAAACAACTTCCCAAAACAAGGGGGAAGCACCTAGTTTAGGTACTGACTAGGTAAAAGGTAGCTCTCAAGAAAAACCCAAAGAAAAACCACAAAGGGGAAAAACAATATTTACCACCCTCCTCTGAAGGAGTAAATCACAATATGATAAGTCACGATCCACACTGCTGCAAGGACGGCACGATCGCCTGCAGTAACACCCAGCTCTCTAAGCCGTCTGCTTTCCACACTCTCTATACATCTGCTCTTCACGCTCTCCACACCAGTCTGCCTGCACTCTGCTTCTTGTAGCAGCACGGGAGTCTTGCTGATTGCTACTTAGGGACAGGTGTGCACCCTAGCCTTCCCGCTGCAACCTGCAGAAAGGTGGGGGCAGGGCAGGACCTGCAGAGACAGACTCCTAAGCAGACAGATGGCTATAGGCCGTAACAAACACATGTACTCAATTCAGTAGAACTTTATTTGGTTCCCCACATGGCACAGTTTGAAAAGGGACCACATCGATGGGGCCAACAGACATCAACAATAAAAGGAGTCTGAATTAGGCTGAATGAAAATTTCACAGTTTTCTTCTTGCAGCGCAAAATATATGTAGCGCCAAGATTCATATAAATTTCATTTTTAATTTTAAAAAAAGCACTTTATATATTTGTGCAGTGTTGGAAGTGTGCACGTGTGTGTGTGTGTGTGTGTGTGTGTGTGTGTGTGTGGTGTGTGCACGTGTGTGTTTGTGTGTGTAGGGATGGGGTGGGGCCTGTCAACACAGTAAGAAAACTCAAACAACTTAAACTCAACTCAACCTTGGAAAGCGGTTAACATTACATTTTCCTAACACTGATGCAAAAGGTCAGGGTGTGTGCATGGTGGTTTGACACTGGCAGTGAAGGCACATGTTGTTTTTAAATCCACATGCAGTGTGTGACCACAGTTGGCACATTGTGCACTGCGACCATGAACGCCACTTCTTTGTTGCATTTTTCTTCTTGTCATCAAAAAACAGACTGCCTCCATCTAACAAAGGAAAAACAAAGAGGGTTTAATGAAAACTCTGAGTTTAACCCTGAAATAAGGTAAACTCTTGGTTTTCCGTTTCAGACTCTTTCAGAAGGCAAGCTAACTTTAGCTCAGAGTCAGATACAATGGTAACTGAGTGTGAACTTTTTTCATCAATAAACCTTGAGTTTCTCAGTCTTCTCCCTCTGACACAGCACTGTTTCCTCATTGCTTCTTTTAAGAGATTTACCATCCGTGTCAATAAAAATTATCAGCATTTTTTAATTAAGTCTGTTAGGCAGACTAAAATAAGGTGACCACTGACCAGATGTCCCCATTTTTTGTTTTCTGTCCCCGGCTATAGGTGTCCCCGGAAAGGTCCCCAATTTTCAATTCAGAAATCTCATCACTACTTTGTTCTTATATTTCAATTTTAGCTTCTTTCACATCTGTTCTATACAGAATTGCACCTAAATGAAAACATTACGTTTAATCTAATTCCACTTCACTTGTAACATTATAATTGTGATTACATATACATTAAATATACTATATTCACTTTTTAAGAAGAATATCTGTTCAAACTCTCCAGATGTTCTGCCTGAGGATTTCCAACTCCAGACGTGTGAAGTATGAGGAATGATTTTTTTAGCTGTTGCCATGATGAATCGTAGTATCATGGCTCAATTCATGCTGCCTGTTTAGAGTGGCGGTGCACACACTTGACTGAGAGTGAACCAACTCTGAGTTGATAAACAAACTCAAATCAGCTGTTCTGGAGCTGGAAACTTAATAGTTTCCCATCTCAGGGTAAATAAACTAATCATAATTGATTCTTTATTAATGTGCATTGTCTGCTGTGTAGCATTAAAGAGTTCCATCCATCCATTGTCAGCCGCTTATCCTGCGTACAGGGTCGCGGGTCATTAGAGAGTTACAAAACTCAGTTTCACTCTACGTGTTGTATTGTGACAATAAACCAACCTAACTTGGACTTCACTGTTAGAGTTTTTTTAAAGCTGCTTTTTGAAATGGGCCTCTATCATATTGTTTTTGGCAAACATGTTTATTGCATGTAAATATAATATTGATCGTATTTGTTTAAAATGTCACAGCCCTTATGGTGACCACATGAAAAACAATTAACAGACACAAACTCATATTGCATAGTTTTTCTACAGACTACATCATGAATGTTCTCCTAATTACTAGTATTACATATATATTATTAAATAAACTTGTATGTTTAGCCATTTTGATTTTTCTCTCTAAGACTCAATGATTTTCAGACTAAGACTCTGATCTACATAAATCTACAAGTAATGATTAAGGCACAAAGAATCCAAACAGCTAAATGCTCCTCATCAGGTTTCTGAGCTCCGTATTTGAAATATTTCAAAGGACAGCAGCAAATATAATTTCACTATGTACACCGATGTACAGAGCTGAACTTCGGCTGAAATTTAAGTTTATGATTTATTACTATGATGCACAACTCCCTGCTAGCTCTGTGTTTGTATTTTAAAGACTTACTGGGCAATACCCTTTGTCTCAAGATGTTTTTATGCTTTAGGTCCCTAATGGTGTCTGTACACAGTGGAAAAGGGGTGTTTATATATTCTTCACTTTCTGCCTTGAATCTGCTCCTGAAAGATTTAAAATTGAAACTTCCTAAAAGCTTTTATATCCAAAATGTAAAAATTGGATTTTTCGTTAGTCTATGCCTCTGTTCCCATAGCTGTTCATATTGTAGTATTGTAATCTGTCTAAAACTACTTGTTTTTTTCTATACTGAAGTCAATCTTGGCCAGGTCTCCCTTAAAAATAGATTATTAGTCTCACTAAAACTTGGTTAAATAAAAATAACCACAATTTAGAAACCTTCATCTGCAGTCATCATGATGGCTACATTACTCGTTGTTTCTGAGGATTCCTCTTCCATATGCTGTGCACCTACAGTACATAAGACAAAACACAACAACAGCTTTCTCAATACAATCAATTTCAATACAAATTTTCAATCTTCATCACAAATTCTTAGCGAAATTTGTTAGCATTTATACTGTTGATGTTTAATGCATTACAATTACAAGAAATACCATTTTCACACATGGCCTCTAATATTTCTTCCACCGAGTTCGTTTGTAGGTCATCTGTTGTGTCTGTTGATTTGAAGACATTACACCATGACACAAAGGTTGTTTTGTTTGTCAAAAATTTACATCATACAATAATGTGTCCCGTGGTCAAATGTGCTTTGTAATTAGGTAGATTGACCACAGTTACAAATAGTAAAGGATGCTTCTTCAGTTTAATAGTAAACATTTATATAAAGATAAAATAACAGCAGCTCAGCCTACCTTTTGTGGTGATGTGTTCTAAACTTCCCTCTGTGTCAGTGCTGTGGCATCGTGCTGCATCTGATAGATAGATAGAGTTTAGGCAAAAAAGGAACACTTATGGAATATGAGCATAATAATTAAATGGTATTTCTGCATTGCTGGAGAAAACATAATCACACATTTACGTATCTATGAAGGAATACAATTCTCAGGAATGAAAAACAGACAATTTAATTACTGAATAGTCGAGTGATGATGGGGCAGTGGATAAGACACATGGCTCTTGTGTGGGAGACCTGGGTTCAATTCCTACTGCGACATCTACCTATGTGTCCCTAAAAAAGATACTTAACCACTAGTTGCTCGGCGTTCGACCTCTGACATGTATATCAACTAGAAGTCATTTTAGAACACCATCAGCTAAATGTCATAATTATTAATATTCATGAGCATGTGAAAGTAAACCACTGCCCATGTCACATTAAACTAAATGTTTAAAGAAAATGTGTTGCACTATATAGTTAAAAACTCCAACTGAGGAATACTGTCACGTCCCTAAGTGCCAAAGACACATACAGAATCTATAACAAAATGCAATAAATCTTTTCTGGATGTTTGCAATGTCCTAGCACTATACAAAGACTTACATGTAGGCCTGTTTTATTTTTTAGGTAACTTATTTCACCCACACAAATGCTATGCAGAAATACAACTACCACTGTTAATTTTACTTACTTATTTCAAATGAAATATGCTCAGCAGCTTTTAAAATGGCTTCTAATTGATTCCTTCCATAAAAGGATGGTTTCTTGAGGGTAAAACGATTGGGCAGCCTAGTAACATTTATGGTCACCGTTTGATTCACCAGGGACTGGTAGGGGAGCCTTCCAATACCTCCAGCCTCCTCTGAAAAACATGGGGACACACATGCACACACACGTTACACAAATTTACACAATCTGACAATTCTGACTTTCCCCTCCTGTTGATAGCCAGTGTTCGGGTTGCAAACATGTCATTTTGTCATAATTTTATTGTTGATTGGGATTAGATAAATTATTTATAAATTGGATAATAATGCCATTGATTCATGGAGGTATAATAGGTTATAAATCTTTAGTCTTTACATCTGTAAAAAAAAAGAGTTTGAAAATATGCTTACTATATTTTTGGTTGAAAAGATCCTGCACTTTTTTAACAGTACACTGACATCATCTTCGGTACTGGCTGTTGCAGCTGAGGAGCAGACAAAAATTAAGTTTATAAAATGAATTATATTTAATTATAAACCATGTGTGTATTTGCATTATTACGGGCCTGAGTCCATTTCTGTGGATTTTCAAATAACAAATATTACCTTTGAAATGCAGTGCAAAGTTGTCCTGTGTCCGTTGAGTCAAGGAAGTCAGTGGCTTCTTTGCTGCTCAGTTCATACATCTCTGACAAAATGGCCGTTTCCACACCCAAAGCCTCAAGACTGGACACCTTCACAATATTTAGGTAAACAAGATATCCACACAAAATAGTAAATAAAGGATTATACACAAAATAGACAAAAACTACTTCCAACATACACTGAGGAAACAACTCTTACCAGGGTTAGGCAATTTCTATGAAAACAGTGTTGTCACATGTGAGAAATAAGGGCTCAGAGAGATTACATTAACTATACATTAGCTGTGTTTACATGGCGTCTAATATTCCACTAATAATTGGACTCATAGCCATATCTGACTACTAATGCTTCAATTGACGACCTTAATCTGAATAGACTAGCCTAAACGTTAGGAATTTAGTTTGAAAGGAGCGGTATAAGTCAATAGCCTTGTAATAACTTGACCTAACTACTTTCTTTGTTCCTTTTTTTCTACAGACTACATGTTGTCTTACTGCGCATATTCCTTCATGTAGGTGTTGTGATTAAGCACCTCTTATGCTTGCCTTCTCATGTTTAATAATTGATAATAAGACACTTAACCCCTAGTTGCTCCAGAGGCGTGCAACCTCTGACATAAATACCAATTGTACGTCGCTTTGGATAAAAGTGTCAGCTGAATGAATAAATGTAATGTAACTGCTCATTACATACATTTGGATTACATACTTTGAGTATCATTTAAAATGATTAAAGTATCTACAGAAAAACACATCTCACATCACAATTGCTGTCAATCAAGCTTACACCTAATACTATTATGCTACTATAGTGCTCATCTCATACCACTAATGTCAAGCATATGAAGCTTCTTTCCAAACCTCAAACTTCAGCTTCTTCAGATGCATTTTAATTTTGAGCTCCCTCATCTCAGGGCTAAGGTCCTGTGCCTGCCCATATGCACTCAGTGCTTCTGCCTCTTGAACGTATTTCTGCTTCTCATCTTTCCCTAATGTGGACCACTTGCCCTTAATATCGTTCATTGTGCCTAAGGGAAAAAAACAGATGCATAGAAAACTTAACTTTGGAGTCTGCAGAGACAATCTGTCCAACACGCTGGTTCACACTTAGGTTGTGAAACCCATTACATTGTAACAAGCCTTTACAACAGGCTTCAATGGACACAGAACTGTTACACTGATGTATGAAATCTGATTGAAATCTGATGAGACTGATTGTTAGCCTGATGTATTTGTATGGCTGTTATCCAGTCTGAGTGCTCAAAAGGCTTGATTTATAATTACGAGTTCATTCAGGAAATCCTGCTAAATGTGGATAGAGTAAAACTGAAACTACTGTTGTCACAACGCCAAAACTGTAAACTACAAAAATAGTGTAAGAAAAGTACTTGCATAAATGTTGAGATGTTAAGCTACTATAACCTTGATTCTGGCCCTGTGAGTTCAATGCAGTGTCATGTTGGATTCTACAGTTTGCTAAATAAAAAAGATAAACTTTAGACCATAATGTCTAGATGTTTCCATGGATTATGGATTAGCAGTGAGACGGTAGAGACATCATGGGAGCTTGTATGAACAATAGAAAGATACGTTTTAACATTAGATATATTTATTTTTATTGAGTGCAAGGTGCTTTTAGAAATGTGACTTTTAAAAAGCACTGAATTAGTTGTAGTGTTAACATCAATGGATTTAATTGGTACCTTTAGAGAATATGGCTGAAAATGGTTTGTGCACTTAAAATAGACTGAAGTTCCAAACAAATCCTTTTTCCTTGCACAAAACATTAATACATACATTTAACAACTTGATAACTAGTGTTTCATATACTGGATATTCCCACCTAATGTCATATAATTTAATGTTATTAAAAAAAAAACTATTTTGTATTTTATAATGTTTTAAATATTTTTGATCTACATTTCCAGACAAGGTTCATGTGACAATTATTTTGTGTTAGGCGTAATTTAAGGGTTTTCTGTGCAAGCAGTTTCCACAATTTTTTTTCAAGTTGAGTGAGCGAATTGGTGTACTTTATGTATGTAAATGTGTGTATGTATGTGTGTGTATGTAAACACACATACACACAACAGGAGTGATTTGACTAAATGCCACCCTTCCATGCAGCAGCATGTGGGCCATATCAACATGAGATGTGGGCCACACCTGGGCCAGAATAAAAATGAACTGTCGACCAGATTAGGGCCAGTTCTAGTTTATTTGGTCAGAGCCACAGCAAATTTGCTATCTGGGAGACTATGTACTTCTACTCTTCCTGTGGCTCCGTGTTGACAGTAAATTCATGTTTTCACAGTAGTTTCTGTTTAGAAGTATTCCCGTATGATAGTCTGGGGGCTGTCATGCAGGGGTCAATATTGCCGAGGCCCCGAGAAAAAGACCTTGATAAACACGTTCTGGTGTTTTAAAGATCACTCAAGGTAACCAGTTGTTTTAGATCAGCCCAAACAAAGTGTTACCTGCATGTTGACGTATTTAATGAATACGTGACTGGAAATTAAGCAACTGCGATTGTAGCTTGAAGGTAATGTGGAGACCAGATGTGTAGATGTTACCTTTTGCTCAGGTAAGTTCAAATCCAGCTTGATGCGATTTTGTAAAAAGTCTATTTTCTTTCATTTCTTTTTCTGTATGTGGCTGTAATGTAGAGCTCACTTATACAATCAAAAACCAAGCTGCAGGCTTATGAAAACACTAAAAAAGTTTAGTTTGAGTTTGCTCGTGTTTCACATCTCCTTCAGTGATTCATATTAGCTAATTTCAAACGTGCGCAGAGTGACCGCCACGCAGCTGTGTTGTTGTTTGGTAGCTGACGTCAGATCCTGGTCACAGGCCACAGAAGCCGCAAACGTCAGTTCAGAGCTTCACAACACAAACGGGGTGAATTTATGAATGAACGTGTGAAAGTTCTGCCACAAAACGATGTTACGTATCATCTCACTATTTTAAGTGGGTATACGGAAATATTTGACTTTTCCTGGTCGGTATACAGCGTATACCTGCGTATCACGTAGACTACACCACTGCCCCAGAGGTCTCTGGCCATTAGGGGTGTAACAATACACCAAATTCATTGTTCGATTCAGACCTTGATTTTTGAGCCACGATTCGGTTCCTAGCTCGGTTCCACCCCCCTTTTTCCCCCACGCAGCTGGAAAACAATAAAACTGGTCAAAGGTGTAATATTTACAAAATATCTACAGCTTGCACTAACTTTTAATAGTGTTTTCAACAGGTAGGCCGACTGTGTGTAGGCGGCAGGCCAGGTGTATTTGCACATGTCAGAGTATGTTTGTATATTTGGCAACCACCTTTAGCATTTTGCAGAGAAACAGAGAGAGATGTTAGCTGGTATTAACGTACATGTTAATGTTGCATTACGGAGCGACACTGAACGCACCACTGCCACTCACTAAAGCTACTTTTGCTTTCTAGCCACACACTTGTGGCTAGAATCACAATTAATTAATGTATCACAATGTGTGAGTTTATGAAACATAGGTCTCCGTTTCAGAACCGTTACAGCTCTACTAGTCATGCAGATAGTTTCTGTTGTTGCTGTGAGGTTTGTGAGGTTAGGTGACTCATTTCCTGTGTTTTGAACTAATTTTAGACGCAGGACATCTCACTGAAACACCTAAAGCCAAAGTCTTTAAAACTTTCATAATGAACTTCAGTATTTCACCATTGTGTGTCCATTCCAGATAGCAGTCTACTTGATCATGTGTGTCACGTTACATATAACAGGCATGTGAGTTTGTCATGTCTCAGTATTCTGCATTTCTCAGCAAAGAAAATCAACCTGACTGAAAAGTGAACAGAGAAGAAAGAAATCAAGACAAATCAAGACATGTCTCTCAATCACAGATTATTGATTTCCCTTCTTACAATTAAAACTCTGCTTTTCTTCTCGTTCAGTCAAACAGCCTCATGGTTCACAGGTCCAGTGCATTCCTGTTCTTCACTACACCTGCAGACTGTGTGACCTCCTGCCTCAGTGCACACAGAGATACAGAGTCAGAGTGTGAAAACTGTAACTGTTAAAACAAAATTCTCTTATTCTGTACAATCCACTTCTTCTCACTGACATGTTTCTCAATACTTAGAATATTAATAATAAGAGGAAGGAAATCTAGTCGTTTAACAGCCTGATATATCTACTGCTTAGTGAGCACAGAGGAAAGGCTTCTTTAAAGAGTAAAGTTGTTTATAGATGTGACTGATACTCCTCATTTCCTCTGTACATTATTTGATCTGCTGACATGTTTTATTGTCTCTGAAGCCGAACAGACAGATGAGAGGAGCAGCTATGAGTTTACCTGCAGCAGCGAGAGGATTTGTCGCCTTCCTTCTCTCTGTGTCAGGTAATGTTTATCTAAACTCACATTCATCACATTAAAAGAGGGGAATCTGGGAAAATGTAGGTTTTGTAAAGGCTGAAGGTCACATGTGGAAATTAGTGGATCAGAGTTGTGTGAAAGGCAAACTTCCTAGAAACGCTACAAACATTGGTTTTATTTACAGCTGTGGAAACTCCTCTGACGTTAATTATCTTTATATAGTTGTTGTTTGTGTAAATTTTAATGGATATTTGGATGCTCGTTTTTTTGCTCTGTCCTTTTTTTACATGCTGTAAACTGAGCATGTTGTGTTTTCTCCTCTCTCTTTAAAAAGCTATAGTCCTGTTTAGCCGACCCTGGTAGCAGAAGCAGCAGCTCATGTAGTTTCTGCAGCTACTTTTACAACAGTGCAGGTTTTTGAAAGAAATGAGTGTCACAGTGTTATAGTCATCACATACAGACTTCTCTCATATCACCATCTATCTGCATCAAACTCTGCTAGTTCCATTTATACTATCTAACATCAGTGCGATGTTTCTATGCTCTGTGATAAAAACTGTTTACATCATAGCTGCTATAAGCCACACCTCAGTGTTCTGCATTTCTTTTTGTTTTCACACTTAAGCAGCAACCACAGACTGAACAGAGAGAACTGAGCAAGAAAAGCCCAGACTCTCTACTGACCTCTTATTCTATCCTCTTATTCTGGTCAGTAAACCTCATTAAATGTCACAGGTTGACTTTCCTGCACCTACAGACTGGATGATGTCCTGCCTCAGTGCACATAGAGAGGAACTGCAGAAATTATGTGTACGCCTTCTAGTAGCTCAACTAATAGGTGCGTTCGAGATGACGGCGGCTGACTTTCGCTGACTTGACAGTCTAACGTGAGCTGCAGGTGACTGCAGGGGCGGGGTATAAAAACGGCGCTGTCAAGTCGGACACATTTTACCTGCATGAGCTTACTGTGAGCTAAGATCAACAACTGGTCTCGTTGCATTTGCAAAGAAAAATGTGTCCAGATCAGGCAAAAGTGTGGTTGCAACTTTGTGCAGCTGGAGAAAAGCAAAACTGCAACCGCCTTGCTCTAACCAGCATGCATCACCTTAAATTCTCGAATATACCCAGTAGTAGATACGGACTACTTCTGTTCATAAGACTTTCTGCAGTCAGCTTGGCGGACATGTTTCACACATGCGCAGGAGACTTGAGTCTTAAATCTCATTCATTAAAACGAACTAATCTTTGTGTCGTTTCGTTCATTTGAACCTGGCTGGTTATTGCGGCGCTGCAGCCCTCTAGTCTGCGATTAAAAGGAAAGGAAAAGGAAAGGCAGCCTTAATTGAAAGTATAATGCACAAATTCACCTTTTGATCATTCTCTATAATCTTTCTATAAAGCCCCATGGGGCCCCAACCAAATGCATCCATCCATCGTCAACCGCTTATCCTGTGTACAGGGATGCGGGGGGCTGGAGCCAATCCCAGCTTACATCGGGCGTAAGGTGGGGTTCACGCAGGACAGGTCACCAGTCCATCGCAGGGTCACACATAGACAAAGAACCACTCACACTCACATTCACACACAATTTTAGAGACACCAATCAACCTAGCCTGCATGTCTTTGGATGGAGAACACGCAAAGTGGTATACGATGTAAAAACCACAGAAATGTCAATATTCAGTCACCACTACTGCAGCTAAATCTGTCTATTTTCACGATCTTTCCTGAGTATACAAGCAGACCAGCCATATATATGTATATAATTATAATTAGGCTACTATCATTATATCTCTGGAGCTCATTCAAACAGTAGCCTAACGTTCCTGTCCAGGAGTAACATCAATATATTAACAGTGCAGATTTGCAGGGAGTAAATAGAAGTAATAAGACTGACACACTAGTTTAAGAGTTTTTTTAAGAACACAAGTTCCTAAAGAACTCCAGCACAGAGAGAGGAACAAAGAAATATTAACACATTATATAAACGCAGCAGTTTGGCAGGTCTGGACTCAGAATGGGCCACATCAGGTCCTGATTCTGCTGACAGAACATGAGCACATCGCTCTCAAACACTGCAGGTTGTTCACCAGCTGTGAAACAACAGCACGGCTCAGCTGGGAAATGAAAAAGAAAAAGTTGGTAGGTCTGGGGGACCTGGATCAGCTGTTAGCTGTAAACACTAGCAGGACTAAAGCTACGGTGCGGCTGTGTTGAAACTGTAACTGAGCACAACATCACTGCACTGTAGCAACGTTACGCTTCATTAAATAATCATGTATCACATAATTAACAAAATATCTATATAATGTCAGTCCTGTTACCTGACAGCCGACCTGCCTCTGGTTCTCCGGCTGCAGTCACTCAGCCTGCAGAATGAACCAAAGACTGAGGAGGAGCCATGTGAGCGCTGAACGAGTGGCTCATTCCTGCTCCACAGTAGGAGCTGTCACGTGACAGATGAACGACTCAGTTGAGAGTCGTGAACTAATCAGTTCTGTTTCCTGTGCTGCCTGCTGACCACAGCCCTCATAGAAAACGTGGACAGTATAATTCTTGCTTAAGTCAGCGAGTCAAACGCACATATTTTCCCTGGTGGGATAATTTGGCGTGTTAAAGAGGTTAGCTGGCACCTCTGTGGCCTTGTGGTTCCACCTTGTGGCAGTGTGAAGCATCTCATGTAACGACTGATTTAATGGGTTGTAAAATGTTTCCTTGCTCCGTGTCTTATTCCACATTTTCAGAACCACACACACTCCAATATTCTGCAATGAAGAGTTCTTAGTGGAAATTCTGGACTATTTTGTGACCTGACCCGTCACTTCAGTAGTTCAAGTACTGTGAGAAGCCACAGTCAGCTCATTTCTTTATTTCATATTCATTTTGCTTGTTGTTCTGATGTGCTCTGTGTTACAGGGGTACAGAGTCTGAATCGCTGGGGAGTGACTTACACTTCTACTGTTTTTACTACGTGACAGTTGAGTCTAAAATAAAGACTTCTGTTTCTTATTCACAGATTCAGATCTCCAGGTGCAGGTGAGCAGATCAGAGGTCTACTTGTCTCATATCTGGGCAGAGCTGAAGTGTCACAGCAGTTGTCGTCTACCTGGTCATCCTGACTACACCTGGTACAAGAATGGACAGAGCATTAGGGGACAAACATCTAACTCTTATTCAGACTTCTTTTATCCTGCACACAGCGTTTCCTGTGCTGTACAAGGAAATGAGAAGTCCCGCTCTCCTTCAGTCTGTGAGTTTCCATCCAGTCTTCCACTGACATGACACCATCTGGTGGAGCCTCTGACCTGTTGTACTGCACATTAACTGCATGTAACTCAGTGGTATTTGGTGATGCTGTGTAGAACTGGATGCAAACCAAACAGTTTCCTGTGAGATCGTAGACATGTTGCATAATTATCTCTTATTCCATCTCTTCTCAACAGAAACACTCAACTTTGCAAAATAACATTTGTCACAGTGCCATTAGACTGTAAATTATTTGGCTCACAAAATACTGTGACTGCTTCAGTAATTAGGTGTCCATGTAGTATCCATGGTAACAGGGCTCCATGTCTAATACAAGAGGAAATTATGCTCCTACATTGTGTTTGTTAGATGTTAGAAAGGAAACGAATGACACAGAACAACTCTAAGTATTTTACGTCACACTGACCTGCTGCTCTGTCTCAGAAAAGTCTGAATGACATCGTTTGACAGATTTTCTGTTTGGAGGACGTTTCGTAAGATGCACTTTTCAGGCAACAACCAAAGTAACAAATGTTCCTGTGGCCCAGTGATGATAAAATATGATAAACTTCTGATAAAACTCAGTTGAGTTCTAGTTAGATGCATGATTATGAACTGTTAATGTGAATTACTACAGATAATCAGTTAGATAATTAAGCTTGTCCAGGTTCCCTTTCCCCAAATCACATCAGTAGTTTGATCGACTTTGTCTTATTAGCTGATTCATTTTGCTTGTTGTTCTGATGTGCTCTGTGTTACAGGGGTACAGAGTCTGAATCGCTGGGGAGTGACTTACACTTCTACTGAGATCTGTGCCTTCAAAGGATCAACTGTGGACATAAGCTGCACCTACACATATCCATCCCGTATTAATAACATTCATCCTACTGTTGAGAAAAGATTCTGGTTTAAAGGTGATGAATCTGTGGATCTGAGAACAAACTCAGGTCGTGTGGAGTTTATCTGTGATGAGAACCGCTGCACTCTGAGAATCAGAGACCTGAGAGAGAGCGACTCAGCTGAGTACAAGTTCAGGTTCATAACAAACCAACCAGGTGGGACACATACTGGTTCACCTGGAGTCACTCTGTCTGTCACAGGTAACATTTCATCTGAATATTTATTAGTTTAGTTCCAATGTTAATCATCATTAACAAGGTTACTTCTGTGTGTGAGTTGACAATTGAGTTTGAAAATAAGACTTCTGTTTCTTATTCACAGATTCAGATCTCCAGGTGCAGGTGAGCAGATCAGAGGTCTACACGACTCACATCTGGGCAGAGTTGAAGTGTCACAGCAGTTGTCGTCTACCTGGTCATCCTGACTACACCTGGTACAAGAATGCACAGAGCATTAGGACATCTAACTCTTATTCAGACTCCTTTTACCCTGCACACAGAGTTTCCTGTGCTGCACAAGGAAATGAGAAGTCCCGCTCTCCTTCAGTCTGTGAGTTTCCATCCAGTCTTCCACTGACATGACACCATCTGGTGGAGCCTCTGACCTGTTGTACTGCACATGAACTGACTGACTATCGTCATAGACATTCCCTGATTATGTTTTGGTTTGTTTGGTTTGGACTTATTTCGACCATCTTGTCCCTTAATAGTATCAAAGTATCAAACTTGTATCCATGGTAACAGGAACCCATAAAGCTGCAATGCCACATTGTGTTTGCATGGTTTATTGTCTAATTAAAATAGGAAATGTTATATGTGATCATGTTTTCTCCTCCAGATGCTCCAAAGCTTCCCTCTGTGTCAGCGAGTCCCTCTGCTGAGATAGTGAAGGGCAGTTCAGTGACTCTGACCTGCAGCAGTGATGCTAACCCAGCAGTTAATTATACCTGGTACAAGGAGAACATAAACCTCAATCCTCTCAGTAAAGAACCACAGCTTGTCTTCAGCTCCATCCAGTCCACTGACTCGGGAGAGTATTACTGTGCAGCTGAGAACGAGCTGGGGAGGACAACATCTAAATACACTGTTAAGGTTTAAAAGGTGTTTTTCCTGACCAGTTATACTCCTATTACGTATGCGCAGTAGAAGCAATACAGACCCTTATGTCAGTGGAACCACACGCTTGGCTCAAATATGTTTCCCACTTTGGCTGATAAAAGCAGACGATTGGCTTTCTAGAGAGAGGGCTGGGAAAACCGCCATCTTTGCCGTTACGGGCTTTCCCCATAGAGTTGTATTGAGGGTGCGATTGAGTGGCGTGTCTCCTATAAAATGTCTCGTAAACTGCAGCTAACTTTAAAAGCATCATGCAACTTTTGACAGCCTGATAAAGCTTGATTATCTAATCACATTGTTTTTGCTGAACAATCTCTGCTGGTTTCACATTTACAGATCTGCATGAATGTATCTAGAAAACCTCCTAATGTTTCAGATTCTCCCTCATAAATATGGCCAAAGGCTTCTGTCTTTAATCAACTCTGTCTTCTAGAAATTATTTTCATACACTAGTTTTATTTCAGATACATTTAGCTGGAAACAAAAATACTTTTTCTTTTGGATTTTGTTTCATGGCATCATTGTTTGAATTGTGAGTAGGGCTAACTTTTTTAACCCCATGCAGCTACAGTATTGACATCAGTCACCTGCAGAAAAGTATTACTCCAGTATTTATAAAATATTTTGGGTGATATAACATCTCAGGTTACGTATGTAACCCTGGTTCCCCGGGAAGGGGAATGAGACACTGCATCGGTTACGACATTATGCCTCTAGGCGTAGCATGTGAATGTGAATGAAAACTACTCCACTCCTATTGGTGTTGCTAGAACTGTGGGGTGTGATGGCGTAACCGGAGGCATATAAAGCACGCCGGCACACACAACCCACCAGCTATTACTAGGAATTTTTTATTACTCACCTGATAGGCCAGGGAAATAGTCTGCACCATCCAGATGCTAATAGTGTGTTTGGACACACTACTACTTTTCTTAAATCTCAGTTATTGTAATGCATATACATGTCACTTCAATCTGACACTTTTTGTACCATTTAGTTTGTTTACCACTATGTCACCAGTATTTTAATAGTTCAAATAAACAGAATTTTTATTTGAAAAATCTGTCTTAGACTATTGTTGTGTATTATTTTGGAGCATTATAGCCTAAATTGTTATCATTAATTGCTAGAGTAAGGGTGGTCCACATAGTCATTATTTAAAGTGTTATTTTATAGTGTAAAGTCAGGATCACAGTGTTAAAACCCTATAGTTCTGGGTGTGTGTGCTCCTTTCTGTATCTAACTGCCCAGGCTCAACAGTTGCACATGTTTGTGTGAGTGAGCAGGTTTGTGTGCTTTGGGAGCAAAAGGAGAGAGCAGCATAAGATAGCAAAAGGCAGCATGGGATAGCAAAGGCAGCATCAAAATACCTGCTGGAGAGTTTTTGAGGGAAGTGTTGAATATTATTTTGATCCATTTTATTCTGATCAAGTGTTGAATATTATATTTGATCCAAAGTGTAGAATATTATTTTATCATGATCAATTTCATGTCATCATAATTCCTATGAAGATGCATTTTGGTTGCTGAAGCATTTTGGTTCTTTGATTCTGATGAAGATGCATTCCATTCCGATCATAATTCCTATGGTGATGCATTTTGATCCTTTTCATCATGTACTCACATATTATGGGTTGTTATGTTTGCATACACCTATTAATTGGTGTAGTCACTGAAACTCAATCACAGATCAATCAATCACCTTATGATCAGAAAGGGATGCCGTACCAATCACACATGCATTCACTGTAACCACGTATTGTTATCAGATGTGGGTTTATATGGTTTCTCATGTCATTCGGTATGTGTACTGGAGTGAGCTGTGCTTGTGAGCGAACAGGATGATATAAAAAAGGAAAACATCTTGGGAAGATTGGGTATCATGCATCTTGCCCAGTAAACAGTAGAAACATCATAGCCTATCATAGACAGGAGATAGAGGTACCAAGCACGGCACGAGCGGCTTGCTGCCACGGCGTGCTGCCAAAAGTGTGAAGGGAGGACTGTTAGGTACTTTCCAGATGGTGGGACACCCACTTTGTGGGTGGAGCGAAAGGTGAATATAAGGCGATGCACGCTGATCGCTGCTCAGTGTTTCATCCTGACCTGCTAGGATGTCACTCGGGTTTATTTGTCCTTTTTTGGAATAAACTCTTTTGCACCGACTCTTGATCGTCTCCAGTGAAGTTTTTTAACTACGATGAATCAGATAAAGAAGAAAACTAATAGAGTATTATTTGTTAAGTTTATTACGTTGGCGGAGGTAAGGTCCAGGCCTTTACTGGCCCAGCCTGGCCTTATTTCTGACCCGACACTATCAATAAGACTTCTTTCCACACTGATACTGCACGTCACTTTGAACCCATGGTGTGCATCCATGTGATGCATCAAACTGTCTGTTTCCATAATTATGCAGATGACACACAGATCTACATAACCATTTCACCAGGAGACTATCATCCCATACAGGTGCTGAGTAATTGTATTGAGCAGGTCAACGACTGGATGTGCCAGAATTTTCTCCAATTAAACAAGGATAAGACTGAAGTTATTGTTTTTGGAGCCAGGGAGGAACGATTGAAAGTCAATGCTCAACTTCAATCTGTAATGTTAAGAACCACGGATCAAGCCAGAAATCTTGGTGTAGTCGTGGACTCAGACCTGAATTTGAGGAGCCATTTTAAGACATTTACAAAGTCAGCCTACTATCACCTGAAGAATATATCAAGGATAAGAGGCCTTATGTCTCAGCAGGACCTGGAAAAGCTTATCCATGCATTTATCTTCAGTCGACTTGACTACTGTAACAGTGTCCTTACAGGGCTCCCTAAGAAATCCATCAGACAGCTGCAGCTGATTCAGAACGCTGCTGCTGGAGTCCTCACTAAGACCAAAAAGGTGGATCACATCACTCCAGTTCTGAGGTCTTTACATTGGCTTCCTGTATGTCAAAGAATTGATTTCAAAATCCTGCTGTTAGTTTACAAAGCACTAAATGGTTTAGGACCAAAATATATTTCTGATCTTCTGTTTCGTTATGAACCAACCAGACCTCTCAGGTCATCTGGGACCAGGTCTGCTTTCTGTCCCCAGAGTCAAAACTAAACAAGGAGAAGCAGCGTTCAGTTATTATGCTCCGTATATCTGGAACAAACTCCCAGAAAACTGCAGGTCTGCTGAAACTGTCAGTTCTTTTAAATCAAGACTGAAGACCTTTCTTTTTACCACTGCTTTTAATTAAATATTTAAGATTTTTATTTTTATTGATGACTTACACTGCGCTGTAACTTTTACTGTCCTGTTTTCTTTTTCTTTGTTTTTAGCTTTTTACCATTGCTTTTAATTAAATATTTACACAGTGAGAAATTAGTACGTAGCTGGGTTAAGACGTTTTGGGAGTGAGATTGAACAGAGTGAAGGAAGTGGATCTTAAATCTGACGCCCGAGTGATTTGCAGGAACCTCTGTCCACCTGTAAACGTGCAGGTGGGTCCAGAGTATAACTGGATCAAAGGGGCCTGCTGACAGACATGTCCTGGTTTCTCTGTAGTGTCTGAGGGTTTTTGGAGTTTCAGTGGACTCAAAGATTGCTGTGGACCCGAGTACAGACTAGCTAGAGAGAGTAGATTAAGTGTCCTTCTCTGTTTGTTCTCTTTTCAGAATGATTGTGACTCAGTTATTTGCTCAACCCCTCAGCCTGTTTTTATTTTCCATTTAACTCTTTTAACCCTGATTGTAACACTGGAACTTTTATTATATTTTATGTTGCTTTCAAACGTTTTTCCTGTTGCTTTTATGTTTTAAAGCACTTTGAATTGCCTTGTTGTTGAAATGTGCTATATAAATAAACTTGCCTTGCCTTGCCTTGTTTCGTTCTGTTCGTCTTTAGATGGTCTTTCTTGTGTTTGTGGGGTGTTCTGATGTGCCACAAATATAGTTTGATCTATTTAAGAGAGTTTAACAAACAGGAAGTTCATAGTTGAACTGCATGTCCATGTCCATGTTTACTATTTACATGTTGACTGTTTACTGAGTCACTTAAAACCACTATTTATTTCTATGTAGCCATTTCTGTTGTTATTGGTGTCAGCACTAAAAGTCAGCCACAATATAGAGACAAAGACCATGTGTTTGGAAGGTTTTAGTACCGCCTATAGTCTTTTCACCATGTAATGAAAATTAATAGAAGCAAATAATATTCCTAGATTCCTCCCTCGTTTCCAGATGGCCCCATGATCTGCAAACAATGAAAAGCTAAATTCTTTCCCCTCTCTACTAAACATACCATTGACTAGTATATTAAAAAAGAACTGGGCTTATTACACTCTCCTGAGGGGTTCAATACTCCTCAAGCTCCTCTGATAATTCACTTCCCTCCCCCAAATGAATTGTCATGTTACATATAAAACTGTTAATCCAGTTTAACATTCTTCCTCTGATTCCAGCATCATAAAGTGCAATTGGCAACCCCTCCTCCCAAAGCAGGTCATATGCTTTTTCAATGTCCAGAGACACTGCTACAGCTGCTTCTTTATTTGCAATGTCAATATCTAAATCCAACACAGCATCCAATGTTGATCGTCCTTGCCTAAATCCACTCTGATATTACACAAAAAAACGCTGTTTCTCTCCAGTTTATCTACCAGTCTATCTGTCAGCATGCGTACCATAATTTTACATTTATATATTTACAGTTAGACACCTACCAAATATAAAAATTGTTGGTACAAGATCAGTTTCCAGTTTATAAAGACCCAAATCACAGGTACACCAATCTTATCTACAAGTTCCTGAAAATGACTCTCTTCTAGCTTAATGCTTGGATTATACAAATTTATAAGAGACTATCCCTTGATCAGTCCAAACTTCTGCAATGACACACTCTAACACTGTTTTTTATTTCTATTCTTCTATACTGAATTCCATTTTTAATAAAGGTTGAACGTCCCCCTCCGGATGTACAGTATTCTCTCTATCTTTCCTTTCACATTTGTACCCAGTCTCCGTAACTGCTGTCCATTTCTTCTTCCACATTGTCATCCAACTCTATCTGTTGACTTCCATTTGATCTTTAATCTGTCCTGAGTTTAAGTAAATTCCCATATTTCCTTTGGGTTAATTCCCTTGAAGCCTAGAAGCTTTTCTGCAGCAGAAGCAATTTCTCATGCTACATCTAATTTTTTGTTTAAGTGCCAGAGATATGGCCAAGTGGCAGCTGTGTGTAGTGGGAAGAGAAGATGTAGATGATGTACTAAGGATCACGATGGAAAAAAATGCAAAGAACCTGTGAAATGTTGTAACTGTGGGGGCAGAAAATGTGAAGAAATTAAAAAAGGAAAGAAAAATATATTATGCAGAGGCACTGCATAATATGTGGACAGTTAAAGCACCTCAGAGGGGTCTTTCATACTCTTTTCTTCGGGTTAGCTCATGAATCCCAATATGACCCTTTTCGGTTGTACAACATGTTTAAAGGTGAGAAGGGGTGGCTCCTCTACCATTCTCATTCCTCCCCATGCACTTTACAGCTTTAACATTCCCTCCTTTTAAAGTAGTTAATATCTCTTGCTCTGAAAAGTTCAACGACACACTACGAAATATTGAGAAACTGCCTAAAGTCCTACCAACGCCTGGTCAAAGCCTCTAAAACAAAGTACTTCTCTGATATTATTGCTAGAAACGCACACAGCCCTAAGACCTTATTCAGTGTAATAAACACTGCTTTAAACCATGCTACTGCACTTCCTGATGCTACCGCTGAAATAACAGAGAAGTTCTTGAGGTTTTTTACTGATAAGGTTGATTTCATTAGATCTGGTATCTCACCCTCTTGTCTTGATCCATCTGAGCTAGTCCCCTGCCCTGTCTCTTTAAAGCCTACTTTTGCTCCTACGGACAGTGTCCCCTCGCATCTTTTAAAATAGGTTTTAGATGTTGTTGCTCCTAGCCTTTTGTTTATAATAAATAGCTTTCTTTTAAATGGATTTTTTTCCATCCACTTTTAAACATGCTGTGGTTCGGCCTCTTATTAAAAAACCCAATCTTGATCTTATGGATTTTAATAATTTTAGGCCCATTTCTATTTTATCTTTTATCTCTAAAATATTGGAGAAAGTCATTTTTTCTCGACTCTCTTCGTTTTTATCTGAAAACAATGTGCTGGATAACTTTCAGTCAGGTTTCAGGATACATCACAGTACAGAAACAGCACAGGTATTAAACGATTTATTGCTGTTTGGTGACTCTGGAAATTGTGCAATTCTACTCTTGCTTGACATCAGCTCAGCTTTTAATACCGTTGATCATGACATCCTCCTGGATCGCCTCCAGCAAGGGGTTGGTATCCGGGGTGCCGCGCTACAGTGGTTTCACTCCTATTTGAAAGATAGAACCTTTTCTGTTAGCTTTGGTAACATTTCCTCTTCTTCAGCAGCAATTAAGTACGGAGTACCTCAAGGTTCAATCCTGGGGCCAATCTTATTTTCTTTGTATATGCTCCCCTTGGGCTCCATTCTCCGCAAACATAATATATTTTAACTTTGCTATGCTGATGATACACAGCTGTACTTACCTCTGAAGCCAGGTGATTCAAAGTCCTTACAGTCTATTTACAATTGTCTAAATGATATTAAGCGTTGGATGGAAATCAACTTTCTCCAACTAAATGAAAACAAGACAGAAGTGATTTTATTTGGTTCTCCCAACTCAACTGAGGAATTATCAAAAGATTTGGGCACCATGTCCATTAATGTACAACCCTTCGCTAGGAACTTAGGGGTTATCTTTGACTCAGCATTAAAATTCGACAAACATATAAACTCGACAAAAACATAAAGGTTCCTTTTTTCATTTAATGACCATAGCAAAACTTAAACCCATTCTCTCTGTTAAGGACCTTGAAACTGTCTTGCATGCTCTTATATCCTCTCGAATTGATTACTGTAATTCCTTGTACTCTGGCATCTGTCAATCATCTTTATTACGCTTGCAGCTTGTTCAAAATGCAGCTGCCAGACTACTAACTGGTACAAGGAAGAAGGACCATATAACCCCAGTATTGGCTTCTGTTCACTGGTTACCAGTCAAATATAGAATCGATTTTAAGGTGCTGCTAATTGTTTTTTACTCATTAACCCCTAGAACCTATTTTTAGGAAAAACGCCTAAAATAACATATCCAAAATAAATCAGTAATAACTCCTCAACCATTAGGCCTAGATGCATAATTCTGGTGTCCTTTGAAATGTCAGAAGCAAAGGAATATAAATCCACTGTATATTAACATATTTATTTTACCATTACAGACTACATGGAGATTAAATACAGAAAAAATATAATTTTCATACTCGCCTTGTAAAAAAAGCTATATTTTAAAGCAATAAACCATCAAAACCATCATAAGATAGATTATAAAGCACCTGGATATCTTTTAAAACACATGGAACACAACTGCAACTGTAAAATTGATGAAAAGAAACTAATATACACCAGTTATTACACAATTTTTAAAAAATATGCCTGGCGAATGTCCATATTTTTGAAATATTTTCTGTTAATATGTTCACTTTTATTGGGAGTTATCTTTAAAACACTATTTCTCTTCATACAACCACATTCCAAATAACATAAAGCTTCCAAAACATTGAAATGTTGAGAAAACCAGTCATTACAAATGGGCAAACGGACAACCATGCTTTAAAGGCCCATAACTTTAGAACAGAACATCCTACAGGGCTGATTTTGAATTTGAAGTAGCGCCAAAACTGAAATGAACCCAACGGTTTCTGTAGGCCGCCGGCAAGATGGCGGCGCGCCGAACGATCTATCCGAACCCGAATCGCCGCTGTTTCTGGACGGAATCCAGCTATAAAAACCCAACTAGATTGCGGACCGGGTACCGGGGGCTCTCGGTAGGAGTGTGTTGGCATTACATGGTCTGGCCCCATCTTATATCTCAGAACTCCTAATGTTTCATCACTCCTCCAGAACCCTCAGATCATCAAATCAATCCCTCTTAGCCGTCCCACAGTCTCGTCTGAAAACAAAGGGCGACCGTGCCTTTTCCGTGGCGGCCCCGAGACTGTGGAATAATCTACCCCTGATTATTAGATCATCCCCCACCATCCAAACTTTTAAGTTTCGACTTAAAACACATTTGTATTCTTTGCCGTTTGAGTTTGTCTAGGGGCACCTGTGCTTGTGTCTTTATTTATGTATACTGTTTCTAACTGTGTTGATTCTACATAATTTTTCCAGCACTTTGGTCAACTCTGGTTGTTTTTAAATGTGCTTTATAAATAAATTTGACTTGACTTGACTTGACTTGACATTATACATCACTCCTTTTACCTCTGTGTTTGCTCTTGGCTTAAACACCTCCACTCCCTTACTAAGCAGACTTTTAATAGCCTTAGCTAGCTGCATTTCTGACTTACATATAATAGATATCATTCTATTCTGCAAAATAGGGGCATGCATTACATGACGCAGCTCTTTTTAAGTCAGTGTTCTTCTTTTTGATTTATGGTAAATTGCAACCATGACTTTTAAAGGTGCATACCGCCACCTACTGTACCAGAGTATGTAGCATGAACTATGTTTGTTGGGAATACTTTATATCATAAAAATAATTCAAATAAAATAATACATACTTACTTTTACATACATACTTTTATTCAAAGCCACTTACGACTGCTTTATATGTCAGAGGTCCCACGCCTCTGGAGCAACTAGGGAGTTGAACCCGGGTCTCTCACACCAAAGGCATGTGTCTTATCAATCTGCTCCACTCACCTGCTCATCACCACTCCCCCATAAAAATAAAGACAAAAAAACTAAACCCTATTCTATATCTATATTTTTCAATTATTGCTAAATTGTTTTTCAATGTGAGACAAAGGCTCTGAGAAGTATCTTAAATGTATGTTTTGATGCAATGATGCCCGGCCTGACCTTCATTACCAGGGACAAGGTGTGTGTTGTGTTCAGGATCTGCTCTGTTTGTAGTAACACACTGTGGTGTGGTTAGGGTCTGCAGTGTGACTTCTCCTGTCTGATGTTCAAACACCTGAACAAGCAGTCGTCAGAAACTTGTGCAGAAACAGTGTTTGTGAGGATCAAACTCAGCAAGAAAAGAAATGTACTTGAGCAACACAATAAATCAAGACTATTTGCTGAGTTTTTCTCTTCAAACATTTATTGAAGTTAATGAGAAGCTCTGCAGCCATTAGTAGCAACTAGATGCTGCTCCAAGAAAACTTTATTACAGTGAAAATCAAAGTCAACACAGTTTGTACACAACAAGTTCAGCCCTGAGGAGATCATTTCACCATTTCTAAGAAAACACATTTCTGACATTAAAGGCACAATCAGTGAGCCAGATGTTAACCAAAGTGAAGCCTCGTCCACCACCAACATTTAAACCACAGGACTGGAAGTTGTCTCCCTCCTACACAGAACACAGAGACACTGAGGAGTCATAGGACCAGAACCCAAACCCAGGATAAAGAGGTTCAGTGAATGTGGTGTTGAAGGTGTGGAGGTGGATCAGTGTGTCAGAGGAGACTCTGTAGAAGGACAGAGTGCCAGCAGGACAGTGCACATACACTGCTACTCTACCAGAGGAGGAGGAGGAAGAGAAAGGAAGGACTGTCCTTCTGGTATTGTGCCAGACAGAGTAACGATCATCAGAGCAGCTCAGACTCCAGGACTGATCATTTCTTCCAAACACACAGTCATCACTGTCTCCTCTCCTTCTGATTCCTCTGTAAGTCACTGATATATAAACGCCTCTTCCTCTCCACTCGACCTCCCAGTAACAGCGGCCAGTCAGACCATTTCTACACAGCAGCTGAGCCCAGCAGTCAAATCGCTTTGGATGATCAGGAGATGGCTGCTTCTCTCTCACTCGTGTCACCTTCCTGTTGTTGTCAGACAGTTTGAGGTCTCTGTGTGCTGTGTTTGAGTCCAGTGTGAGTTCACAGAAATCTGATGAGAGAACGAGACACAACACAGCAGCAGTTTATCATCAGACACATCTGAAGGTTTATTCTTTGTTTGTGTGCTGATGTTGTTCATTTCAAGTTTAATGATGATGCATTTAGTCAGTAATGTTTGAATGAATAAATACCACAACTATCAACTTTGTATTGAAAGAGAAACTGACTGTGTGCTGTTTTGTCCTCATGAGTCAGATTGAATCCACACTTACACTTCCTCAGACCAGGTTTTAACCTCTGCTCTCCACCATGGTCCACCCTGGAGGAAGAAACACAGTCAGAGTGATTTTCTATCCAACATGAGTCCTAACTGCTGTTCAACATGAAGCAGTGTTCCTCAGTTTGTCAGTGTGACAGAGAAACAGGCTGAAACTCATCTGGGTCAACTGTCTCCAGGATTCTGTCACTGTCTGAGAGAAAAAGACCTGAAGAAAAAAAAGAGTAATAAATTATTTAAATCAAAGGTAAACAGAAGAGGAGCTGTGCATAAAAACCTCGTAAAAATGAAAACCACAGTTTAAGTGCAATAATTCATAGGAAAATTAAATGTGGACATCAGATCTCTCTCCTCTAAAGGTGTGGTAGTATATAAATTAATATCAGATTATTATGTTGATTTATTTTGTCTTACTGAAACCTGATGGAGAATATGTGAGCCTAAATGAATCCACTCCTCCCAGTCATATTAATACAGGAGGTCGAGCGGGTTGAACCTTAATCGGAAAGTCGGCGGTTCAATCCCAAGCTCCTCCAGGTTGCAAGTCGAAGTATCCTTGGGCAAGATACTGAACCCCGAATTGCCTCTGGCAGCTGTTCCGCCAGTGAATGAATGTGTGTGAATGGTGAATGCACTTGAAAGGCACTATACTAGTACGGACATCTAACCTTCGATTTCTCTCTAAGATCCTTGAGAAAGCAGTCGCCAAACAGCTGTGTCACTTTCTACATAGCAATAGTTTATTTGAGGATTTTCAGTCAAGATTTAGAGCTCATCATAGCACAGAGACAGCACTGGTGAAAATTACTAATGACCTCCTAATTGCATCAGACAAAGGACTTGTCTCTGTATTGGTTTGACTAGATCTTAGTGCTGCATTTGACACCATTGACCATCAGATCCTATTACAGAGAATGGACCATTTCATTGGCATTAAAGTAACCGCTCTAAGCTGGTTTAAGTCCCACTTATTAGATCGATTTCAGTTTGTACATGTTAACGATGAGTCCTCCATGCATGCCAAAGTTAGTCATGGAGTTCCACAAGGTTCTGTGCTCGGACCAATCCTCTTCACTTTATATATGCTTCCTTTAGGCAATATTATCAGGAATCAACACTTGATAAACTTTCATTGTTATGCAGATGATACTGAGTTATATCTATCGATAAAGCCAGATGAAACTCATCAGTTAGCTAAGCTTCAAATGTGTCTTCAGGATGTTAAAACCTGGATGACCTGTAATTTTATAATGTTGAACTCAGATAAAACTGAAGTTATTGTTCTGAGGCCCAAGCACCTCCATGAGGCATTATCTAAAGAAAAAGTTTCCCCGGATGGCATCACCCTGGCCTCCAGCACCACTGTGAGAAATCTCGGAGTTATCTTTGATCAGGACATGTCGTTTAACTCTCACATTAAGCAAATTTCAAGGACTGCCTTTTTTCACCAATGTAATATTGCAAAAATCAGGAACATCCTGTCTAAAAAATGCAGAAAAACTAGTCCATGCATTTGTTACTTCTAGACTGGATTACTGCAATTCCTTATTATCAGACTCTTTGAAAAAGTCCATTAAGACTCTTCAGCTGATCCAGAATGCTGCAACACGTGTTCTGACAGGAACCAGTAAAAGAGATCATATTTCTCCTGTCTTAGCTTCACTGCATTGGCTTCCTGTAAAATTCAGAATAGAATTTAAAATCATTCTTCTCACCTACAAAGCTCTGAATGGTCAGGCACCATCTTATCTTAACACTAGAAGCGCCAGAATTCCAAAACTACTAGAACTGCCACAAGCTGTCATTTTGACCGCTACATTCCAAACTCTATATCTTTAATGATAAATACCAAATTGAGAGATTAATGCATTTATTGTATTAGGATATCTTAAAAAAAACAAAATAAACCAAAATGTACATTTAAACAAGTTTAATTATACAATTAATAATAATTAGGTAGCCTACCATAATTATCACATATCACAACAGATAGTCTGTATTTCCATATCCATTCAACCTAACTCAGAACAAGACAATAACAATTAAAAGTATCTTATTTAATTATAAAACATTTTATTTTAATATTTTAATACAGGAAATAGGCTAATAGAAAAAGCTGGAAACGAGTTGATCTAAAACATAACGAAGAAGCAGCAGGTGTCGTCGGTTTTGTTTTTGACTGCAGCTTTCTCCGAACCTGGCACTGCCTCCGCTTTGGTGTTTGCTGCGGTGGTTGCTTCTGCTGCTGGCTGGAACTTTGTGCCAACTTTTCTCCTCCATGAACTGCGCTCTCAGCTCCTCTGCAAGTTGCTGCATGAACTTGAGGTGCTGCAGAGCTCACCAGGATCAGCCGACATGAATGGAACATCTGGATCCGACATGTCTGATGAAAGCACCCGCCTCTTTTTCCTTGATGTGGACTCTGGCTCTGGATCACTCTCTGATGAGGAGGAAATGTTTACGTTTACCCAGGAAACATTGCGGTCACTTTCCACCTCCGATTGTTCCCATGCATCCGAATTATCACTATTCAAGTTATGAAGCATCTCCACGGCCATAGTTTCAGGGAGATGTAACAAAAGAACACCGCAAAATTCTGTGCTGTCAAAATGACCGTCTCTTGCCGAAATAAGTGAAAATGTTCATTTGTTCTTTTCCCTTATGTGTAATTTATATGAAAAAATATTTAAAATGAAAATACAGACACTTTTAGGAAAAGTAAGGTACCTGCAGGATTGTATTTATTTTTTCATCAAAGTTATTGCAGATATAAAATTTGAAAACGGTCAAAATGACCGTCATGGCAGAGCTCATAGTACCTTACTACCCCAACAAAGCAATGCGCTCCCAGAATGCAGGGTTACTTGGGGTTCCTAGAGTCTCCAAAAGTAGAATGGGAGCCAGAGCGTTCCGCTATCAAGCTCCTCTGTGGAACCAGGTTCCAGTTTGGGTTCGGGAGGCAGACACCATCTCTACATTTAAGAGTAGGCTTCAGACTTTCCTCTTTGTTAAATCTTATAATTAATCAATAGCTTTATTGCAGATACAGGTCCATATAACACATCATACAGTACACAATACAAAGAAATACATCAATAAAAAAATTAATTAAAAAAACTTCAATTCAATTCAATTTTATTTATATAGCACCAAATCACAACAACAGTTATCTCACAGCGCTTTTCATGAAGAGCAGGTCTAGATACTCTGAGTTATTTACAGAAGCCCAACAATTCCCACCAAGAACAAGCACTAGGCGACACAGGCAAGGAAAAACTTCCTTTTAAGAGGCAGAAACCTCGAGCAGAACCATGGCTCAGGGTGGACGGCCATCTGCCTCGACCGGTTGGGGGTGAGGGGGTGAGAGAGAGAGAGAACAGAACAGTGAACAGTGATCTGTTTGATGTTTTGGGTGACTGTGCAGCCCCCTCTCAACCTACAATCAGTGCACATTCTGTTAGATCTATGTTTTACAAATGTAATATCAGAAAGAGCCCTGGCCCTGACAGGATAATTGGTAAACTTCTAAAAGTCTGTGCAGATCAATTATGTGACATTTTTACTGATCTTTTTAACATGTCACTTTCCCAGTATAAGGTCCCAACACTGTGGAAGGAATCTGTGGTTGTACCTGTGGCCAAGAACAGATACCCAAAAGAGCTTAATGACCTTAGGCCTGTAGCACTAACATCAATAGTGATGAAGACCTTTGAGCGATTAGTCAAGTAAATCCTGTCTGAAAAGGTTCATGGCATGCTTGACCCAATGCAATTTGCATATCAGGTTAATAGAGGAGTAGACGATGCTACTACTACCTTACTTCATCTTCTGTATAAGCATCTTGAGGGGAAAAAAACCCATGCAAGGCTTTTATTTGTTGATTTTTCATCAGCATTTAACACAATTCAAACACACCTCTTAGTAAGGAAACTTGTGTCCACTTTTAACCTTGATACAGGTATAGCAAAATGGGTACTAGATTTTTTAACATTTAGGCCCCAGTCAGTCAGCGTCAATGGTGTTCTATCTCAGAAGCGATTGTCATCTACAGGCTCACCCCAGGGGTGTGTCCTGTCCCCACTATTATATCTACTATATACAAATGATTGTAGGAGTCACCACAATAACAGGTTTCTTCTGAAGTTTGCGGACGACACAGTTTTAGTCAGTCTGCTCCAGGATGGAGAGGTCGACCATGGGCCTGTTTTGAACAACTTTGTTGATTGGTGTGACCATCACTTCTTGAAGTTAAATGTTCTTAAAACCAAAAACATGGTAATAGACTTCAGAAAAACTCTCCCCTCTACCTCTTCAACAATAATCAAGGGCTCACCTATTGAGACAGTGGAGTGTTACAAGTACCTAGGAACAGTCATTGACAAAAACTTGAACTTTGACCCTAACACTTCTGCTGTCTACAAGAAGGGCCTTCAGAGGCTTCATTTTCTGCGCAGACTGAATACTTTTAATGTGGACAAAACTTTGATGACTCTATTTTATAAATCTTTTATTGAATCAATTTTAACTTTTTGTTGCATAGCTTGGTACGGGAATCTTACGGTGCAAAGCAAAAATAAACTGTCTAACATTGTTAAGGTAGCCAGCAAAATAATTGGAACTAATCAACTTTCCTTGGAAGACCTCTATAAAAGACAAGTTATACGTAAGGCTCAGACTATCACAGCCAGCTCTGACCACCCTCTGTTGGAGGAATTTGTTCTTCTCCCCGTCTGGTAGAAGATACAGATTGCCCAAAATAAAAACTAACAGATACAAATTTTCCTTTGCACCCACGGCAATTAATGCCCTAAATTTGTACTGAGCTTGAGCTGCTGCTCATAACAATAGATTGTTGAGGCCACCATATCGGGTTATTGAGTACTTTTAGATGAACAAAAAGGTTGTATAAAACGGCTGTTTTTTGTTTTTGTTTGTTTTGTTGACTTTGTTTATGTCTCATGTATGTTTGTTTTTAACCCTATTGCAAATCAAATTTCCCCTGGTGGGACAATAAAGACTGAACTGAACTGAACTGGGTGCTATAGACTGAATGAAAAATGGTACAGATATTTATAGTAATGTTAATGATAATAATAATAACAGTAATAATAGCAATAGGACTAGTAATAGCAGTTGCAACTGTAGCAGAGGGCGTCGAGCAGGAACACGGGGGCAGCAGGAGACTCCCAACCACAGATCCAGACTCCACAGCTCCAGAGCCAGCAACACCCGCAGGAAGCGACAGGAGGGGGAAGCACACGCCCACGGGAAAGGGAGAAAAATCGAGTTAGTAACATGCATTAATGGGATGAGGTTGCACTCAGAGAGAAAGAGAGAAGAGGAGAGAAGAGCTCAGTGCATCATGGGAAATCCCCCGGCAGTATAGCCTATAGCAGCATAATTAATGGCTAACTATAAGCTTTATCAAAAAGGAAAGTCTTAAGCATACTCTTAAATGTAGAGACGGTGTCTGCCTCCCGAACCCAAACTGGAACCTGGTTCCACAGGAGAGGAGCCTGATAGCTGAACGCTCTGGCTCCCATTCTACTTTTGGGAGACTCTAGGAACCACAAGTAACCCTGCATTCTGGGAGCGCAGTGCTCTGGTGGGGTAGTAAGGTACTATGAGCTCTTTAAAATAAGATGGTGCCTGACCATTAAGAGCTTTGTATGTGAGAAGAAGGATTTTAAAATCAATTCTGAATTTCACAGGAAGCCAATGCAGAGAAGCTAAGACAGGAGAAATATGATCTCTTTTACTGGTTCCTGTCAGAACACGTGTTGCAGCATTCTGGATCAGCTGAAGAGTCTTAATGGACTTTTTTCGAAGAGCCTGATAATAAGGAATTGCAGTAATCCAGTCTAGAAGTAACAAATGCATGGACTAGTTTTTCTGCATCATTTTTAGACAGGATGTTCCTGATTTTTGCAATATTACATTAGGTGAAAAAAGGCGGTCCTTGAAATTTGCTTAATGTGAGAGTTAAACGACATGTCCTGGTCAAAGATAACTCCAAGATTTCTCACAGTGGTGCTGGAGGCCAGGCGATGCCATCCAGGGAAACTACATCTTTAGATAATGCGCCACGGAGGTGCTTAGGGCCTAGAACAATAACTTCAGTTTTATCTGAGTTTAACATTAGAAAATTGCAGGTCATCCAGGTTTTAACATCCTGAAGACACATTTGAAGCTTAGCTAACTGATGAGTTTCATCTGGCTTGATCGATAGATATAACTGAGTATCATCTGCATAACAATGAAAGTTTATGGAGTGTTTCCTGATAATATTGCCTAAAGGAAGCATATATAAAGTGAAGAGGACTGGTCCGAGCACAGATCCTTGTGGAACTCCATGACTAACTTTGGTATGCATGGAGGACTCATCGTTAACATGTACAAACTGAAATCGATCTGATAAATAGGACTTAAACCAGCATAGAGCGGTTCCTTTAATGCCAATGAAATGTTCCATTCTCTGTAATAGGATCTGATGGTCAATGGTATCAAATGCAGCACTAAGATCTAGTAAAACCAGATCTAATTTTCATCAGTGTTGTCTCTGTGCTATGATGAGCTCGAAATCCTGACTGAAAATCCTCAAATAAACTATTGCTATGTAGAAAGTCACACAGCTGTTTGGAGACTGCTTTCTCAAGGACCTTAGAGATAAATGCAAGGTTAGATATAGGTCTATAGTTGGCTAAAACGTCTGGATCCAGGTTGGGCTGTTTCAGAAGAGGTTTAATTACAGCTACTTTAAAGTACTGTGGCACGTAGCCTGTTGATAAAGACAAATTGATCACATCCAGCAGAGAAGTGCCAACCAAGGGCAAAACTTCTTTAAGCAGCCTAGTCGGGATGGGGTCTAAGAGGCAGGTAGATGGTTTAGATGAAGAAATTATTGAAGTTAGTTGATAAAGATTGAGGGAAGCAAAGCAGTCTAAACATATAATTGGTTTTACAGCGGTTTCTAAAGTTCCTGAGTATTGAGTTAAGTCGGTGCCAGTTGAGGGCAGGTCTTGGTGGATTTTGTTTCTAATAGCTAGAATTTTATCATTAAAGAAGCTCATGAAGTCGTAACTACTGAGAGCTATGGGAATACTTTGCTCAATAAAGCTGTGACTCTCTGTCAGCCTGGCTACAGTGCCTATTTTCCTCTATTAATGACGAGTAGTACGCTGCTTTGGCATTTCGGAGGGCCTTCCTATAAGTTTTAAGACTATCTTGCCAAATTAAACCAGAATTTTCCAGTTTGGTGGAACGCCAATTCCTCTCGAGTTTCTGTGATATTTGCTTTTATTTGCCAGTTTCAGTATTATACCATGGAGCTAACCGTCTTTGTTTTAGTATTTTCTTTTTTAGAGGGGCTACAGAGTCAAGTGTTGTTCGCAGCGAGCCTGCAGCACTATCAACAAGATGATCGACTTGGGAGGGACTGAAATTCGCGTAAGAGTCCTCTGTTAATTTGATACCTGATAGTGACTTTAGAGCCGATGGGATCGCATCCTTAAATTTAGTTATAGCTCTATCAGACAGACATCTTGTATAGAAAGAGATCTGATGTTTAAGAGTCCACATTTTACTCTCCTATTCGTTTGCACTATTGCTCATGTGATTTTAATTTTTATGAGGTTTTTATGCACAGCTCCTCTTCTGTTTACCTTTGATTTAAATGATTTCAATGGTCGGGGGACAGACACCGTCACTATAGGGTTTTCACTAAGTAACTCCTGGAACGGAGGAGCAGAGAAGTGTGTTAAACTGCGACTCTGCGTAGGGTTTTGGGTGGGTAACTGCTGAATTAGAAGGGCAGAGAAGTGTGTTAGACTGCGTCTCTGCCTCCTGGTCTCAACTCTGGGTTGTCATGGATTTGGTCCGCTAATAAAGTTGGCCAGATTTCTAGAAAATGAGAGCTGCTCCTTCCCAAGAGGGATGGATGCCGTCTCTCCGAATCAGATCAGGTCTTCCCCAGAAAGTCTGCCAATGATCTACAAAGCTCACATCGTTGGCTGGACACCACCTCGATAACCAGCGGCGGAATGACGACATGCGGCTATACATGTCATCACTGGTCAGATTGGGCAGGGGTCCAGAGAAAACTACGGTGACATTGTTTTTGCGTATGAACACACCGACTCAACATTAATCTTAGTGACCTCCGATTGGCGTATCGGAGTCATTACCGACGACGGAATAACAATCTTACTGTATTTACGCTTATCCTTAGCCAGCAGTTTCAAATAGGACTCGATGTCGCCCGCTCTGGCCCCAGGGATGCATTTGACTATGGTCGCTGGTTTCGCTAACTTCAAGTTTCGCAAAATGGAGCTGCCAATTATCAGAGTTGGTTTCTCAGCTGGTGTGTCGCTGAGTGGGGAAAATCTGTTAGAAACGGGAAGCGAATGGTGGTGTCCTGTGGGCTTTGAATGCTTACGACTATTCCTCCTTCGACAGTCACCCAGCCACCCTTTCCTGGCTGCTCAGGAAATGCCGGGAACGGCTACCAGAGGCTAGCTCAGGCCGGTCCGCACCGACTACCGGGGACTGGCTAGCTACAGTCGGCTGATCTACCAAGGTGCGGAGCCGGACTTCTAACTCACTGAGCCTCGCCTCCATGTCTACAAATAAACTACACTTTTTACACGTACCATTACCGCTAAAGGAGGCAGAGGTGTAACTGAACATCTGACACACCGAGCAGGAGAAAGCAGGAGATAGAGAGGGAGGAGAAGCCATGCTGCTAAGCTAAAGTTGCTAACGGCTAAGCTAAAGTACGGTAGCGTTGGCTACCAACTTTTGAAAACAATTATTAGATTGAACAGCAGTCACTAAAGATGGAAAGAACTGTGAGTGCTTAGGCAAACTTACTGTAAGAATAAGTGTTTAGCGGAAAATTGGCCGCTGTAATGATAAATCTAACAATTTTATCTGGTATTTAGCGAGAGCAGCAAACAGGCTACCAACACACAAGCACCGGAAACGGAAATGAGTCAACACGCTTACCGCAGTACGTCAACACGTCTCCAGTCTCTCATCAGCGGGTCAAAAAACATGCATAAAAATTCCATATTAGCCTATAGTTAGGGTTGGCTCAGGTGAGTCCTGAACCATCCTTTAGTTAAGCTGCTATAGGCTTAGACTGACGGGGGATTTCCCATGATGCACTTAGCTCCTCTCTTCTTCTCCTTCTCTCCTTCTGTATGCAACCTCATCCAGTTAATGTATTTTACTAACTTGATTTCTTCCCTTTCCTGTATTCTTGTGCTTTCTCGTCCCTCTCCTCTCTTCTCCTGTCACTTCCTGCAGGTGTTGTTGGCTCTGGAGCTGTGGAGTCTGGGTCTGTGGTTGCGAGTCACCTGCTGCCCCCGTGTTCCTGCTCAACACCCGCTGCTACAATTGTTACTAGTCCTATTGCTATTATTACTGGTATTATTACTGTTATTATCATTAACATTGTGTTTATTATCATAAACATTACATGAATATCTGTACCTATGGCAACATTGCCTTTACTGTCTTTACTTTCTGTACTTCTGTGTAGGCTGCTCTGTTTCTGTAAATAGCATAATGTCTGAGTACGATCTTGACATGCTCTTTTATAAAAAGCGCTGTGAGATAACTGTTGTCATAGTTTGGCGCTATATAAATAAAATTGAATTGAATTGAAGAAGAAGAAGAAAACAACTAATATGAGAGCAGGATGTCAAATATTGTCCTCTGCATGTTGTCCTGCAAAATAAACAGTTGGACCAGCATTCACACAAGAACAACTAAACGGTTTCCAGACTGTTCTCAGATCAGTCTGACCACCAGATTCAACTTGTATTGTGTAATTTATATATCAGAAACAGGGTCTGAGGACAGAGAGTCCATATGATGTACAGATTGTAAAGCTTTCTGAGACAAGTTTGTGATTTTGCACTTGATAAATAAAACTGACGACTTGGGAATTTCATATCAATAAAGGACTGTATTTCACAGAGACAGAAGAGGCTAAATGATGAAGTTAACAGAGAATAAAGGCACCTAGAAGCTGTTTCTCTCAGCAACAAATCATTTACACTGTAATTATATGCATCTAAATTTGCTCAATCTTTTTGCTTTAAATATTTAACTTTATTATATTTAATTGTATTCATAATGAAATAAACACTAGTATTTTAAGCAAACAGTGAGAGATAACTGTACATTAAATGAAGCTTCACTACTCTGAAGCTAGTCTTTTCGACCACTCAAAGCGCTTTTACACTACATCTGCATTTACCTTCTTGCCCAAAGACACTTCGACATGCAGCCTGGGGGAGCCGGGGATTGAACTGCCAACCTTTCGATTAACAGCCACCCCAATCTAAGCTACAGCAACATGGCAAAAGTAATTTACTACATCTGAGCTATTTTTGTTTATATTGAACCAACTTCATTCCAGAGTAGCAAAAGAATAAAGACCTGCTCCAAACAGTAACAGCGTGAGAGAGATCTAAATCAGAAACTCCCTTATTTACTGGGAGAAATGCCCAAATGCCAAATCATTACAGCAAAATGTATTACAACCAGTGGCCCACTGGTAAAAATAAAGCATTTTAGAAAGAGTGGGTGAAAGAGAGGAAACACGTTTTGGTCACTACATAGTTTCCTCCTCACTAGAGGAAGAGGTGGTCAGACTGGACTCTGATCAGGCGACACAATAGAAAGTAAACTCAGTCCCTCGTGTCTTTATTCCCCTGCAGCAAAATCACAAGGATTTGTACATGATGTGGCCGTCATACCTAAGTGCTTTTGTTGGCTGCACATACAGCTCTGTGTATGGCAAATGCATTTCTCAGAAAAAGTGTGTAAAATGATGATGCTCTAACTGCTTTAAAGGGCGAGGACAATAACTTGATTTGGACGAGATAATGTTGTGCTGTAGAAAAGAAACTTTCAAATGATTTATGATTCAATATGGAGAGTTTTCAAGAGAGCGGTCAGATTTTTACTTGGAAAGTGCTAACAAAGATGAGATTTACAGTGGGTCAGTGGGTCTATTGCTTGTCTCCAGATGGTACAAAACGCTGCATCGCGTCTCCTAACTGGAACACGTAAACACGAGCACATTTCCCCATTTTAGCCTCACTCCACTGGCTGCCTGAACATTATAGGATTCATTTGAAGATTCTTTTATTTGCTTTTAAATGTCTTATTGGTCTCGCCCCACCCTACATCTCTGAGCTGCTACACCCCTATAGACCCACCCGTTCTCTCAGGTCAGCTGATCAGCTGCTCCTAAGTGTGCCCAAAACAAAGAGCTCAAAGGGGACCGAGCTTTTGCTGTAGCAGCTCCTAAACTGTGGAACGATCTACCTCTGCACATTAGACAGGCATCTTCACTGTCTGTTTTAAGTCTCTTCTTAAAACCCATCTTTTTTCCTTGGCCTTTGAAAACTTGAGGGCACATTTCTTCTTTGGATTATATTGATTTTATATAGGGATTCGTGGTTGAGGAAGGGTGGAACCAAATGCAGGACACTGAGCAAAGCAGGTGTAGTCCAAAAAAGGTTTTATTCTGGCAATCTAAAGGCGAGCACACTGACTGGCAGAGCGGCTGATAAACAGAGTCCAACTAAAACAATCCAACAGAAATCCACAGAAACAGGGAAACAGGGTGACACGACGAGCAAGGCAGTCTAATGCTGCGTTCCAGGCAACTGGGAACTGGGAAATTTCCAACCTCCGACTAGAAAAACCTGGAACGCCACTTGAAGTCGGATTTCCTACTTGTGAACTCAGAGAAAAAAAATTGTTCCCCTTTGAGGGAACTCGAACTGCGTCGGTTACGACACTATGGGAACGCCTTTAAGCGTAGCAGGTCTGAATGTGAATGAAATCACTCCAATCCTATTGGCTTGTAGCTAGAACGGTAGGGTGTGACGGATAACCGGAGGAGTATAAGGCACACCTGAACACTCATCATTAGCTTTTTTCTATTCAGCAGACGTCTGTATGTTGAAGAAGTGAAGTGAAGAAGCTACAATCCAAGCACTTGTCTTACTTGAGTTGAAGAAGTCTTCCAGCATGTCCGGAACACAGCAGACGAACTACAGGAGGTGTGTTTTTCCCTGTCCTCGGTTCATCACGAAGGGAGATTCGCATGAGATGTGTGTCTCGTGTTTAGGGATGGAGCACGCCCGGGCAGCTCTCGAGGGGGCTGCCTGCGGCCATTGCGAAACCCTTTCCTTGCGGGTACTGAGGTCCCGCTTGGATCTCTTCACCGAGGATGGCCGGATGTGTTCTCCCCGCGGATCTGGCCCGGCGGACGCTGAGGCAGCCCGTAAGCGGCATTTATGGGGGTCACAGTGTGACTTGACGGAGGATTTCGGGACGACTGAGGCCCTTTCCCGACCCTCGTCCGCTGGCTCAGATCTGTCCTTTCTTCGTTCGGGAGCCCGTTTTACGGATTCTCCCGCTCGTGGTTTGGATCCAGAGACGCTGCAGCAGTCTGACTCTGAGGAGATAGATGTGCTCAGTGTAATGGAAGACGACTTCCCGGGTGTCGGGGCAGCGTCATCAGGCTGCGCCCGACTATGACGAGCTGCTGGAGGTGGTGACTAGAGCCGTGGCAAAGCTCAATATCACCTGGCCGCAGGAGGAACAAGCGCCACAAGCTGGTGGAAGGCTGGATGAGAGGTTCCTCAAACATCATGCGCCACCTCCACGCCGGTGTCTGCCGTTTTTTCCAGATTTACACACTGAACTCAGTAAATCATGGAGCAGACCGTACTCCGCACGAATCTTTACTCCCCGATCCTTCAATTACAGCAACGTAATGGGGATCAAAGATCGTGGGTATGGGAGGATGCCTCAGGTGGAAGATACGCTTGCGAGCTATCTCTCCCCTCAACTTGCGTCCTCCCTGGAGAAGCCGGCGTTACCCTCCAAGCCATGTCGCATCACGTCTTCGCTTGTGGGCAAGGCGCGTACATGGCAGCAGGTCAGGCAGGTGCGAGCTTGCACACCATGGCGGTGCTTCAAGCCTACCAAGCTGACCTGCTCCAGGAGATGGTCCAGAAGGGGGGGCCCTCCGAGGGAGATCTGGAGGAGCTGTGCAGGACCACGGATCTGTCTCTTAGGGCTACCAAAGAGACAGCCCGTCACATCGGCAGATCCATGTCGGTTCTGGTGGCCACAGAGCGTCATCTTTGGCTCAACCTCACGGGCATTTCCGAGAAGGACAAAAATCTCCTCCTCGACGCACCAGTTAGCCCAGAGGGCCTTTTCGAGGGCGCAGTTGACTCTGTGGTGGAAGCGGTTCCAGACTATGAAGGCTCAAGGCGGCTGTCCGCCAGTACCTCCCTCGCCGGTCTGCGCCCAGAGCAGCTGAGGCTGCCTGCCGCAAGTCCCTTCCCTCTACTAGCTCCTACCGAGCGGAAAGGAAACAGAGTGTTGCATCCCGCAGGCCCCCCCGAGGAGCTGGGGCAGCAGGACAGCGCTCTCAGTCCCAACCTCTGGAGAGACGCGATCTGAGGACCGTCATCCAGTCCCGTCGGAGCGCAGGGAAGAGGTCCTGAAGACCGGGATAGGGGAGTCTTTCCTCCCCTCCATCACCCCCCGCACCCCTTCCGGAGGCCGACCGAGGTCCGAGGTGGTTACAGGTGACGTCAGCCCGCCGTTCTCACGTTCGGGACGCACCGGCCACTATCGAGTCCGCGCCGTACTGTCTGCCCCGAGGGTCTGCAGTCAGACGGCATCCGGACTCACTCACCGTGGATCTTCGACGGTTCCCCCCTGCCTTCATGCTTCAGGGGCCCGCCAGAGGGTCACACGAGACACCGACCACCAGCCCCGAGGGGTTGGTTCCGCTGGCAGAGTTTGCAGAGGCCTGGCGGAGCCTGGCAGACATCTCTCCGTGGACCCTGCACACTGCCATACAAGGGCACCGACTGCAGTTCAAAACCCGCCCTCCAAGGTTCAACGGGGTGGTTTGGAATGTGGTCCGCCCGGAGCAAGGTCCGGTGTTAGGACAAGAAGTTCTTTCTCTACTGAGGAAGGGGGCTGTCCCAAACAACAGCGGGATGTAGAACGCCCCTTCCTGAGGAAGGGGGGCGTTCTACATCCCGTCCCCCGGGATGGGATGGCGCAATGGTTAAGACGCCCGCCTTTGGTGTGAGAGACCCGGGTTCAATCCCCACTGTGTCCCTGAGCAAGACACTTAACCCCTCATTGCTCCAGAGGCGTGCGACCTCTGACATGTATAGCAATTGTAAGTCGCTTTGGATAAAAGCGTCAGCCAAATGAATAAATGTAAATGTAAATGTTCCTCCCCCTATACAGAAACACCGGGTTTTACAGCCGGTACTTCTTAGTCCCCAAGAAGGACGGAGGACTGCCTCCTATTTTGGATCTGCGGGTGCTAAACCGGTCTCTGAGGACATTCAGGTTCAAGATGCTCACCATCCCCGCCATCGTGACGCACATCCAATCCGAGGATTGGTTCGTCACAATAGATCTAAAAGACGCTTATTTCCACATCTCCATCCGTCCTTCTCACATTAAGTTCCTGAGGTTCGCCTTCGGGGGTGTGGCTTACCAGTATCGGGTGCTTCCATTCGGCCTGGCACTTTCCCCTCGCACATTCACCAAGTGTATGGATGCAGCATTGGCCCCGCTGAGTTTCCAGGGCATCCGGATTTTCAACTACATCGACGACTGGCTGATCCTAGCCCAGTATCGGGACTTGGCGGTTCGGCATCGACATGTCATTCTGAATCATTTGCTGCGTTTAGGGCTGAGGCTCAACGCAAAGAAGAGTGTGCTAGCGCCCTCCCAGAGGATCACGTTCCTGGGGGTTGTTTGGGATTCCACAGTGATGCGGGCTCAGTTGTCCCCGGCACGTGTCGACACCATATTGGCAGCGGTAAAGGGGGTGAAGTTAGGCCACGCCATCACTGTGAGACACTTTCAACGAGTGCTGGGTCTTCTAGCAGCTGCCTCCACGGTGATACCATACAGACTGCTGCACATGAGACCCCTGCACTGGTGGCTGCGGACCAAGGGTTTTTCCCCGAGGGGAGATCCTTTCCGCCTGATAAGGGTTACACGCGAGTGTCTTCGGTCCCTATCAGTGTGGAGGGAAACTTGGTTCCTGTCCCAGGGACCTGTGTTGGGAGGGTCCTGTCACCGGCTGATTATTTCGACAGATGCCTCCCTCATGGGCTGGGGCGCGGTCATGGACGGCCGCTTTGCAAGGGGATCCTGGCAGGTGCATCAATCAGGGAGGCATATCAATTAGCTCGAGATGTTGGCAGTGTTCCAGGCTCTAAGGAGTTTCCTCCCCGATCTCCAGGGCCACCACGTACTGGTTCGTTGCGACAACACAGAGGTGGTGGCCTATTTGAATCATCAGGGCGGGTCTGCGTTCGCGCCCACTGTACAAATTGGCGCGTCAGATCCTCCTGTGGTCCCAGCAGAGATTACAGTCGCTCAGGGCGATGTATCTCCCAAAGACGGAGAATCAGGGAGCAGACCTGCTGTCGAGGCAGGGGCTGAGGCCCGGGGAATGGAGACTTCACCCCGAGGTGGTGAAGCTCTTGTGCGGAGAGTTCGGTCCCATAGACGTGGATTTGTTTGCGTCTCAAGAGACTACACATTGTCCCCTATGGTTCTCTCTCGTTCCTCCAGCCCCTTTGGGTCTGGACGCCATGGCGCACACGTGGCTGAGGCTACGGTTGTACGCATTTCCCCCAGTTGCTCTGCTCCCAGGGGTTCTGAAGCAGGTCCGCCAGGACAATGTCAGCCTACTGCTAGTAGCCCCGTTCTGGCCGACCCGAGTGTGGGTTCTTCACCCTTCCCCCGCCGTGTGGCGGCTCTGGGTCTGGCCCCTGAGGGGGCACAGTACCTAGAGGCGGGTCTTACAGCCGGAGCAGTCGAGACCCTCCTCAGCTCCAGGGCCCCGTCTACGCGGAGGATGTATGGCCTGAAGTGGAGTGTTTTCTCCACTTGGTGTAGAGAGCGGTCGTTGGATACAGTTACCTGCCCAGTGATTCAGGTACTTGAATTCCTTCAGGACCGGTTCTCTGCCGGTCTTTCCCCATCCACCCTCAAGGTGTATGTGGCGGCTATTTCGTCTTTCCACGCCCCTCTGAGGGAGGGATCATTGGGGAAACTTCCTCTGGTTGTACGTTTCCTCCGCGGTGCAAGGAGGATGAGACCTGCAACTCGGCCCAAGGTTCCCACTTGGGACCTGGCAGTGGTTCTTGGGGTGTTGGCTGAGGCCCCCTTTGAACCTCTGGAGTTTGCTGAGGCTAAGCACTTGACACTAAAGATGGCTTTTCTAATGGCTATCTCGTCTCAGAGGAGAGTGGGGGATCTCCAAGCGCTTTCTGTCAATCCTGACCAGTTGCTAGTGTGCTTTGGGACCCCCAAGGCTGGGCTCCCTGCATCCAAACAGACTATTAGCAACTGGATCGTGCAGACGATTTCCCTGGCCTATCAGGTGCGCAGTTTGCCTTCATCTATGGCCGTGAGGGCCCATTCTACCAGAGGCATGGCTGCCTCTCGAGCTCTCCTTTCTGGGGCTTCTTTGCAGGATGTGTGTGATGCAGCTGGCTGGGCCACTCCGCACACGTTCATCCGTTTCTACAGTCTGGATCTTCCTTCGGCACCTGGCACTCGTGCGCTTTCCTCCTAGTCGTGCCGTGTTTCTTGCACACTGGGACATGCGGGGTCTTTCGGCACGGTTTAGTGGGTATCTCGTTCCCATAGTGTCGTAACTGACGCAGTTCGAGTTCCATCGAAGGGGAACGTCTCGGGTTACGTATGTAACCCTGGTTCCCCGAGAAGGGGAACGAGACACTGCATCGGTCCGCTGCACATCTCTCCCCGCCTGTAGCGCCTGCTTCATAGATTAAGCTAATGATGAGTGTGTTCAGGTGTGCCTTATACTCCTCCGGTTATCCATCACACCCTACCGTTCTAGCTACAAGCCAATAGGATTGGAGTGATTTCATTCACATTCAGACCTGCTACGCTTAAAGGCGTTCCCATAGTGTCGACTACCAACTTATATAGCCAGAGGGGTACACAGAACTATTAACATATGGGCTATTTATGTCAGTTGTGGCAGTTAAACTGCCATCCTTTTTGTTACCAAGGTTTTCGTTCACTTTTGGCGTCATGTACCGCCCATGCACCTGGAATGCTTTGATGTCAAAAGTCGGAAGTTTCAACTGGGAAGAATCCCAGTTCCAACCTGATTTCCTCGGGCAGGCTGTTCCAGAGCCTCGGGGCCCTGACAGCAAACGCTCTGTCCCCTTTAGTTTTCAGTCTAGACTCTGGAACAGACAGCAGACCTCTGCCCGAGGATCTCAAGGTACGTGCTGGTGTGTAGGGGACCAAAGAGAGGCCATGAAGAGCTTTAAAAGTGAAAAAAAGCAATAAAATTTTAAAGTCAATTCTAAATCATACTGGGAGCCAGTGTAATGAAGCTAAAAAAGGGGTTATGTGATCACATTTCATTGTTCTGGTAAAAGCCTGGCAGCTGAGTTCTGGACAGTCTGGAGTCGATCAGTAGATTTTTGGGTTAAACAAGTGAAAAGGCTGTTGCAGTAATCCAGGCGTGATGAGATGAAGGCATGTAAAATGGTCTCGGTGTCCTTAAAAGTTAACATAGATCAAACTTTTGCTCTATTTTTAAGTTGATAAAAACATGGCACAGCTTTGTGGTGTGCTGCTCGAAATTACTAGAAACCAGACACCAAAGTTCTTTGCAACAGGTTAAATGTGATTTACTAGGGAACCAGCAATGGCAGTATTTGTTTTGCCATCTGCTGGGACCAGATGATGACCAGATGAGTTCAGCTGGAGGAAATTATTTATTTTAGTCGGTAAGTGAACTCAGCATTCCAGGGTCTGTGGGTCTGACGGGCAAGTACATTTGTGTGTCATCAGCATAAATCAGCCCCTGAGGCACCTGCAACTGTTGTTGTTTGTTCATACCTGAGAGTGTCCAGTCTCCAGTGTGGATCCTCCAGTCCAGTAGACAGCAGCTTCACACCTGACTCTCCTGGACGATTGTAGCTCAGATCCAGCTCTCTCAGATGGGAGGGGTTGGAGCTCAGAGCTGAAGCCAGAAAAGCATAGCCTTCCTCTGTGATCAGACAGTCTGACAGTCTAGAATCAGGAAAACATCATATACTTTTAACATGAACCTAAAGCCAGATTTAATACTGACTGGAGAATACAGACAGTTAACCTTAACAGAAATGTAAACATTTGAGACCATTGTTCTAACATCTAATGTGATTGAAAGCCTGGTTAGTTATGCAATCTTTTCTATTTTCTCTGGTTAATGATCAGCTATGATCATAGATGTGTATATTGTCCACATGTTATGATATGTGTATAATGTCAATACATGTTCATATATGTGTGTACTATACGTAGTTTGTGTTTAGAATTCATATTGAAGGGGCTCAGTACAGACTGTGAAAACAAATTTTCTCCACTGAGGATGAATGAATGAATCTGAATCTGGATCTAAACAAGGAATCTCACGATCCAAAAGGTGAATGTCAGAGAAAATGTCAGAGAAAAAGGAAGGAGACGAGGAAAGGTAACAGAGCAGCTCTCGACCTGCGAGTTTGAGTCTGTGTTCAGGAACAAAAGAGAAAAATTAAAAAATCTACGTTGAGAGTGTCGCGCATCCTACCACCGCTCACACAGGTCTGGAAAGACAATGGGCTGCCTGTGTTCAGGCCTACTTATCCCTGAGGGGGGCATGCTGGCTGCGTTACCAGGGCGACCTGCAGGATCAGGGTCGTTTGAAGGAATTTGGGGGCCCCAAGCAAAATGGACATGGAGCCCCCCAACCCCCCGTAAACACGCACACAAAGCCTACGGGAACCACAGCATAGCCATACAGTTAAAGTTCACCCACACTTTATATAAATAATTTTTTTACAGTGCAAATACTGCTGTTGCATAAAATTTCAACATTTGCAACAATTGAACATTTGCCAAAAACACCACTGTACCATAAAATCAAATAAACATTTAGAAAGTGCACAATAACTTTAATCCAACATACTTGAAAACACACACACACACACTAAGCAGCAGAGACAACATGTTTGGCGCTGTTGTGAGCGACTACTGAGAGAGGCCCCCTTGAGGGGGATTCCGATAACAGTGTCATTGCACTTTACTGCATTGACTATCTATCAAAGATGGGGCTCACAGTTTAGTCGTTGCATTTTATTCTTAAACAGTCGTTGTCTTGGGGCCCCAGTCCAGCTCGGGGCCCCAAGCAATTGCTTGGTTTGCCTGTCCTGTCGCGACGGGCCTGTGCAGGATTACAAGAGAATAGTGGCTCTGCTTTTAGGTCTGACTCACTATTTCGCACCTAGGTGTGAAATGGGCCTTGGCACCTGTTTTACTGTCCTTTGTTTGTAACTAACTCCGACTCAGGCTTTTGGAAATTCAACAGACCGAGGACAGGCCTTTAGGCTGGCCAGAGGCCCAGCCTTTGTTCCACTAGACTGTCCTGGTCCCAACAAACAGGAAGGCAAACCGAACAGATCAGAATACACAAATATGATAATAAACAAAAGCAGACTGAATACTGAAGGGACTGACAACTAACACAAGAGACGAAACAAACAGGAGCTGGAACACAGAACAGACTGACCACAATCAAATAAACAACAAAACAGCGCCCTGTTCCAGAAAGCGGGACTAGTGAAAATTCTGAGTATGTTCTGTCTGAGATGAGTGAAACTCTGGATTTTCTGTTTCACAAAGCGAGAGTTTAGATTAACCCTAGATCAGTAACAACGGCAACTGATGCTTCCTCAGGAGGAGGTTAGGTTCACAGGATAAGTTGGAAAACTGTCAGTTTCTCTCTGACTCCTCCCCTCCTGCAGAGCCTGAGGCGGCTGTCTGACACACGTTTCATTTCCTCATTCATACTGTCGATATCAAAGCACATATTAGAACGCATTTACATCTTTAAAAACGTTATACTGTTAATAGGCTATTAGTTTTTTTACCCAAACATGATCTTGAACATGACCGCTTTTATGATCAATCTGTCATCAATTTAAGGACAGATCTCCGCACATCGTGGATTTATCCTCAGCACAGAATAAAATCTTGGTCGAGTCTTTATAACACTGTGACTCTGTGGACAGTTGCACTGAAAACACTTAGCCTACTGTGAGCTACATTAACCACTGTTTAATATGTAACCTATAAAACTGATCAATGAATAGTAATCTTTCATATTGTAGTTGCGGTGGTTGGAAAGTTCCTATTGAAGTTATCATGCTGGAGATAATGAGCCTCATTTCTGAAAAGTGCGTACACCAAATTTCCAGTGTACACCTGGCGTACACCCAAAACCACGGTGACTTTGAGATTTCTCAATATGGACGTTGGCGTACAGCACACTCAAATCCTACGCCAGCTCAAGAGGTGGTGTACGTGTACGCAAGTTTTGAGTTAGAGCCGAAATGCGCAGAAATCATTTCCTAACAGCACAAAATGCACTGACAAACTAAAATACATGATATATTATGACCCACTGTAACAGAAACAACGTTTGAAATATTAATTTTTGTGTTTATATTTGAGCAATACGGACTTTATACAGCCTATTGAGCAGTCAGAACATGCTTTGATTTGTATTTGGACTATTTTATCGTAGCCTTTTATTTGGGTTTGCTTTTAATAAAATGTGGACCTTCAAATGAGAAGGCTATGAGCAAAAAATGTTAGGTTAAGGTAAATATTGTGACATCCCCATCTTTAGTGTCCTGGGATGTCTGTCTCTTTATTTTTTTTGTTGCAGATGTCAGGTTACAATTACAATCAGTTGTTGGAGCCACCTGTTCTCCGCTATAAGAGCGCGTCTTTTTGTCTGCAGCGAGAGGGGCTAGAGAGGATGGATTCCTGGTTCCCTACGATCCCTGCTCCCTGCTCTTTTTTGTTCTTTTTATCACACAACACTCTACGCACAATTTCCTCACGCATGCACACCTGCTGACATGACTGATCTACTGACTATCACACATCATATGTTTTTTTGTTTATCATATGCAGATCAGTATTTTTTGTCTCATTGCAGTGATTGGAGAGATACGCACAGCTATGGTGACTATGCTAGTGGGCGTGGTTTTTGGCCTGCAGATTCATTTAAGCCTGTAGTTGAAGGTAAGGTGTCACAGTTGGGCGGATCAGAGAAGGTCTGTCATTTTTGTCAGAAAAGGGGACACATTAAAGCAGATTGTTATGCTTTCCAGAAAAGAAATAGGCATGGTAATGTTAAATCCTCAGCAATGGCTGCTTCAGTAGCAAGAACCACAGCCACAGATCCCTCCGGAGTTAATTTGTGGCAGCAAACGGAGGCGAATACGGAGGAAACGGGGGTCTAGAGGAGGTATTCGAAACAGAATGAGGAAAAGAGGTAGCCGGTTCTCGCTATCGGACATCACCCTGTCAAACGTACAATCACTACAGAACAAAATTGAAGAGCTGTCCACACTCGTGAGGTCGGATTCAGACTACAGGCAAACAAGTTTGTTCTGTTTTACAGAAACATGGCTTCCTGAGGACATGGATGTTGATCTGGAGGGCTTTAACATCATACGTTTTGACAGGGATGTACGGAAAACATGGAAGTCAATTCGGGGCGGGCTCTGTATGGCTGTCAACAACAAGTGGGCAACCAACTACAGCGTGAGAGAGAATGAGTGCTGCAAGCACTTCGAAATAATGACTGTGTCTTTCAGACCGCACTATGTACCCTGAGAATTCTCCCAGATTACTGTGATTTTAGTATATATACCAGGACCTGATTTCACAGTTGCTGCTGAACATTTTACAGACAGTTACAATAGGGCTGTCAACCAATCCGGCTTTCAACCAGTATTTCTGCTGGGGGATTTCAACAAATGCGAAGTCACCACACATCTACCTAACCTGGAGCAATATGTTACAGTCCCCACTAGAATCCACAACAGACTGGACTTGTGCTATGGCAACATTCCAGATGCGTATATGTCCACCTCGTCCTCCTGTTGGTCGTTCTGACCACAAGGTTAGTCTGCTGTTGCCAAAGTACAGGTCACAACTTAAAAGGGCAGCACCACTTAAAAAAATAATTAATGTTTGGAATGAAGAGACTAAAGAAACACTGAGAGGATGTTTTGAATTGACTGATTGGGGCTTGTTTTTTGAGGATTGCAGGAATGATTTTAATTTACAGACTGATGTAACAACTTCTTCCATCTTATTCTGTGAGGATGTGGTAACTCCAACTAAACAAATAACAATACATCCAAACAAGTAATGGGTCACCAAGGATATAAAAATCTGTCTGTTTTTAAAAAAGAAGGCTTTTGTAGAAGGTGATACACTCCGGGTGAGGGAGCTACAGAAAGAATTCAGAAGGAAGGCAGGAAGTGGACCCACTCCAGTTTGCTTATAAAGCCAAATGTGGAGTGGAGGATGCAACTCTAACTCTCTAGGATACTGTGGCCAGGCAGCTGGACTCATTACACACTCACACAGGGATTTTATTTATGGACATTTCAGCTTCAGGTTCACCCAATACTGATTTTATGGATTAAGAATTTTTTACAGGATAGACCATAACAAGTGCGTGTGAATGGTTTTAATTCTAGGAAACAGCTTTTAAACACCGGGCTTCTTCAAGGATGTGTTTTATCTCCTGCTCTTTTTTGTGTTTATACAAACAACATATCTTGTAACAGGGATGGAATGACTCTTTTCAAGTATGCTGATGATATGGCCTTGGTAGCCCACTTGTCTGATGCTAAAACACTGTCTGATTACCACCTGACAGTTATCTGGTCACAACATTCAAAGAAATTTCCCCTGACCTCAACATCACTAAAAACAAGGAGCTGTGCTGTCAGAGCAGGGGAACTGAGAATATACAGCAAATGTTTCAACCCCTCAGCATCAATGGTCGGCCAGTTGAACAACTGAAAGTTTTTAAATATCTTGGTACAAAATTGGACACATCTCTGTCTTTTTCACAGTACGCAGAAACTGTGTATAAGAAAGCCCAGCAGCGCTTACACCTGCTGAGAAAACTTAGAGATTTTAGTGTGAGCAAGGACATTTTAACCAGGGTCTACAAGTCACTCATTGAATCCATACTCACTTTTAACATCACAGCCTGGTATAATGCGCTTATGGTTAAGCACAAAGTCAAACTTGCACGAACAATAAATCAGGCTAGTAAAGATAATAGGCTCCCCTCAAACTCCCTAAACAGAACTCCATACCCGGTCAGTATTGAGGAAAGCCACTACAATCACACAGGATCCCACCCACTCTTAACCAATCCTTTCAGTTAATGCCATCAGCTCGACGCTACATACCCACTTGCAAAGAAAAACATATATAAAAAATCCTTCATTCCCACGGCCATTGCTATACTGAACAACCACATATAGAACATATCACGTTTTTATATTCTGCACTGTCTGTACAACGAATGTGCCTAAATTGTTTTAAGTGTATATATGTTTATAGTGTATCTATGTTTTTATGTCTTTTTTGAGCCTGTCTTGTCAAAGACAAACTTCTGTCACTTGTGACAGACAATAAAGTTTTCTTATCTTATCTTATCTAAGGGAAGAAAGAGAACCACATGTTTAAAAATGGCTTATGTAGAGCTTTTTTAAATCACTGCAGCTCAGTCTAGCACAGAATTGTGACAACGGCTCCTCTAGAGTCCAATGAATTCCGATCTGAGTGTCCACACTGAGGTCGCATTTGGAATTCTGACCTGTATCGGATTTGGATCACATATGAAAGTTGGTCAAATCCAAACTAGAAAAGATCAGATTCCATGTGATTTGAGTTGTTCACACTGTTTTAAAAATTAGATCTAACACATGGGAAAAACTGTCAGATTTGGGTCACTTTGGCCTATATCTTTAGATCCACCTGCTACTGGATTCCAATTTCAACCTGTCCAGCTTGCCAGTAAGCCACAATAATACTCTCTACACAATCTACGAACTCTCTCCATCCAGACAAACCTTGCCAATTAACTCTGACCACACCACTCTGGACTTTTCACTTTTCTATGGATTCTTTCTTTAAATATTCTGTTTGTAAAGAAACAGTTAAAAAACGGTCAGCTTTTGGGTTCTTGCTCTAAATCCTGACAATTACACTCTGACTGTCAGCCTTTACAATCAGCTGTCATCTGACCTGAGCGTTTCCAGTGTACAGAGTGGACTTGCCAGTCCAGCAGACAGCAGCTTCACTCCTGAATCATGCAGGTTGTTGTTACTCAGGTCCAGCTCTCTCAGACTAGAGGATGGGGAGCTGAGAACTGAGGACAGGGATTCACAGCTTCTCTCTGAGAGGTTACAGCCACTCAACCTGAAGGATTGGTTAAACAAACAAAACACTTTGTAATTTCTCATCTATAAAACATAAACATGTACAATATATCTTTATAATATGAATACACCCCCGCTGCTAACTAGTAATCTTCTTTTCTATCTCACACAAGCTCCACCTCTACTGGATACTCTGCATAATACTCTCCTCTAATCACACAAGCAAAGCACCCACTAAAATTGCCATTCATGAATGTAGCCGCTACCTATAAATGCGGGTTCTACAAAGAGCGGTGTACCAAAGCATTCTCATCTTAGTGCGTCATTACTGAGGCTTTCAAACAGCGTGAGAAAGTGTAATTATTTGACGCAAAAGGCAACTGGTTCACCACCATCGAATTGAAGGCAGCATACTTTCATGCTGAGGTGGTTCGGAAACACAGGAAGTTCCCGTTTCTGTCACACCGGGTCTCGGATGAGGCTTCTATTTATCTTCTTATCTGAAATCTGACACATTGGCGCTGGATTTCAGTTGTGGTGGACTGTGAAATTAGTGTGAGACTTGGTGTGGGTTTGTCGCTATAGAGCATACAGTGATCGGGCTCCACCTACTGTACCTGTAACTGTCCGCTTGACTGTCATTTAAAGGGGTTTGGATTTAAGGAGTGTGAATATATTTTTGTGTTAATACAGGATGATTTATTGGGAATATGGTGTGAGGCATAAATCATCACTCCACGCAAGTATTAGTGGAGCCCACCAGTGGGCAGTATAGTTTCCACCTTGAGGCTAAATTGACCCCCTGCTAAGGGTAGATAAACCCCGTGCCTACCAATTTACGGGAGTCACACACTCATAAACAAAACGGGAAGCATGGACGGGAAGACACCAAAACTTAAGGACAAATAACAAAGGTTTCATCTAACGCCCTCGGAAAGCGGAACGAGGTATGCTGGAGTGAGGGGTTTATGTTGTAAATGGGTTTGGTTACGTTTGATGGTGTTAAGTTCAGAATGTGATTTATTTTTAGAATGTATAGTTTAGTGTAAAGTGGTTGTTGTTGATTTTAGCTAACTGATGTATGTGAAGGTGTCTATGTTTACATTTATCTGTGTACGTTTTTTATAGTTTTCATGGTGTACTACAGTCACAAAATAAAGAACCGTAAACATCAGTCGAGACTCTCTGCATTTTTGCTTCGATTCACGGGGGAAGTTACAGTACCCATAGAGTCTAGTAGTGGGCGGAGCCTGTGTGAGATAGATAAAGCTTATGATATGGTGAGCCCTGCTGCTTTAACACCATCTTCTGAAGATATGGTTGGATGTTTGGGCAGTGAGTACAAGACTATTTATTCGCACATAAAGGTACCTGCGTCCAATTGGTCGGCTAGGTTCATGTATGCAAAATTCAGGGTCCGATTGCATGTGTTTGGGGTATTATTCATAAGGTCGAGTGACAATGACAATAAAAATAGGGTTACCATAGCATAACCTTCAATTTTTCCACCTACAGAGCTTTGTTGGAGGCTTTGACCACTGGCAGCAGCCTCAGAAGAGCCTCCTCTGAAGCAGAGTATTTCTTCAGGTCAAACACATCCAGATCTTTTTCTGATGACAGTAAGATGAAGCCCAGAGCTGACCACTGAGCAGGAGAGAGTCCTTCTGTGGAGAGACTTCCGGAACTCAGGGACTGTTGGATCTCCTCCACTAGAGAACGATCATTCAGTTCATTCAGACAGTGGAACAGATTGATGCTTCTCTCTGGAGACAGATTCTCACTGATCTTCTTCTTGATGTACTCAATTGTTTTCTGGTTAGCCTGTGATTTACTTCCTGTCTGTGTCAGCAGAACTTGTAGGAGAGTCTGATTGCTCTGCAGTGAAAGACCCAGGAGGAAGCGGAGGAACAAGTCCAGGTGTCCATTTGGACTCTGTAAGGCCTTGTCCACAGCACTCTGGTAGAAATGTGTTAGTTTAGGTTTGTCTCTGAAGACTTTAGACAGCAAGGAGGTTGATTGTTCTTCCGTCAGCAGATTGACATCAGAGTTGATGAAGGTCAGATGGACATGAAGAGCAGCCAGAAACTCCTGAACGCTCAGATGGACGAAGCAGAACACCTTGTCCTGGTACAGCCCTCTCTCCTCTTTAAAGATCTGTGTGAACACTCCTGAGTACACTGAGGCTGCTCTGATATCGATGCCACACTCTGTCAGGTCTGATTCATAGAAGATCAGGTTTCCTTTCTGCAGCTGCTCAAAAGCCAGTTTTCCCAGAGACTCAATCATCTTCCTGCTCTCTGGACTCCAGTGTGGATCTGTCTCAGCTCCTCCATCATACTTGACGTTCTTCAGTTTGGACTGAACAACCAGGAAGTGGATGTACATCTCAGTCAGGGTCTTGGGCATCTCTCCTACCTCTCTGGTCTTCAACACCTCCTCCAGAACTGTAGCAGTGATCCAGCAGAAGACTGGGATGTGGCACATGCTATGGAGGCTTCGTGATGTCTTGATGTGGGAGATGATTCTGCTGGCCTGCTCCTCATCTCTGAACCTCTTCCTGAAGTACTCCTCCTTCTGTGGGTCAGTGAACCCTCTGACCTCTGTCACCACGTCAACACACTCAGGAGGGATCTGATTGGCTGCTGCAGGTCGTGTGGTTATCCAGAGGCGAGCAGAGGGAAGCAGGTTCCCCCTGATGAGGTTTGTCAGCAACACATCCACTGAGGTGGACTCTGTAACATCAGTCAGGACCTCATTGTTGTGGAAGTCCAGAGGAAGTCGACACTCATCCAGACCGTCAAAGATGAACACAACCTGGAACTCTTCAAAGCTGCAGATTCCTGCTTCTTTGGTTTCATTAAAGAAGTGATGAACAAGTTCCACCAAGCTGTACTTTTTCTCTTTCAGCACATTCAGCTCTCTGAAAGTGAATGGAAATGTGAACTGTATGTCCTGGTTGGCTTTGTCTTCAGCCCAGTCCAGAGTGAACTTCTGTGTTAAGACTGTTTTCCCAATGCCAGCCACTCCCTTTGTCATCACTGTTCTGATTGGTTCATCTCTTCCAGGTGAGGCTTTAAAGATGTCTTCTTGTCTGATGGTTGTTTCTGGTCTGTCTGGTTTCCTGGATGCTGTTTCAATCTGTCTGACCTCATGTTCATCATTGACCTCTGCAGTCCCTCCCTCTGTGATGTAGAGCTCTGTGTAGATCTGGTTCAGAAGGGTTGGGTTTCCTGCTTTAGCAATCCCCTCAAACACACACTGGAACTTCTTCTTCAGCTTAGACTTGAGTTTACGTCGGCACATTGGAACAACAGTTCCTGAATGAAGAAAGAAGAAATGTGATTAATAAGTGGATGCTACAGTAAATCTGATAAATGTAAACTTTAATACATCAAGATGGTATTTATTTTCCTCCTCCATGAAATCTCTTCAGCTCATCAGCTGTGAACAGTTTCTGAGTTTCAGCCCAGAAGAATTCATAGATCTGATCCAAATGTGTGCATCATATTAACAGCAGAGTTTGAAATGGAAACTTATCCCATGTTGCCTCCATTTCCTCTTTCCATCATGTTAATTCCATCACGGGGTGGTGATGGCCCAATGGATAGGACTATGCCTTTGGTGTGAGAGACCCAGGTTCAATCCCCCACTGTCACCCATCCACCATTGTGTCCCTGAGCAAGACACTTAACCCCTACTTGCTCCAGAGGTGTGCGAACTCTGATATGTATAGCAATTGTAAGTCGCTTTGGATAAAAGCGTCAGCTAAATGAATAAATGTTATGTAAATGTAAATCAGTTCAAATCCTCTTACTGCTCTGCAGACGCTCAGCCAGCTCCTCCTGCTTCATTCTCCTCAGGAAGTGCAGTGTGATCTTCAGAAATGCCTCTCTGCTGCTCCTCCTCAACTCCTCCTCCTCACCATCCAACACCTCCTCATCCTCCGTCTGACTCTTTAAGCATTCTGGGTAATCTGGACTCAGAACTCTCTGGAACTTCTTCACCTCGTTCTTCACAAAGCTGAACATGTTTTCCTGGAACAGCTGGAACAGAAGAAAATGTTAAGTTGAACTGGTAGAAGTCATCAGCATCGTAGTCGTAAGCATTCAAAGCTCACTGGGCACAACCATTCGCTTCCCGTTTCTAACAGATTTTCCCCACTCAGCGACACACCCGCTGAGAAACAAACTCTGATAATTGGCAGCTCCATTTTGCGAAACTTGAAGTTAGCGAAACCAGCGACCATAGTCAAATGCATCCCAGAGCGGGCGACATCGAGTCCTATTTGAAACTGCTGGCTAAGGATAAACGTAAATACAGTAAGATTGTTATTCATGTCGGCGGTAATGACTCCCGGTTACGCCAATCGGAGGTCATTAAGATTAATGTTGAGTCGGTGTGTTCATACTCAAAAACAATGTCGGACACCGTAGTTTTCTCTGGACCCCTGCCCAATCTGACCAGTGATGACATGTATAGCCGCATGTCGTCATTCCGCCGCTGGTTATCGAGGTGGTGTCCAGCCAACGATGTGGGCTTTGTAGATCATTGGCAGACTTTCTGGGGAAGACCTGGTCTGATTCGGAGAGACGGAATCCATCCCACTTGGGAAGGAGCAGCTCTCATTTCTAGAAATCTGGCCAACTTTATTAGCGGACCAAATCCATGACACCCCAGAGTTGAGAGTTCATGAATGCAGTTTAACACACTTCTCTGCTCCTCCGTTCCAGGAGTTACTTAGTGAAAACCCTATAGTGACGGTGTCTGTCCCCCGACCATTGAAATCATTTAAATCAAAGGTAAACAGAAGAGGAGCTGTGCATAAAAACCTCATAAAAATTAAAATCATAAGAGCAATAGTGCAAACAAATAGGAGAGTAAAATGTGGACTCTTAAACATCAGATCTCTTTCTATACAAGATGTCTGTCTGATAGTGCTATAGCTAAATGTAAGGATGCGATCATGGGCTCTAAATTCACTATCAGGTATCAAATTAACAGAGGACTCTTACGCGAATTTCAGTCCCTCCCAAGTCGATCATCTTGTTGATAGTGCTGCAGGCTCGCTGCGAGCAACACTTGACTCTTTAGCCCCTCTAAAGAAGAAAATACTAAAACAAAGACGGTTAGTTCTATGGTATAATACTGAAACTCGCAAATTAAAGCAAATATCGCAGAAACTCGAGTGGCACTGGCATTCCACCAAACTGGAAAATTTTCGTTTAATTTGGCAAGATAGTCTTAAAACTTATAGGAAGGCCCTCCGTAATGCCAAAGCAGCGTACTACTCGTCATTAATAGAGGAAAATAGGAACAACCCCAGGTTTCTTTTCAGCACTGTAGCCAGGCTGACAGAAAGTCACAGCTCTATTGAGCAAAGTATTCCCATAGCTCTCAGTAGTTACGACTTCATGAGCTTCTTTAATGATAAAATTCGAAACAAAATCCACCAAGACCTGCCCTCAACTGGCACCGACTTAACTCTATACTCAGGAACCTTAGAAACAGCTGTAAAACCAATTATATGTTTAGACTGCTTTGCTTCCCTCAATCTTTATCAACTAACTTCAATAATTTCTTCATCTAAACCATCTACCTGCCTCTTAGACCCCATCCCGACTAGGCTGCTTAAAGAAGTTTTGCCCTTGGTTGGCACTTCTCTGCTGGATGTGATCAATTTGTCTTTATCAACAGGCTACGTGCCACAGTACTTTAAAGTAGCTGTAATTAAACCTCTTCTGAAAAAGCCCAACCTGGATCCAGACGTTTTAGCCAACTATAGACCTATATCTAACCTTCCATTTATCTCTAAGGTCCTGGAGAAAGCAGTCGCCAAACAGCTGTGTGACTTTCTACATAGCAATAGTTTATTTGAGGATTTTCATTGATTTTCATGATGTGTCCCCTCTAGGGCTGGACGTCTAATTGAAAAGTAATTGAAACCCAAATTCCGAACTCTAACTAAATAACATTCCACCTACAATAGTTGAGCATTTTGCGGTACAAGCCGGGTCAGTGAACCCCCCCAAATAATCGTTCATTAGTTGTAATCGTGGTAAAATGTTCACTTAATCGGGAATTTGATTTTAGGTCAAATCTAGTCCCCTTTAAAATGACTAATCTCTGTGGATTTTATGTAATTTGTGATTGCCATTATCAGTTGAGTAATCACCCATTCTTTTACCCTTTGCAGAAATGAACGCATTGGCCATCCCCCACTCTTCTATTACTGATGATTTGATGGGTGTCATGTGAGTGTTATGGCATTCCCACTTCTTGAGCTTTTTAACTAAGCCACACTGTTGCTATTCTTTTTAATACTTTAATTTAGTACTTCTGCATTAATTTAAAAATAACACCTGTGTTATAGGTGTGTGGTTACTGTAATGTTACTAGAAATGTGTAAATGTGTAAAATGTGTTATTAGATTGATTGTTAGTTTGGCAATTATCTACTTTGTTTTACGTTTCTGTCCTGTCTTTTTATCTCATATATTTCAAATATCTGAAGGGTCGCGGGGGGGCTGGAGCCTATCCCAGCTGACATTGGTCGAAAGCTGTGTGACTTTCTACACAGCAATAGTTTATTTGAGGATTTCAGGATTTCCAGCTCATCATAGCACAGAGACAGCACTGGTAAAAATTACTAATGACCTCCTAACTGCATCAGACAAAGGACTTGTCTCTGTATTATTTACTAGATCTTAGTGCTGCATTTGATACCAGATAGCAGCTGACTCTGGGCCGGATCCGCCTTCAAACCGGCAGATCCGCGTAACAGTCACGCCCGTTTTACTGCTCCGTTCCAGAAACGGCCCGCATGTAGTCTGTGTACACTCAGGAGTGGGCGTGAGCATCCATCAGTCGGCGGAATCATAATAGTTCTGGCCCGGACTTGCCGGAACGAGCGCACAAATTGTTTCTTTTTTTATTCTTTCGAAGCGGTTCATACCAGACCAGAAGTCAGTCAGCGGAATCCTAGTTGTTCTGGCCCGGGGCCGTCAGAACGAACGCGCAAACTGCTTCTTTCTTTGGATCAGTTCGGACTGCAAGCGATATACAGTCAAACAGTTTAGTGTGATTGTTTTTAATAGCGGTGTAATGCTTGTTAACATCATTTCGGAATGTTTTGACCGGGTTTTATCTTCTTAAGATGGCTAAAACCGTTCAAGAGGCACTGGTTAACGTCAGCTTTTTTAGCTGGATTAACGTTAGCTAAATTAACTGAATGGAACAGCTAAACTAGCTAGCATTATTAAACAACTTTGTGTTTACCTAGCATAAAACAATGTTGTTTAATGTTAATGATGTTATAACGTTAGTTTCCATCAGCACCAACTGACAGCATCTGTCTCCTTTTTAGGTTCAATCTTTTCTTCACCCCTGGCTGAGAGGCATTAATAGGGTAAGTTAACTGAAGTATTTTTTTCCGGTTTTGATTTGATTTTCAAATCCTAGCTATAGTTAAGCATATCCTTATGATAGGTAAGTGAAGTGTTAAAAATTCAAAGCCATCTAAAGAAGTTAAAATTTTCATCTGACTTTAACGTTAATCAAAACGTAAATTAATATGTGTAATGAATTTTCATTACAGTGTATCCCTAGTTTTCACCTCTACAGAGTTTTGTTTAGTCAGGTCTGTCAGCAAAGCAGCAGGACAACAACCGGAAGCTCCAGTGAAGATAAGTCAATGTTGTAATCAAAAAAACTAAATTAAAAAAGCTTATTTAATAAAAGCAGTTTAATCTGAGCTCCTCCAGCGGCAGTGTTTCCCCATACGTTCATTTATAGTTATATGGATTAAATGAAGCTTTGCATCGATGCAATTTAGTAATCGATTTAATCAATGAATTGTCAGAGCACACATGTAACTGAGTGCTAACAAGCAGTGTGTTGTGATCTAGGCAATCTGGCTGGGCTTAGACAGAAATGCTATACCTGATATCTAATGCTAGGACCCATAGCACTTGCTGAATCATGCACAACATCTGATGTCAAAAATTTTAACTATCCCTCTAACTGAAAAACTCCATATTTTTGTATATAGTTTGTTTTGTGGGATCAAGGTTATGAAAGAGGCCAGTGGTAGTGTGAATCCAGGCCAGAACTAACAAATGGAGCTGGCCCAGTGCCAGTCTAGATGTAAAAACCGGATCCTCAACAGTATCTTGGAGACTCTGGGCCAGATCCAGAATGGAACTGGTCCAGATTTGGCCCAAAGGTGGGCCAAATGACTACAAAATAATTCTCATCCGTTCTGGAGCTGGACCAGTGCCGGCCCACATGTGAAAACCGGATCCTCACCGGTATTGGCCCGTTGTGCTAAAGGACACCGGCCAGGGTCCGTTTTACAGATCTGGCCCAGAACTAATGAATGATCTGGGCCAGATCTGGGCCGCATGATTTTTGCTATCTGGGTAGTCATGGAGTTCCACAAGGATCTGTGCTCGGACCAATCCTCTTCACTTTATATATGCTTCCTTTAGGCAATATTATCAGGAAACACTCCATAAACTTTCATTGTTATGCAGATGATACTCAGTTATATCTATCGATCAAGCCAGATGAAACTCATCAGTTAGCTAAGCTTCAAATGTGTCTTCAGGATGTTAAAACCTGGATGACCTGCAATTTTCTAATGTTAAACTCAGATAAAACTGAAGTTATTGTTCTAGGCCCTAAGCACCTCCGTGACGCATTATCTAAAGATATAGTTTCCCTGGATGGCATCGCCCTGGCCTCCAGCACCACTGTGAGAAATCATGGAGTTATCTTTGACCAGGACATGTCGTTTAACTCTAGTAGGCTTAAGACTTTCCTTTTTGATAAAGCTTATAGTTAGGGCTGGCTCGGGTGAGTCCTGAACCATCCCTTAGTTATGCTGCTATAGGCCTATACTGCCGGGGGATTTCCCATGATGCACTGAGCTCTTCTTTACTCTTCTCTCTCTCCCTCTGAGTGCAACCTCATCCCATTAATGCATGTTACTAACTCGACTTCTTCCCTTTCCCGTGGTTGTGTGCTTCCTCCTCCTGTCACTTCCTGTGGGTGTTGCTGGCTCTGGAGCTGTGGAGTCTGGATCTGTGGGAGTCTCCTGCTGCCCCCGTGTTCCTGCTCGACGCCCTCTGCTACAGTTGCAACTGCTGTTACTAGTCCTATTACTATTATTACTGTTATTATTATCATTAACATTACTATAAATATCTGTACCATTTTTCATTCAGTCTATAGCAACATTACCTTTACTGTCTGTACCTCTATGTGTATACTGTGTAGGCTGCCTCACTCAGCTTTCTCTCTCTTTCTCTTGCTCGTACGGTCTAGACCTGCTCTTCATGAAAAGCGCTGTGAGATAACTGTTGTTATGATTTGGTGTGATTTACACACCATAAATATGGAGTCCAGGTCTGGTTGATGCTGCTGGGCAGACTGACCACTGGGAACCTCTGAGCTCTGCTGATCAACTCTGTGAAGTAGAGCAGAATCAGAACAGACTACTTAACTGTCATATAAAGACATAATACCCATAGGATGACAGGAAATCCCTCCATTAAAATGTTTACCTAGGATCAGCTGATGGGTGTCACATGATCTGAATCCAACAGGTCGATACATATACCCATCTCTCTTTTTAATCTGAATCCTGAACAATGTGTTCTGTTTGACGACGTGATCACATTGAGTGTATTTACATAATCCTGTAGTAGAAACTTAATCACAGCCCTCATAAAAGATGCAGGTTGGGCTGCTAACCCTTCCTGCCCCCCCTTCCTGTGTGTTCTAATGAAATGAGGAAACTCATGTTTAAATGTGGAATAAAAATGATGACTTTGTTCCCAGATTTTATTTTGTGATCTGAGATTTGTGAATGTGGATCCTGATTTGAAAAAACTGCATGAAGGAGCTAATTTATCACTCCACTTTCAATGTTCTTACACATTCTCAAACCTGCATCCAGCTGTTTGTGGATTTTAACCCTGGTTTTGATATTTGGACTAAGATCTGCAAAATGTGAGACCAGTTTGAAAAAAGTGAAGAGTTCAGAACATGAAGTGATCACAACAAAGACACCAAACCTCATCTCAGGAGAGACACAAACATTTAACATGCTGACCTCTGATCAGCAGAGTGGGGTCCATCTTTGAACTCATAATATCGCCCCATAGACCAGTCACTCTTGATGGAGACACAGCTGGGTCCAGGTCCAGGTCCAGCAGAGTCTGGTCCCTGCTGCTGCTCCGGGCTTCAACACAACACACACAGAGCTTTGAGTGTGAATAATGATGGTGGAGTGATTTGAGTCCTGGACAGTTAGAGATCCTCATCTCACCTCTGAGCTTTGGTCTGGCTGTCATGTTCCCCACACAGAGTGCTTTTAGAGGGAGGGACTCCTCCTCTCTGTCCTCACACTGATTCATAGCAGAGCCCACACCTTCACACAAACACAACAACATGCTGAGAGAGCTGCACTCATTCATTACAACAAGCTTTACATCTCAGGACACATTAGTTCTCCTTCCTCTCAGTAACATGACACAAATATTCAGGGCCGACAGAAACCTTGTTGGAGCCCTGAACAGGATCTGATGACCCCAAAATGTGTTACAGCCCCCATATTCACCCAGAAGTTCAGTTTGTTGACCACAAAATATATCAGATGTATCAAACTGTGAAGATTTGTTACAGTACACCCAGACATCATGGTTTAAATCCTGATTATCAGACATTTACAGATTCCTCTGGTCGGATTCATCTGAACTCACTTCAGGTCAACTCCTCATCCAGTGCATGCTGGGACTCCAGATTTATATTTTGCTTCTTTTTAGATCAGCAGTGTTTGTACATATTTAACACGATAAAGTGTCAGTTAAACAGAAACCTGTTGTCTGTTTTTAAGCTCTACTTTTTATATTGTACGAGATTACTGCTCATTCAGGGTTCCCACGCGTCCTGGAAAACAGCTGACCGATTATCCAGTCCTGGAAAACTCCTGGAAAATAAGATTAAAACTGATTTTAACATTATGTTGCAGCAGCGTTGTGAACGCCCCCCTGAGTCAGGTCACATGTAGCAGGTTGGTGACATTAATTCAAGTCAAAGTTTCATTTCCTCCAAAGGTAAATATTAGTCGCTGCTGGGTGCTAACTGTGGTAGTTTTTATCAGCTTTAGAACCTTTTCTTCTCAGCTGCTTTGAAACGGTTGAATAATGTTAAACATGTTTGGTTCAGCTGCTTGATTTGCCTGCAAAGGTTTCAGCTCTGTGTTTCAGCTCTGGCTCGGAGCGATGGGCTCAGATGTGTTATTGTTGAGAAAGTTGGCTCAGAACAATGAAGTGAAATGAAGTAGTCCCAGTTTCTGACCGTATTACACTTGCATATCAATCCTCCAAGTTCTTTGTGAAGTTTAAATAAAGTGTGGCGTTGTGACAGCAACATGTCTGAAAGAGCTTTTTGTACCGTTACTCTGCGTTTGGGCTCAGGACCACAGAGATGTTAGAGAGCAGGGCCTGTATTTATAAAAAGTCAAAGAATCCACTTAGAGTGCTTTCACACCTGCATCGATTTGTTTTGTTACGTATACACAGGGACTAACGAGCAGGGTAGGAGCAACACAGGTGACAGACATGAGACTAAGAGACACAGGCAGGGACAGAGCAGGAAAAGCAGAGAGACTAGCAGGCAGGCAGACATGGGACGGAACACACGTGACAAAATACCAGACAAGGATCTAACTAACAATAACAGAAACCCATGTAAACAGATAAACACTGACCAACTATCACACAGGGATCATAACAGACAAAAACTAAACGAGAACACAGAACTAGGACACAGAGTGCAGGAGGAGACTAAATCAAAATAATAAAAACAAGAACTAGAAGAAAATACTAAAACATGAACTAAGGACCAGGACTAAGAACAAAGACTCAAAGACGACAGACAGAGACGGACATGAGTGCAACACAAATAACAATACACTATATAACAGATACTGGACACAGAAAATAACCCAAAACACTATAGACAGATACTACACAGATTACAAATAACATGACTGACTGAAACTAAATGAACAAGGCACAACAGACACACCCACAGTGTGACATTTCCTGCTTTCCACTCAGACTGCAGCTCTTTGTTCAAAACACTGCACACAGTTCTCTACACACAGACGCATTGAAGTCAATATTCTGCTGAGCTCTTCTAGAGATTTCACATTGTTTTTGCCATTGTCATTCTGTTTTGATAGAATAGAAAGAGTTCTGCAGGAGGTGGAGCAGGAAAGAAAAAAGTGCTCATTGAATGTGTGTGATTGACAGTTTGTGTTTCTCTGACTGTGTGAAGAGTTTGGACCGATGCATGTTAGCAAGTGAAAAAAGCTGGAAGACGAGAGCCCAGTGTAACAGGCTTTAAAGATTAGCTAACGCATTAGAAACATATTCCAGTTTGTCACATCAACACATCTCTTCTAGATATCTGATATATGAACTAGTCAACATTGTGCTCTAGAAAACAAACTTTCAAACCATATCTGATTCAGTTTGCAGAGTTTGGAACTTTACTTTGACGGACTTTGTGTAAAATGGACAAATAATAATGTTTCAAAACATCATTCAAGCTTGTTTTGGACATTTGATGAAAGTCTGCTAATAATAGCTGCAAAATAACTAAATCATCATTTTAGACTGTGTGCTCTGGCCGAATAGTCAATAAAGTGAAAATCTGTTTTTCTTAATATGGAATGAAATACTGATTAATGTGAAAAAAGACTTGAGAAGCTTATTTCTGTATATAACACTTCCTGTTGTTCCAAGGGCGTCACTTTGTGTTGAAAAGTGGACATCAGGGCTCAGATGTGATGATGAAATATATGGGGGGGTCTGGGGGTCCTTTTGACCATCAAACACTTCATTTCCTGCATTCTGGAAACATTTTCTGCACCAACATCTGCTGGAAATGTCTTTATTTCTATGAAGGGAAACACTAAATATAGGTCGCAAGGTGAGGATTCAAATCTAAAACTAGAACAGAATATAATGCAGAAATCAGCAGCTTCTTTTTCTTTTAGCTTCACTTCCTTTGTTTCTTTCTTCTGCAGCTTTTCTTATTGTGCAAACAAACCTTTCTCAAAGCATTTTCATTTCTTACTTAACATTTCTTGTTGCTAGTTTTCACAACTTCAATTCAATTCAATTTTATTTATATAGCGCCAAATCACAACAACAAAGTCACACTCTTCATGTGACTTTGTAAAGTAACTGAAGCTGTCAGATAAATGTAGTGAAGTAAAAATATCTCCCTCTGAGATGGAGGAGAAGGAGAAAATACTCAAGCAAAGTACAAATGTGTACTTAAGGACAGTACTTAGGCAAATGTACTTATTTAATGTTCACCGCTGCAGATAATCACAAAAAAGGAAAAAAGTTCATTTGAGGTGAAAAGTTTTTGTTTGATAAAGTGAAGCAGGAAAAAGAAAATGAATGTTTTTAAAAACTCCTCAGCTCTTAATTCCCTCACAAGCTCCTCCAGGGCTGGACTGGGACAATAAAACGGCTCTGGCATTTTTGCTCAGACCGGCCCACCACAATCGGTCGGACACAACCAAGCAGTACAAACCATCCTTGCGGTCCCTGTAGATATGCATATCTACTGTTCCATTCCCAAAAACCCCTACAAAGCTGAGAACTAAGTGCCATGGACCACTGTACCAGTGCAAGTGGACCAGTGATCAAAGGTGGCAAGTGGAGTAGGGCCTACACAAAGTGAGGGCATCCAGAGAGAGTAAGAGACAAGAATGATAACTGATTGAGTAAAATGATCACCATAATTTACCGGTACGTTTCTTTCTATCTTCTTTCTGGGTTTTAATGGGTTAACATTAGAATAGACAGCCAAAGTTGCAATTGAATAAGTGAAGTCTGCTAGCTACAAAAACAGTGCAAAATAGCTTATGCTGTGTTATTTTACAGAGTGGCCAGCACTGTCAGTGCAGTCACGTTATGTGACAATCGGACAGACCTTATAATAGCGACAACGATTATGTTGTCTTATGAAAATATTCATTAATTTACCCCAACCACCCCAACCAAGCTCCAGTATCCCTCACATTTTAAGACAGGTGTTACAGCCTAAAATAAAACACAAAGGGTTTATATGAAGAGCATTTATTAAAATGCTTATTTGCATATTTTCTGTTCATTTAACTTTGCTTGTCTTTACATTTACATTTTATTTTCATTCCACACATTCTTTTCATTTCATATTGCTTTTCTTTTAAAGTTTTTCTTTTAATTTCACATAACTTTTCTTTACTCTTTTAGTGAGTTATTGTACTTTTTCACTATTGTACTGTTCTTTATTGTAAATTTGTTGCAGACTTTGCTTCTTTAAGACTGTTTTGGAAGGAGTGTATTTGTGGGCGGGGCCAGAGTGGTTAATTTTACACTACAAACAGTTCTGTTGTCCAATGTCTACCTGCAGGTGGCAGTTATCGCGAGGCTAGTGACAGAGCTCAGACTGGGTATAGGTGTGTTCGAGATGACGGCGGTTGACTTTCGCCCGACTTGATAGTCTAAAGTGAGCTGCAGGTGACTGCAGGGGCGGGGTATAAAAACGGCGCCGTAAAGTTGGACACATTCGACCCCGAGTACGTAGGTTACTGCACGGTCCTGACTCAAACCGGCTACCTCGGGTACGGGAGGAGGACACACTGATGAGGAGGCCAAAACTCATGGGCTCTAGCATCGGTCGCCAGTGCGTCTCTTAATGTGTCGGGGGAGGTACTGTAGGCTTGGAAACTGAAGCTGCGGCACTAAACATGTCTGTTATTTTTGAACATGTTGAGGTTTCAACCTCTAGACATTTCTTTTTTGTACGCAACTTCTCCGCATCACCCTTGCGCTTTTGTTTATCCATCCTAAACAGATCTCTGACTCTGAGCCACTGACTGCATCTGACACAAGAAACAGAGGGGGAGGGTGGAGCCTGTTAAGAGATGATTGGGCCAGCCCAGTGTCAGTATGGAAAATGAACCAATGGGCCGCTGTCTGCCAGATTACCAGTCCAGCACTAAGCTCCTCTAACTGTCTTCTGAAACACGCTGTGTAACATCACTAATGGTTATTTTAATTTCAATTTTCAATTTTATTTATATAGCGCCAAATCACAACAACAGTTATCTCACAGCGCTTTTCATAAAGAGCAGGTCTAGACCGAACTCTGAAGTTATTTACAGAAGCCCAACAATTCCCACCAAGAGCAGCACTAGGCGACACAGGCAAGGAAAAACTTCCTTTAAGAGGCAGAAACCTCGAGCAGAACCATGGCTCAGGGTGGGCGGCCATCTGCCTCGACCGGTTGGGGTGAGGGGGAGAGAGAGAGAGAGAGAGCAAGAGAGAGAGAGAGCAGAGGGCAAGAGAGAGAGAGATCTTTCCATACCGAGTTCTGTAAGAGCATCCTGCAGGTGCAGAGAAAAACACCAAATAACCTGTGCAGAGCAGAGCTCAGCCAATACCCTGCTTACTAAAAATACAGAAAAGATCACTTAAAATCAGTTAACCCCCAGACAGACCATCACAAAGCCCTAACATACCAGGAGCTGAAACCAGAGAAGAGTCCCCTCAGCCAGCTGGTCCTGAGGCTCTCTGCAGTAACAAGTCCCCAACAGCCTCAGGACAGCAACACCAACTTAAACAGACCAAACCAAATTATCAACAAGCAGAAAGAAAAATATATTGAATACTGGAAAGAAACAACCAAAACACAAAGTAAATCACAAAGTTATCTGACCCTAAAAAGAGAATTCACACTGGCAAATTACCTGAGGACAATAAAATGTCCTAAACTAAGAAAAATGTGTGAACACAGCCTGGCCATAGAAAAGGGTCGCCACAGACAGAGCTGGCTACCACAGGAGGACAGACTCTGCTCCCAGTGTGACACAGGACAGGTAGAGACAGAGATACACTTTCTAATCTCATGCCCCAAATATGAACCACTAAGACAAAGACACTTTGCAAACATTGCCCAAATATACCCCGAATTTGAATTCCTATCAGACACACAGAAACTCCCCTATTTACTGGGAGAAATGCCCAAATGTCAAATAATTGCTGCCAAATATGTCTCCACATGCCATGAAGTGAGGACAACCAGTGGAACCTCAGACTGATAAATAATTGTACAAATTTAAAAATTATTATTATTTTGATTGTTTGGTATTTTAGTAATTCTTTTGTTTTATATTATTATATAACTATATATATAACTATATATATATATATATATATAGTTATATATATATATAACTATATATATATATATATATATATATATATATATATATATAGTTATATATATATATAACTATATATATATAGTTATATATATATAACTATATATATAACTATATATATATATATATATAGTTATATATATATATATAACTATATATATATATATAGTTATATATATATATATATATATAGTTATATATATATATATATATATATATATATATATATATATATATATATATAACTGACTCGGTGCAGACTGTGCAAGGATGCCCCTGAGACAGTACAGCACATAACAGCAGGGTGTAAGATGCAGGCAGGAAGTGCGTACATGGAACGCCATAACCAGGTAGCTGTCATAGTGTACAGGAACATCTGCCACGAGTATGGGCTGGAAGTCCCAAGGTCAAAATGGAAGACACCTCCTAAGGTAGTTGAGAATGACCGAGCTAAGATCCTGTGGGACTTCAAGATCCAGACTGACAAACTGGTGATGGCTAACCAACCAGACATCGTGTTGATCCACAAACAGCAGAAGAAGGCAGCAGTGATAGATGTGGCAATACCAAGCGACAGCAACATCAGGAAGAAGGAACACGAGAAGCTTGAGAAATACCAAGGGCTGAAAGAGGAGCTAGAAAAGATGTGGAAAGTAAGAGCAACAGTGGTGCCAGTGGTAATCGGAGCACTGGGGGCTGTGACCCCCAAACTGGGAGAGTGGCTACAGCAGATTCCAGGTAAAACATCAGAGGTCTCTGTCCAGAAGAGTGCAGTCCTAGGAACAGCTAAGATACTGCGCAGAACCCTCAAACTCCCAGGCCTCTGGTAGAGGACCCGAACTTGAGGATGACACATACCACCCCACAAGGGGGGTGAGAGGGGGATTTTTTAAATTATATATATATATATATATATATTTTTTTTTTAGTATATTTTTATTTCTTTTAGCACACACACATTTTTATTTATTTTATTTTTAATAATTTTTAAACAAACACACGCACACTTACTGTTTAGGTTATTCTATTTTTAGTATTTTTATTTTATTTTATTTTTTTAAACACACAGTTTCATTTATTTATTTTATTTTTTAATATATATAGATATATTTCTTTTTTTTTTAACACAAACACAGATGTTTTGATTACTTTACACTTTAATTCTTTAATGAAATGTATGGGGCTGATTATTATGTTATATGTATGATGCTTTGGCAATATTGTTCTACAGTCATGCCAATAAAGCAAAGTGAATTGAGAGAGAGAGAGAGAGAGCAGAGGGAGGCAGCCTACACAGTATACACATAGAGGTACAGACAGTAAAGGTAATGTTGCTATAGACTGAATGAAAAATGGTACAGATATTTATAGTAATGTTAATGATAATAATAATAACAGTAATAATAGCAATAGGACTAGTAACAGCAGTTGCAACTGTAGCAGCAGGATTTTTTCTTTAATTTTAAAGAGTAAATGCCCTCTTTTCTAAGAATTTTCTTAGAATTTTGTCACTAGGAGCTACTCTTAAGATACTTTATGAATACGGGCCCTGAGGTTCAACAGAATGATGGGATTTGTTATTTTATTATAACAATATAGCTACAAGCAAGAATGATCAGGGTCCAAGCAGGTAGTGAAAAATGCAACATTGGACATTTTCAGAGAAGAAGAGCAGATGCAGGGACTTCATCAATACTTGTATTTTCCAAGTACAGCTGAACAGTGCACACTACATGTACATTAAATGAAATTTCTCTCTCCTTTTAAAAGTATCCTCCAGTGTGTTGCTTCATAGCAGCCTTTGTGTGAATGAACTCTCATGGGAATGGGCTCTATGCTAACCTTTTTCACAAAGAGCACAGCGAAAAATGTTAATGTTACTCAGAGTTTATTAACGAATACTTTTTATTTTTTAACAAACCCTATTTCTGCTGCGTGCTGCTTCTCCTTGTGTGTAAAACCAGTGAAGGAATCTGAACATTCCGCATGGGCTCAAAATATTGTCAAAGCTTTATAAACTGACTTTTTTAATCTGACACATCGATGACACCTTTAAAATCCCTGATCACGCTCATGTGTTTGTATAACGAGCTGCTCAAGCGGCCACAGACCGACCCGCCCACCTTGATTTTCCTAAATTTGTTTTGTACGGATACAGGGAGGGTGGGGTTACTGCAATATTTTGTCCATTGTATTCTTAGGCCTAAATCATTTCTCAAGTTCACACGTATCCATTTTAAGAGGTACATGACTAAACTGGTCGCACTGTGGGCTTTTATTTTTAGGTGGCTTATGAAATTAGTTGAACGCAGCTCTTTTAACGAGTAAAGGGCTTTAATCTGGTTTCCAACATGGACACAAAAAAGACCCTTTGCTCTGGTTAAATTGTAAGAAACGGATCAAAATGATGCGGAAATAACTACACAATGATGCTGATTTGTCTGACATTTGAATCGATGCTTTGTCAGGTCTGTCAGCAAGATGAGAAGAAAACTAGTTTTAAAATGCTTCTTTTCTAAATGGAGTTCGGATCGATCAGGGCTGTGTTATTCTAGATTGGTTCATTGCCAAGTACAACGATAGCTGGACTCAAGTAACGTTAACAGACACATGTTTAGTGAACTTACCAGGAAGTTCAGCTTCCTCTCTTTCTTTTCTCCAAGCAGTCTCCTGTTTCTGTGGCTCTCTGCAGCAGACAGGTGGAGAAGCGTGAGACAACTTAAATCCACTTTTTAATCCCCGAGATTAAAAAAACACATTAACTCTGAGCTCATGTTAACTGGTGACTTTCAGCCGAAGTAATCTGTGGTTTAAAACAGGACGACAAACTTTAGGCTGATCTGTCCCGGCGATTTTCTCTTTCTGTAGTTGTTCTTTAAAAAGGACATAACAAACCTTTCTGATTAGTCTTCGGAGTCTTGTGTGAGGAAACGTGTCACGCACTACTTAGTCGCACCGTTTTCATTTTATTTTCCAATTTGGTCCTGCTTTGCGTCGTATCCCTCCCACCGAGATGCGAGCTGGAGGAGAGGAGGAGGGACAAACTGGGGAAATGAGAAAAAAAAGGAAGAGGGTAAGATGATCTTCTAGTCGGATTTTATTTTAATAAACTGACTTTATTAAAAATGTCAGCAGAAACATCCAACATACAGGTGAAACTTGAAAAATTAGATTATCGTGCAAAAGTTAATTTATTTCAGTAATTCAACTTAAAAGGTGAAACAAATATATTTTATAGACTCATTACATGCAAAGTGAGATATTTCAAGCCTTTATTTGATATAATTTTGATGATTATGGCGTACAGCTTATGAAAACCAAATTCAAAATCTCAGAAAATTAAAATATTGTGAAAAGGTTCAGTATTGTAGGCTCAAAGGCTGTGTTCAGACTGCAGGCCAATGTGACCCAAATCCTGTGACCCAAACTGATCTTTTTGTCACGATCCTGTCCTGAGTGGTGTGTTTTTGGGTTTTTATTCTGAGGGTTTTGGTTTTGTATCTGCATGTTAATTATGTCATCTGTTCTGTTTAGTTCTGAGTTTAATCATTTATCAGTTAGGTATCTGTTAGTCTGTTGTGTTTTGGTATTTTCCTGGTTTCAGTTCTGTCACAGTTTCATGTATTAGTTACTTAGCTTCTATCTAACGAGATCATTTATCTTGTCTCGTATCTTAGTTCTTAGTCCTGTACCATAGTTCATGTCTTTAGTGTTGTTCTCCTGGTTTGTGTACTTCTGTGTTTTGCCCTGTGTTTTTGCTCTAAGTTTTTTGTTATCTTTGCTTCAGTCTGTGTTCCTTTTTGGTGGTTATTTGTTATCTGTTTGCTTGTGTCTGTTCCCCCAGTATTCCTCTGCTTGCTTGTCCACTAAATTCTGTGTTCCAGTTAATGTATGGTCTTGTGTTTTGCATCTGTGAGTGTCTCTCTTCCCCCCTGCTGTCTGTCTGCCTGCCTCGTCTCCTGCCCTGCCCTGCCCTGCCCTGCCCTGCCCATGGTTTGTTGGAGGTTTCTTTTTTGAGTTTCTCTTTTGGATCAACAGTTTCGTTTTGATTGTTTATTTCAGTTTCGTTTTGATTGTTTATTTCTTTTGGATTTTGGATTCTCTGGACTCAAATGTGCTCACTTTTGTTTATGAATAAACCCTTTCGTACCTAGCACCTCAAGTAGCTCTGCTACTTGAGGTGCTAGGCCGCCTACGCTGGTCTCCAGTTCGACCTCGGGAGAGTTCTAGTATTCGACGCCGGCCTCCTGCCATCCTCCAGAGAGGTCCCACCTTCGTCACCAACCTCCAGAGAGGTTCCGCCCTGATCGTCTGCCTCCTGCCCGGCCACCGAAGAGGTCACGTCTCCACCACCGGTCTCCAGTTAATCCTCCGAAGAGGCCTCGCCTTTTTTCGGTCACCTGTCTGGCCTCAGATGAGCCCTGTTCTCTCTGTTGTCCTCCAGCACGACCTCCTGAACTCCGTTTCCTGCCTGATCTGCCTGACTTGCTTGGTTGACCTCCTGAACTGTGTTGTCCTCATGGGCCGGGGAACACGCCGGGGGCTAGCAGCGCTAGCCGAGCGGAACACAGGCAGGACAGGCAGAGGAACAGGTCGACCTCCGGAACAGTGTTTTCCCCCCTGTTCTGCCCAGGCTGTTGGGTCGTGTTCCGGGACAGCCTCCTGAACTCTGTGGCCCCTATGTTCTGCCCGGCCTCATTGGTCGTCCTCCGGGATGACGACCTGAACTGTTTTGCCCTCCTGATCTGCTCGGTCGTCCTCCGGGCGGCCTCCCGAATTCTGTTTTTCCCCTGTTCAGCCTGGCCTGTTGGGCCGTCCTCCGGGATGGCCTCCTGAACTCTGTTCTCCCCTTTCTGTGCCCTCGGACCACCCGCCTGAGGATTCCCTATCTGGCCGCTCTGCTCAGCTCTCGGACGGTCGCCTGAGGTTTCCCTGTCTAGTCCCTCTGTTCTGCCCTCAGGTCAACCCCTTGACCTCCCTGGTTCTCTCTCGTTCTGCCCTCTGGACTGTGTTTTTGTTTTTCTGGTTGCAGTTCAGTCACAGTTTCATGCATTGGTTACTTAGCATTTGTCTTGTCTCGTATCTTTCTTATCGTTCTTAGTCCTGTACCATAGTTGTCTTTAGTGTTTTTCTCCTGGTCTGTGTACTTCTGTGTTTTGCCCATGTCTGCTCTAAGTTTTGTGTTATCTTTGCTTCAGTCTGTGTCCATTGTTGGTGGTTATTTGGTGTGTGTGCGTGTGTTTCCTGTTTAGTCTTTGTCCGGTCATCAGTGAGTCACAGCGTGTTCCAGTGTTTTGCTGCCGTTGCTCTGTCTCGTCTCATGCCCTGCCCTGCCTATGGTTTGTTGGTTTATTATTGTTTATTTCTTTTGGATTTTGGATTCTCTGGACACAAGTGTGCTTGCTTTTGTGTATGAATAAACCCTTTTGAACTTTACCTGCTCCGCCCTGTGTGTCCTGCATTTGGGTCCATCAACATGCTACCCTGCATCCACTGTGACACTTTTCCAGTTTGGAATTGGGCCACTTCTATGTGTGGTCCAAATCCGATACAGATGGGATCTTTTTTAAATGCGACCTCAGTTTGGACACTCAGGTCGCATTCGATGCGACTTTGACGTAGAGCAGCTGTTCTGCTGTAGATGGAGCCACCGTGAACGAAAAAGCTCCACAACAAGCCATAATTAAACATGTGGCTCTCTTCCATCTTTACCTCGCTATCATCTGCTCACAAATTCCCTTCCTAATACCTAAAATCCACAAGACTGCGAGCTCTCTTCTGAGTTACGTGCATGCTATTTGTATGAGAGGAAAAGGTGGGGGAGGAGAGAGAGACGGACCGTGTGAGTTGTGGGGCAGTTACGTTGTACAGCGCCAGTAACTGTACAGAAAAGAACAGAAAGTTGTGAACACTTATAATTAATAACATTCGGGAGAACTATAACCCGTGAGAGAACAATGATAAATGGGAGTCTCCTGTGAGCTAACCGGAGCTAACCTCTGTTGCTCCTTGTTTACTGGTATCCTTGTTTACTATCTAATAGTCTAATATATATTTGGATATTTTACATTCACACTTGTGTTTATTTGTGTATGCTGGTATTTTATTAGAACATTTTTTTTCACAGTTTGTGATTCTTCTAATTTAATCTAATCTAAAACATTGATTCTGATAAGTGCTTTATAAATGAACTGAAACAGGCTTCAGCAGCACATGATCAGTGGTGGATCAAGTAAAAGTACAAACACCACGCTGTAAAAATACTCTGTTACAAGTACTTCATGGAAAAGTTTCCTTTAATGTGAGTATAATGAGGAAAATGTCCTTAAAGCACTGAAAGTAAAACTAGCTGTGCCTGTTGTTCTGTTATTCCTCATGTGTTGATGGAAAGCAGGATGTTGCTGCTGTCGTTGTTGAGCTGGAGCTCATTCTGAACTCTTTAGTTTCAGCTGATGATTCTTTTCCCTATGGATCAATCTGCTGATTATTTTCTCCACTGATTGTTTCCTTTGGAAAGATTCTCAAAATAGTGAGAAATGTCGTCACGGTTACCCAAAGTGACTCCTTCATAACGCTTGTTTCGTCAGCGTAGTCCAAAGCTCAACATTATTAAAATATATTCAAATTATTAAAAAGGAAAAGCAGCAAATCTTCACATTTGTGAACCACAAAATGTTTTTACATGAAAAATGACTTCAATCATCAAAGTTGTTCATTTCAATGTCATTCATCATTTCAGCTGTACTTGTATAAACTGTTGGAGTTTCATTTCTAACTAAACATCAGATTTTATAAACTCTTCATGTGACTTTGTAAAGTAACTGAAGCTGTCAGATAAATGTAGTGAAGTAAAAATATCTCCCTCTGAGATGGAGGAGAAGGAGAAAATACTCAAGCAAAGTACAAATGTGTACTTAAGGACAGTACTTAGGCAAATGGACTTATTTAATGTTCACCACTGCAGATAATCACAAAAAAGGACAAAAGTTCATTTGAGGTGAAAAGTTTTTGTTTGATAAAGTGAAGCAGGAAAAAGAAAATGAATCTTTTTAAAAACTCCTCAGCTCTTAATTTCCTCACAAGCTCCTCTAACTGTCTTCTGAAACACGCTGTGTAACATCACTAATGATTATTTTAATTTCAATTTTCAATTTTATTTATATAGCGCCAAATCACAACAACAGTTATCTCACAGCGCTTTTCATAAAGAGCAGGTCTAGACCATACTCTGAAGTTATTTACAGAAGCCCAACAATTCCCACCAAGAGCAAGCACTAGGCGACACAGGCAAGGAAAAACTTCCTTTAAGAGGCAGAAACCTCGAGCAGAACCATGGCTCAGGGTGGGGGGGCATCTGCCTCGACCGGTTGGGGGTGAGGGGGAGAGAGAGAGAGAGAGAGAGAGCAAGAGAGAGAGAGCAGAGGGAGGCAACCTACACAGTATACACATAGAGGTACAGACAGTAAAGGTAATGTTGCTATAGACTGAATGAAAAATGGTACAGATATTTATAGTAATGTTAATGATAATAATAATAACAGTAATAATAGCAATAGGACTAGTAACAGCAGTTGCAACTGTAGCAGAGGGCGTCGAGTAGAGGATGACATGGGAGTGGATTTTCACTCCTGTCCCGTCCCACTCCCATAGAAAGAAATCTTGTCCCGTCCCACTCCCAGACCAAAGTTTAAAAACTAATCCCATCCCATCCCGCTCCTGTACCGCTCCCATATATTTTTTTCTTCAATTAGTGTAGACAGTCATTACTTCTGACTTTGCGTTGTAAATCATTTTTTGCCACATCGACTTCTCCGTGGCTGTTAGCTCCCTCCATCACTGCTCTTTGAATTACGGCGGTAAGCCGTGACAAAAAGCACTGATGGCTTCTGGGACGGCTGGTAGAGCCCTGCATTGCAGCCCGAGCCCGACGGGCCCCGACTTATTTACGCCCCTAGGGCCGGGCTTCGGGCCAATTTCCACGTCATAGTTCACATGCGGGCCGGGCCTCGGGCCTTTTTTGGGTTATCCTTTTTATATTTTTAGACGTTAATTAAAAGAAAATGTGAGAAGTTGACGTCGATGATAGAAAAACGAACATAGAAAGACATTTCATATTCTGTTTTTAACCTCTTGTAATTACACTGACATATGACTGACATGACAGTCTCATGCACGCACGCACACAGAAAGTTTCTCCTAGTTATGTTTTTTGTTTGATTGGACTTTATTTTCATTTAGCTGTTGGAAACTACTGAAAAAAATGGCCATGTTTTTTGTTGCATTATAAGGTAAGATAACCTGCAAGTTTATTAAATTTAATTTTTTTAGATTGTAGGCTATTGCTCATTTCATTTGCGAGTGCTGTTGCAAGCAGCCTGCCTGCCTCACAGTGTAGGCTATAGGCTATATAGGCTATTGTAAAAAGTAAAGCGTTGATTTGAGAGGCTAAATTGATCAAACATGTTTTACTCGCTGTCGGCTCGGCTGCTTGGTCCTCCAAACAGTTGTCCAGTGTTGGGCAGCAGCGTCGCTCCAAGTAGCACCGTTACTAGTTTAACTACATTTCTCAGTAGCTTGGTGGCAGCGTCGCTGTTTTCTGAATCAAATATCTTTTCAATAACGAAGCTCTTTTATTGACCGAGTAGTGCGGTAGCTTCCACACACGCTACATTCAAGCATTTCTGATGGATCAGTAAGTGACACCGCCGCCACACACCGACCTGTATGTGCAGCCGGCAGAAGCGCTTCCTGTGATGGTGACATCACGTACCGATCCTTGGGCTGATGTTTGCGACTTTGCTGCAGAGGAATAAAGACAAGCGCGACAGAGTCTCTCTCTCTCAAGAAACATAACAAAACTGTCATATTGTAATGGCTGCAAATAGAGCAGGCTGTCACTGTATATAAAAAAAGGCTCGGGCTCATAATTTTGATGAGCTGTCGGATACGGGTCGGGCTAGGGCTTGAGCGATTTGAGGCCCGTGCAGGGCTCTAACGGCTGGGTCGTGTAGTTAAATTTTTAATTGCGTTACATTGTAGACGTATTAAAAGGAAACTACAAAATGGTGCATTTAATTTTTTTTTTGCATTTAGGTGCATTTAGATTTTTTTGTCGTCTTTGCTATTGGTTGATTCCCGCTCCCGTCTGCTCCCGTTAACCATTTATCCTGTACCGTCCAAATCCCGTGATTAATAGTAAATATGACTCCCATCCTGCAGGAATCCCACAGGAATCCCGTGACCCGTGGGATTCCCGAAAAAATGTCAGCCTCTAGCGTCGAGCAGGAACACAGGGGCAGCAGGAGACTCCCAACCACAGATCCAGACTTCAGAGCCAGCAACACCCGCAGGAAGCGACAGGAGGGGGAAGCACACGGCCACGGGAAAGGGAGAAAAAATCGAGTTAGTAACATGCATTAATGGGATGAGGTTGCACTCAGAGGGAGAGAAAGAGAGAAGAGGAGAGAGGAGCTCAGTGCATCATGGGAAATCACCCGGCAGTCTAGCCTATAGCAGCATAATTAAGGGATGGTTCAGGACTCACCCGAGCCAGCCCTAACTATAAGCTTTATCAAAAAGGAAAGTCTTAAGCCTACTCTTAAATGTAGAGACGGTGTCTGCCTCCCGAACCCAAACTGGAACCTGGTTCCACAGGAGAGGAGCCTGATAGCTGAACGCTCTGGCTCCCATTCTACTTTTGGAGACTCTAGGAACCACAGGTGCATTCTGGGAGCGCAGTGCTCTGGTGGGGTAGTAAGGTACTATGAGCTCTTTAAGATAAGATGGTGCCAGACCATTAAGAGCTTTGAATGTGAGAAGAAGGATTTTAAAATCAATTTTGGATTTTACAGGAAGCCAATGCAGAGAAGCTAAGACTGGAGAGATATGATCTCTTTTACTGGTTCCTGTCAGAACACGTGCTGCAGCATTCTGGATCAGCTGAGTCTTAATGGACTTTCTCTCATGTAACTGTCCAGCAGTTAGACTGATCAGGTAGAGACAGCAGCTCAGGCGTCAGGCTGCCAGATATCAGTGTTCTCTGGGAATCTGACAAGGTCCAGGCTCACAAGAACGTTTCCAAGAACTCACTGGCTCCACAGATCAGAGTACAACTCAGAGATAGTAATAGATTCTAATATGATGCAGCATGCATCTGGGCCAAACAGTTCATCTCACCTCCAACACTCACTAAAAGCAGCAAAACACTTCATACATGTCTCAAAATAAAGTGGTTGGACCAAACACAGGCAACAACTCTCAGTCAGAAAGCAAACACTGTCACTGATAACACACTGAGCTAAAAACACTGATTCCAAGGAGCATTCTACAGAAATGATGAACTTTCATCTTTGAAGTGTGAAGGATTTTTCTCATCAATCAGTATTTTATTCCAGAAGAACAGATTTTCACATTCTGGACTGTACTAAAGTCTATGGAACAAGAAGGAATCAGAAATGCAGGACTTGTTTCTTTCTCATTCCGTACAGTCATTTACTTTGGAAAAAGAAAAAAGTTCAAACTAAAGTTCAGTGCTGCAGTATCACCTGGAATTCATGTTCCAACCCTCTGAAGCAAATCTGCTCAAATGAAAGCACATTTCCTGCTTTCCACTCAGACTGCAGCTCTTTGTTCAAAACACTGCACACAGTTCTCTACACACAGACACATTGAAGTCAATATTCTGCTGAGCTCTTCTAGAGATTTCAGATTGTTTTGCCATTGTCATTCTGTTTTGATAGAATAGAAAGAGTTCTGCAGGAGGTGGAGCAGGAAAGAAAAAAGTGCTCATTGAATGTGTGTGATTGACAGTTTGTGTTTCTCTGACTGTGTGAAGAGTTTGGACCGATGCATGTTAGCAAGTGAAAAAAGCTGGAAGACGAGAGCCCAGTGTAACAGGCTTTAAAGATTAGCTAACGCATTAGAAACATATTCCAGTTTGTCACATCAACACATCTCTTCTAGATATCTGATATATGAACTAGTCAACATTGTGCTCTAGAAAACAAACTTTCAAACCATATCTGATTCAGTTTGCAGAGTTTGGAACTTTTACTTGGAAAGTGCTGCAGCTTATGGACTTTGTTTTCAAATATACCAGGCAAATGTCCATATTTTGGCCATATTTACTTTATAGCAGCTTCTCCTGCAGGTGGTGATTTTATTGTTCTACTAATCCACATCCTTTAAGTCAGTCTGATTTCTCAGCATCATGCCAGGCAACACACTTGCACATTAAAGTCCACCTGCTAGTACAGCTGCGTGTGTGTAGTGATCCCGAGTTACCCCTGTTCAGGAGGTACTGGACCAGCTCTCCGTCTTAACCTGTTAAGCCCTAGGGTGCTGGGAGGAGTGGGTCACCTAGATAGACATACCCAAAATAATTCAAGAATGGTTTCACAACTATCAGTGGCTATATGCCTAATCTTGGTATCTTTGGATAGGTAAGACCTCAGAGAATATATATCCAGTTTTATTAACATTGTGACTGTTACTATGCTTGTGTAAACTGTGAAAAACCAAAGAAGAAATAAAAAAAATTGTCCTCGCCTAAAAGTTATTCTAGATTAGATAGGGGATAACACCATGATAACAATGAAAAAATGCACAAAGATGTTACTGTTTCCATTCAGCAACTTCTTGACTACAACTGTACCAAATTTGATAGAAATGACATAAAGCAAAGTTAGCCTACTAAGGTTTGCTGCGTAGTAAGTTTAGCGCGCGTCGCCGTCGTCGTATTGTTCTTCCGGGTTGCGCGGTGAAGCACGCGTCTATTACGTTACGCTTGGCTGAACACATGCTACGTTTCTCAAAGCAGCAAATATCGTTGTTGTGTGATATATTGTTGGAAAGCTCGCGATGCAGAATATAATCAAGCTGTGTTTGTAACCTGTAGAATCACCAAACGCTCACAGGATGGCAGCAAAAGACCGTGTATGAATGTCAGACATGACCATTAGCGTCTGCAATATTGGCCTCCGTGTCCTTAATTTTCATCGGAGAATCATATGAATAGATGCAAAATGACGGCGAGAGGGTAAGAAACCAATATTAATCACTGTTGATAACAATCGATTTGGGATTTGGTGGAATGTTGAGACATATGCACAAAATTTGACACGTTAGTGGTAAAATGTGAAGTTTGGATGCGTGATTGTTCTGAAGCTGACGTGAGCTGGTTAGCTCAGACTATCCTATGCTTGGTATCAATGGAGAGAGTAGCTTCTCAAGTTTCACTCGAAACCCAATAAGGGGGGGTGGAGCGATCGCATTAGGTGTATTGTTGCGTTCCATTTCAACCGCCGCCTATATTTATCGAATGTTATTTTTTAAACAAAAACTATTGAAATTTTTGCCAAACAAACATTCTTTGTACAAAATACACATGGAGTAATGCTTTGATAGTGTTGAGCCATCTTCTTTTTGATAAAATAGGAAAAAAAAATATCACAGCATTTTATTAACCTTTTACAGGCAGTTATTTATAGTACTGTTCTGCTCGACCCGGTACCGAGTCGGTCGGCCCTAGGGTCCGATCCTCGTGGCCTATGGGTATTACCCTATTAGGTATTACTGAGGACTGTTTAAGCTGGTGTCGAAGAGATTCGCCTAGCTTCTCACTGTCTTCTTCTGAAACTAGCTCCTCTCCTGAGGAGCTCTCCTTGCTTGTCCAACAGTTTTTTCGGCCTTTCTGTTTTGGTTATGAACCCTCTGAACTTGTTAATTACGGGGGTTAGATCACTGGGTATCTCCGTCGGGAGGTTTAAGATTCCTGTCTCTTCGGAGTCATTCATCCCAATCCTCTGGGTCGGAGCTGGTACTCACCAACCCTTGGCTGGCTCTCCTCTCTCGGTTGGAGCTGCCATCACTCTTCTCTTCTTTGTTTTCTTCAACTACACTGTGGCCATCTCCTTCATACTGCAGGGCCCTTAAATAGGCTCCTCTTCTGTGTAGTAGTTCTATTTTTTCTTTGTATTCAGCATACTGGCTGGTTGCTCTGGTCTCTGCCACTTCGAGGACGCAGTCGATTTCCAGCACATTGCAATCATCTTAATTACTCACCAGGCTCACCAGGACGGTGATTCTCCCTCTGTTCCACTCTTCAAGGACCTGGAGCCACCACTCAATCCAGGTTCGCACATCCCTTTTTTGTCTTCCCCTTGGTAGGACATCTCATGACCATTATTGCCTGTCCATCCATACAGGTACGGGCATAATAGTAGCCTGGGTTTTTCATTGCTTCATTCACTTCTCCTTTTAACTGCTCCTCTGTCACTCCTTGGCAGTATTTTGTGAGGTGTTCCAGGGTGACCGGGCTCCAGGTTTGAAGTCCGTCCCTGAACACGATAACCCGGTGTGGTATTCTCAGTTCCACCTTTGGGATCTGGCTCTCTACTTCTTCACCATTGGGACCTTCCAGCGTCTCCCTCACTGTTTGCTCATCGTCTGATGTCCGTACCGTGGCCATCTTCTCCGTCGTTTGTCGTCTCGAGACGTCTGCTCCTCAAAGCCTCCCTTAGCGCATCAGGTCAGGGATGAGTTACAGACTGGCTGGCTATTCAGCGCCTCTCTCGGATGCAGCCTGACTTCTCCTTTCGGTCGCTCTCTCTCCCCGCTCCCCTCTTCTGGGTCCGCGGGCCGGTGACTTCTGCTTTCTCTAGCCGGTCACCAGGCAGCTCTGCTTCCCTACAGGACTGCCTCTCCGAGGGTTCAGCCGGATCTCTTCTCTGCTGTACTTCTCGTTTCTGCGCTCCGGCAGATGTCTTCTCTGGTTTCACACGAACGACGGTTGGTCTCTCTGTCTGGGTTCTGCTTTGGGCTCAACGAATCTTTTCGTCGAGCCCCATGTTGGGCGCCACGTGTTAGATCCCGAGTTACCCCTGTTCAGGAGGTACTGGACCAGCTCTCCGTCTTAAAGGGTCTGATCCTCGTGGCCTATGGGTATTACCCTATTAGGTATTACTGAGGACTGTTTAAGCTGGTGTCGAAGAGATTCGCCTAGCTTCTCACTGTCTTCTTCTGAATGCCTACCCTGCTTACTCTGAAATGGCACCCGACTGAATAGCCTCAGAGCCCAATACCACTCTAGCCACGTCCGTTCACGACAGCTCTCTTCTCATTGATCAGTGCACTTGGTATGGTTGCTAGGATTGTGTTTAGTGGCCAGGAAAAGAGGCCCCAAGGATATGTTAATTTCGTTGGCTAGAGCAACCTAAAAGAACCTTAAAGATGTTAAACACACTTTACCTAATACAATTACTACCTTACTACCTTTTGAAGAAATAATTCAGTGTCTACTACTGGTACTTTAAATGCAGTGATTATATAATTTATTGCAAAATTAAGCAAGGGCAAGCATACAACTGAAATGATTAATAATATAGTAAACTGATAAAATCTTAAACATTCAAAACCTGATTGGAGAGAAAGGGAATGGAAGGAGTCGTTACGGCCGGTGGATTCCTTCTTCTACTGCTGGGCTGATGACCTTGGTGGAATCTGATGCCTTGTACAAAGCCCTCAGATTTTCTTCAAAAGTCTTGAGTCTTCATTGCAGATGAGGGAGAGAAAATCTTCAGAGTCCGATCATTCTTCAGTTGGTTTGGCCAGTGTGGTTACCCTCAGTGGCGCGATCTCTGGAAATCCACTGAAGAATCAGTGGATTCTCACTGGCTTCTCAAATCCCCGTCTCTGGTCTTGGGCTCTTGATCCGGTGCGATGGTGGTCTTGCTCTGAGTCCGATGCCTTCTGAGATCTGCCGAGGAGTAACCCTGATCTCTCTCCGTCTCTCCTTTTTATATCCTACATCGTAGCTGAGTTCCTTCCTTCATTTAGCAAGCTGATTATACTTATTTGTGTTATTCTGTTGGAAAGTACCTTACAGTCACCTGGCTCTGGTGTGTTACTGAGCCATTGTTCATGTTGTTTAGAGCGTTGGGATCTCAACCTACTTGACAGTAGACATAAAAGGTTCCTTTGGTTGCTGTGCTGATAAATGTTGTAAACTCACTGGCTGATGAGCAGCAGGTCCATTTCAGCCGGGTCCATCCGGTCGATGTACGGCAGAGCGTCCGTCCCGTCCAGACCAGCATGGATCCCACAGGCCAGCTGAACCACAACACACACGTTTTTACACACTGAGCTGACTGAAAGCTCAACATTGTGCAGCTGATGGGATTGAAAAAGATCAGAATCTTTGGTGCCTTGAACTCCAGGACCGTCCCACCTCCTGTCCTGCTCCTCTGGACACAAACACACACAGACAGCATCACTTTCATGTCTAACTGACATTCAGATGTTTCAGGTTTTAGCCTTAAAGAGAAAACTCTTCCCCCAAGAACCGTTAACCAACTAAACTCAGCTATCAAACAAGCAGAACCAACAATAACAGAAGGACCAGCTGATGCACATCTGCCACAGAGGAACATCAAGCAGAACTCCATTCAAAAATTAAGCAATATTAAAACACTTCGTCAGCAAAGGCTAAAACAAGCCAAATACCAGTCATTTAATTTAATTAATAACTTAAATTATTAACTCAGAATTTCTAGTATCCACCAATAAGCATCTAATTTTAATGAATGTCTTTGAGGTTGAAGTTAACGTTAAGTCTTGCAATTAGATCTATTAGACTTATCTTTTGAATTAGCCTCATCCTCTTGTCCCTGTATTTCCAACAATGTTATAGTACATGTTCTACATTTTCCCTTCTTCCTGTGAATGTCTAACTTTATCTCTAATAAAGGTTCTGAATACACATATTCGTCTCTGGAGCCTTTTGTCAGTAAACGTGTCACATAGACAAACCATTTAGCCCTTCAGAACGTTAAAAGGGAAATGAAAAGTTCAAACAGCTAGTGAACAAGCAGTCGTCAGAAACTTGTGCAGAAACAGTGTTTGTGAGGATCAAACTCAGCAGGAAAAGAAATGTACTTGAGCAGCAGAATAAATCAAGACTATTTGTTGAGATTTTGTCTTCAAACCTTTATTGAAGTGAATGAGAAGCTCTGCAGCCATCAGCTGCTACTAGATGCTGCTCCAAGAAAACTTTATTAAAGTGAAAATCAAAGTCAACACAGTTTGTACACAACAAGTTCAGCCCTGAGGAGATCATTTCACCATTTCTAAGAAAACACATTTCTGACATTAAAGGCACAATTAGTGAGCCAGATGTTAACCAAAGTGAAGCCTCGTCCACCACCAACATTTAAACCACAGGACTGGAAGTTGTCTCCCTCCTACACAGAACACAGAGACACTGAGGAACCAGAGGACAAGAACCAGAACCCAGGATAAAGAGGTTCAGTGAATGTGGTGTTGAAGGTGTGGAGGTGGATCAGTGTGTCAGAGGAGACTCTGTAGAAGGGCAGAGAGCCAGCAGGACAGTCCACATACACTGCTACTCTACCAGAGGAGGAGGAGGAGGAGGAGGAGGAGGAGGAGGAGGAGGAGGAGAGAGGGAGGACTGTTTCTCTCTTATTGTGCCAGACAGAGTAACGACCATCAAACCAGTCCAGACTCCAGGACTGCTCATTTAATCCAAACCCAGAGGCTTTACTGTTTCCTGTCCTTCTGATTCCTCTGTAACTCACTGTTATAAACACTCTTCCTCTCCACTCGACCTCCCAGTAACAGCAACCAGTCAGACCATTTCTACACAGCAGCTGCCAGCAGCAGTCAAATCTCTCTGGATGATCAGGATATAGCTGCTCCTCTCTCACCACTGTCACCTCCCTGTTGTTGTCAGACAGTTTGAGCTTTCTGTGTGCTGTGTTTGTGTCCAGAGTGAGTTCACAGAAATCTGATGAGAGAACGAGACACAACACAGCAGCAGTTTATCATCAGACACATCTGAAGGTTTATTCTTTGTTTGTGTGCTGATGTTCATTTCTATAAAGTTTAATGATGATGCATTTAGTCAGTAATGTTTGAATGAATAAATACCACAAGTAACAACTTTGTATTGAAAGAGAAACTGACTGTGTGCTGTTTTGTCCTCATGAGTCAGATTGAATCCACACTTACACTTCCTCAGACCAGGTTTTAACCTCTGCTCTCCACCATGGTCCACCCTGGAGGAAGAAACACAGTCAGAGTGATTTTCTATCCAACATGAGTCCTAACTGCTGTTCAACATGAAGCAGTGTTCCTCAGTTTGTCAGTGTGACAGAGAAACAGGCTGAAACTCATCTGGGTCAAGTGTCTCCAGGTTTGTTTCACTGTCTGAGAGAAAAAGACTTGAAGAAGAAGAAGAAGAAGAAAAAAAAACTATTATGAGAGCAGGATGTCAAATATCGTCCTCTGCATTTTGTCCTGCAAAATAAACAGTTTGACCAACATTCACACATAAAAAACTAAACTGTTTGCAGACTGTTCTCAGATCAGTCTGACCACCAGATTAAATTTGTATTGTGTAATTTATATGTCAGAAACAGGGTCTGAGGACAGAGAGTCCATACGATGTACAGATTGTAAAGTTTTCTGAGATTTAGCACTTGATAAATAAAACTGACTTGACTTGGGAATTTCATATCAATAAAGGACTGTATTTCACAGAGACAGATGAGGCTAAATGATGAAGTTAACAGAGAATAAAGGCACGTAGAAGCTGTTTCTCTCAGCAGCAAATCATTTACACTGTAATTATATACATCTAAATCTGCTCCTTCTCTTTGTTTTAAATATTTAAAATTCATAATAAAAAACTAGTATTTACAGCAAACAGTGTTGGGCCACTTGGAAAATATAGTGAGCCAAGCTACCAGTTAACTCTACATTAAATGAAGCTTCACTACACTGAAGCCCCCAGGAGAAACGTAGCAAGCTAAGCTACAGCAACATGGTAAAAGTCATTTACTACATCTGAGCTACTTTTGTTTATATTGAACCAACTCCATTCCAGAGTAGCAAAAGAATAAAGACCTGCTCCAAACAGTAACAACGTGAGAGAGATTTAAATCAGACAGAAACTCCCCTACTTACTGGGAGAAATGCCCAAATGCCAAATTATTACAGCAAAATGTATTTCCTCACAAACTGAGAACAACCAGTTTAATTATTGTTAACATGTGATTTTCTGCTTTCTAATTGTTTAAACATTCAGGTCATTACATAATTTTAGAAAGAGAGGGAGAGAGAGAGGAAACTAGTTTCTGCCACTACATATCAAAGTTTCCTACTCACTAGAGGAAGAGATGGTCAGACTGGACCCTGATCCTTTTCACAAGAGCTGTTTGTTCAGGTGACACAATAGAAAGTAAACTCAGTCTCTCGTGTCTTTATTCCCCTGCAGCAAAGTCACAAGGATTTGTACGTGATGTGACCATCATACCAAAGTGCTTCTGTTGTTAGGATTTGAGTTGTGTGCTATTGTTTTTCCTGTGTTTATTTGACATTGTCTTGGTTTAGAGTTTTGTATTCTTGTTTGTTGTTTTGGTTCGTTCATTTTTGTCTTCTTAGTACTGTCTTGTCCTTAGTCTTTTGTCTCCATGTTAAGTATAGTCTTGTCACCTGTTTGGTCTCGTCTCTGTCAGTGTACTGTTTTTGCTGTCTTTGTGTTTTTACTTTGGTTGATCTGTCCTTGTGTACTTCCTGTTTTATTTTGTTAACCTCCTGCACCTGGTGTCCTTGTCTAGCTTCACTTGATTACCTGATGTGTCTCAGCTGTGCTTCACTCCCTTGTTGTCTCTCTGCTTGCTTGTCTCGTTAGTCCTGATTCCCCTCACCTGTGTTCTTCCCGCCCCGCTCGTTAGTCCCTGTATGTGTATATAGTCTCCTCAGTTCTCCTCAGTCTTTGTCACGTCCTCAGTATGTGTTAGTGTGAGTCTTGTCATGGTAGAGTCTAGCGTCATCCGCTTATTTGTTCCACACCTTCCTGGCTATTTGGATTACTTTTTGGTTCGTACTTTGTTCTTTGGATTTTGCAATTTGGATTATGTTTTTGTTTGGAGTGCTTTTTGAGTTTGGACATTACCGCTGAGCTCCCAGCGTAGCCTGTTTAGTTCTCTTGTGTTTAAATAAATCTTCATTTAACTGCATCCGCCACGCCTGCATCTGCATTTGGGTCCACACCTCCACCTTCAGCTCACTCTGCCATTACACCTAACATCTGTTGGCTACACATACAGATCTGTGTATGGCTAATCCATTTTCCAGCATCAAGACATTTACAGAAGTGTTTATCAAAATATTGTTTTTCATGGATTATTTATATTTACAGATAAAATGCCACATGAAATAAGGACGAGAAAAGATATTTTAAAAGACCTCTGTAAATGTCTTGTTACCTCAGAAACAGTGTGTAAAATGATGCTCTAACTGCGTCAAAGGGCAAAACAGTGATTTGATTTGGACAAGCTAACGTTGTACTGTAGAAAACAAACTTTCAAATGATTTATGATTCAATATGGAGAGTTCTCAAAAGAGCGGTCAGACTTTTACTTGGAAAGTGCTATCAAAGATGAGATTTACACGATCTAAAGTTCACAAACTTGGTGTAAAATAGACAAAACATAATGTTTAGAAATATAAATGATATATATACACTGTAGGTGGGGGTCAGTGGGTCTATTGCTCGTCTCCAGATGGTACAAAACGCTGCAGTGTCTCCTAACTGGAACACATAAACACGAGCACATTTCCCCATTTTAGCCTCACTCCACTGGCTGCCTGAGCATTATAGGATTCATTTGAAGATTCTTTTATTTGCTTTTAAATTTCTTAATTCCCCACCTTATATTTCTCTGCTGCTACAGCCCCAATAAACCCACCCATTGTCTCAGGTCAGCTGATCAGCTGCTCAACTATCAAACTGTTGTGACGAACCATCACATCCAGCCTCAGCATGCACCTTTGCCATCTCTCTGCCCCACGCCCCAACTCCACACCCTTGAAACCCAACTGCTTCCTGCAGCCACCCCCTCATATCCAGAACAACCTGCCCCCACAACCAAAAACAGCACAGCAAGTGTGACTATCTCAACAACCCCATTAAAATCCATGCACCAGCCACAGCCTTAAAGAATCACCGATATCAACAGTTTGTCAATTACCTCATACAGGGCTTCACACTCGGCTTGCTAGCCATAGCAAATTCATCGTATATATGCCTCAACTTGCAGTCCGCCATCATTGACCCTGACACAGTCAACAAACTGGCTAAAGAAACCAAGAAACCTTGATGATAGGCCAATTTTCCAGCCCACCATTTCCCATGTTCATAATGTCCCATTGGCGTGGCCACTTGGAAATATTCCGGAAAAAAAGCAACTAGTCATCAACCTCTCTTGCCTGCACGGCTTCACCATCCCGAGCATCAACAGTCTTATCTCAAGCTCCAACTTTTCTATGAAATATTCAACCATCGACCACTCTATCTCCCTCATCCACAGTGAAGGGCAAGGAGCCTGACTTTCCAAGGCAGATATCACCAGTGCTTTCAAAATGCTTCCCATACACCCTGATTACTGGCACCTTTTCGGCGTTCATTGGAAGGGCTCTTACTATTTCGCTGTTTGTCTAACTTTCGGGTGTGGGAGTAGCCCAAAAATATTACTTCCATTTGTCATCCACCTTTTAGATGACTTTCTCACTGTTACGCTACACATTTTGCTGCGATCTCATGGCCTCAACATCTTGATTTCCGCATTCCACAAACTCAGAGGTGGCGCCAGCTTCCGATCCCTTTCCACCTGCAGTACCGCCGTTTTTTCATGACCATCTTCAACTAATGCCACAGCTAGAACGCTTGGTAGCGACCCAGAGACCCTACAGGCTGAGCTACTCCATGCTTACTGCATTACCTCCACTCTCCTCCTGCTCACATATCGGTTACTTGTGGCAGCATCTGTCTGAAGATGTTTTCTTGCCCCACAACGCAAGAAACAGAGGCCAGAGGAGGAGGGAGAACAGAAAACAGAAAATAGAGACATCTGCAGAGTGTGAGCTTGTTGGCTGTCCAAACCTGAGAGTGTCCAGTCTCCAGTGAGGATCCTCCAATTCAGCAGACAGCAGCTTCACCCCTGAGTCTCCTGGATGATTGTAACTCAGGTCCAGCATGTCAGCAGGAAAATCTTACAGACCATTTTCACTAACATGAACCTAAAACCAGATGAGGAGGATTTAAAAGAAACAGTTTAATACTGACCTGAGACTTTCCAGTTTACAGTGTAGACTCTCAATTCCAACAGACAGCAACTTCACTCCTGAATCCTGCAGGTTGTTGTTACTCAGGTCCAGATCCCTTAGATGGGAGGGGATGGAGCTCAGAGTTGAGGCCAGAGCTGCACAGCCTTCCTCTGTGATCAGACACCCTGACAGCCTGGAATCAGGAAAACATCATAAACTCTGTGTTTTAGAAAATCATGTCAGCAGGAAAATCTTACAGACCATTTTCACTAACATGAACCTAAAACCAGATGAGGAGGATTTAAAATAAACAGCTTCATACTGTCACAACCTCTACCAATCAGGTTGCACCACCCACAAACGCTGCCCATTCATACGCCGCACCACCTGTGATCACTACCCATTCATACAGCTCATTCAAACTAGAGGCTGACATTTTTTCGGGAATCCCACAGGTCACGGGATTCCCGTGGGATTCCTGCAGGATGAGAGTCATATTTACTATTAATCACGGGATTTGGACGGTACAGGATAAATGGTTAACGGGAGCAGACGGGAGCGGGAATCAACCAATAGCAAAGGCGACAAAAAAATCTAAATGCACCTAAATGCAAAAAAAGTAAATGCACCATTTTGTAGTTTCCTTTTAATACACCTACAATGTAACGCAATTAAAAAATAACTACACGACCCAGCCGTTAGAGCCCTGCACGGGCCTCAAATCTGGCCCGAGACGCTCAAGCCCTAGCCCGACCCGTATCCGACAGCTCATCAAAATTATGAGCCCGAGCCTTTTTTATATACAGTGACAGCCTGCCCTATTTGCAGCCATTAAAATATGTCAGTTTTGTTATGTTTCTTGAGAGAGAGAGACTCCGTCGCGCTTGTCTTTATTCCCCTGCAGCAAAGTCGCAGACATCAGCCCAAGGATCGGTACGTGATGTCACCATCACAGGAAGCGCTTCTGCCGGCTGCACATACAGGTCCGTGTGTGGCGGCAGTGTCACTTACTGATCCATCAGAAATGCTTGAATGTAGCGTGTGTGGAAGCTACCGCACTACTCGGTCAATAAAAGAGCTTCGTTATTGAAAAGATATTTGATTCAGAAAATAGCGACGCTACCACTAAGCTACTGAGAAATGTAGTTAAACTAGTAACGGTGCTACTTGGAGCGACGCTGCTGCCCAACACTGGACAACTGTTTGGAGGACCAAGCAGCCGAGCCGACAGCGAGTAAAACATGTTTGATTTAGCCTCTCAAATCAACGCTTTCCTTTTTACAATATATAGCCTATAGCCTACACTGTGAGCAAGCCCGCATTAATGCACAGGCTTACTGGGGCTGAAGCCCCAGGGCCTATAAAGACAAGGGGCCTATGATAAGCCAATAAAAAAATTACATTGTTTTGTAGTTTGTTGAATTTTCTGTCAATCATGTTTTTGGCTGCTGGTTGATTCAATTTACACGTGACCCACGTGGGAAGCATGATATAACAGCCTATCAGAATGTAGAGAAACAGTTGTCGAATGCGTCGTCTTCCCTAGTGGTCTATTCAAATCTATGCTAGTCACTGAAGCTAGTGGCTGGTCAGCGCACGCTGTTGCAACCAAAGCCCTGTGTCAGAATTACGCTGGTATCCAGCATACATTACTGAACGTTGCTGATGATGAGCACCAGAATTTGAGCTCTAGAGAGGAAGCCAGGGTACTGCACAGAGACCGGCCGACCCGACACATTAACTGTAATTATGAGCCCGAGCCCGATTTAAACCCGACCATTTTTGAAACATTACGTAGGCATTATAGCGAGTGCGCTAGAGCTTAGATTCTCTGCCGAAGTCGAGCCCGACCGACCCGAACATAGTGGCGGGAAATATCGGCCCGGCCCGTGGGTCGGGTCGGGTTCGGACTCGGGCAGAGAATCTAAGCTGTCCCACCAAGACATCCGCTCAGAAGCGGAGTCAGTCAGCAGTCAGCAACCTCACGTGAGCTGGATTTTACTGACATTATCACAGCTTTTTCTACAAAGAAGACAAGACGAAAGCACTTCTAAAAAGCTAAAAAAAAAAATAAAAAAAAAAGCTCTATTTATTGCTTTCCAGTATATAGCCTGTGCTGTGGAGGTTTTACATCGCTGTTGTTGTGGATTTGTTTTTTATGGAATACTGTCTTCGTAATAACTCCCCGAGAGAAACTTATTTCTGCTTTTGTTGTATGTAGACAAACGTGGTCATTAGACTTTTTTATTATTATTGTGGGCCTACAAAACCTCTCAGCCCCAGGGCCTAACGGCAGGTTAATGCGGGCCTGACTGTGAGGCAGGCAGGATGCTCGCAACAGCGCTCTCAAATGAAATGAGCAATAGCCTACAATCTAAACAAATTAAATTAAATAAATTAAAAACAAACTTGCAGGTTATCTTACCTTATAATGCAACAAAAAACATGGCCATTTTTTTCAGTAGTTTCCAACAGCTAAATGAAAATAAAGTCCAATCAAACAAAAAACATAACTAGGAGAAACTTTCTGTGTGCGTGCGTGCGTGAGACTGTCATGTCAGTCGTATGTCAGTGTAATTACAAGAGGTTAAAAACAGGTTATGAAATGTCTTTCTATGTTTGTTTTTCTATCATCGACGTCAACTTCTCACATTTTCTTTTAATTAACGTCTAAAAATATAAAAAGGATAACCCAAAAAAGGCCCGAGGCCCGGCCCGCATGTGAACTATGACGTGGAAATTGGCCCGAAGCCCGGCCCTAGGGCTCGGGCTGCAATGCAGGGCTCTACCAGCCGTCCCAGAAGCCATCAGTGCTTTTTGTCACGGCTTACCGCTGTAATTCAAAGAGCAGTGATGGAGGGAGCTAACAGCCGCGGAGAAGTCGATGTGGCAAAAAATGATTTACAACGCAAAGTCAGAAGTAATGACTGTCTACACTAATTGAAGAAAAAAAATATATGGCAGCGGTACAGGAGCGGAGTCAGTTTAAACAGGAGCCGGGATGGGAGTGGGACTCAATTTACCAGGGCCGGGATGGGATGGGATTAGTTTTTAAACTTTGGTCTGGGAGTGGGACGGGACAAGATTTCTTTCTATGGGAGTGGGACGGGACAGGAGTGAAAATCCACTCCCGTGTCATCCTCTAATTCAAACTCAATCTGTAGGCAGTTCTATTCATTTAGCGCCGTGGCCAACACAGAAAAACCAGCCACCCCAGAATACCAAAACCATTGCCATCAAAACGATCCAGAATCCATTAACAGTCATGCAGGTTGTAAGTGCTGCAAAACTCCTCCTCCTCCCTTTTGTTATTCGATGGGCAGTTTATTTTGCTTCTCAATTTAAATGAACTTCTTTGTAGAATTGAAAATAACAGAATCCTGAGTGGAAATTTGAGTTGTGTTTATTGTTTCTGGGTACGCTTTTGTTAATACACGTTGCCTTTGTTGCATTTCATAATTGAGTTGTTGTTTTCATTATTGTTCACTGGTTGCATTCAAAGTGAGGGTCATAGTACATAGTATATGTACCCTTCAAGACATTTGGTGAGTAAAATATATTATTCTACGTAACACATAAAATCTCTTACGTGTCAAGAAACCTGACCGGCACCTCAAAAGAAATACGTAAGTCAAACACAATACTTACTTGAGAGTTTCCAGTTTACAATGTGAACTCTCGAGTATAGCAGAAAGCAGCTTCACCCCTGAGTCTCCTGGATGATTGTAGCTCAGGTCCAGCTCTCTCAGATAGGAGGGGTTTGCGCTCAGAGCTGAGGCCAGAGAAGCACAGCCTTCCTCTGTGATCCGACAGCCTGACAGCCTGGAATCAGGAAAACATCATCTTTTGTTTAGAAAATCATGTCAGCAGGAAAATCCTACAGACCATTTTCACTAACATGAACCTAAAACCACATGAGGAGTATTTAAAACAAACAGTTTAATACTGACCTGACAATTTCTAGTTTACAGAGTGGACTCTTGAGTCCAGCAGACAGCAGCTTCACTCCTGAATCCTGCAGGTTGTTGTTACTCAGGTCCAGATCTTTCAGACTAGAGGACTGGGAGCTGAGAACTGAGGACAGAGCTTCACAGCTTCTCTCTGAGAGGTTACAGCCACTCAACCTGAAAAAGGATTAGCAATGGACACAAACTAAATTATTTATTTGTCAAATATAAAATTAAGCATTTTTGAAATTGCAAATACATATATCCACCTACAGAGCTTTGTTGGAGGCTTTGACCACTGGCAGCAGCCTCAGAAGAGCCTCCTCTGAAGCAGAGTATTTCTTCAGGTCAAACACGTCCAGATCTTTTTCTGATGACAGTAAGATGAAGCCCAGAGCTGACCACTGAGCAGGAGAGAGTCCTTCTGTGGAGAGACTTCCTGAACTCAGGGACTGTTGGATCTGATCCACTAGAGAACGATCATTCAGTTCATTCAGACAGTGGAACAGATTGATGCTTCTCTCTGGAGACAGATTCTCACTGATCTTCTTCTTCATGTACTCAACTGTTTTCTCATTGGTCTATGAGCCACTTCCTGTCTGTGTCAGCAGACCGTGTAAAAGAGTCTGATTGGTCTGCAGAGAAAGACCCAGGAGGAAGCGGAGGAACAAGTCCAGGTATCCATTTGGACTCTGTAAGGCCTTGTCCACAGCACTCTGGTAGAGATGTGTTAGTTTAGGTTTGTTTCTTAAGACTTTAAACTGGCAGGAGGTTGATTGTTCTTCTGCCAGCAGATTGACACCAGAGTTGATGAAGGTCAGATGGACATGAAGAGCAGCCCGAAACTCCTGAACGCTCAGATGGACGAAGCAGAACACCTTGTCCTGGTACAGCCCTCTCTCCTCTTTAAAGATCTGTGTGAACACTCCTGAGTACACTGAGGCTGCTCTGATATCGATGCCACACTGTCAGGTCTGATTCATAGAAGATCAGGTTGCCTTTCTGCAGCTGCTCAAAAGCCAGTTTTCACCTGGTCTAATGCGCCACCTGGCTTGAAACCTATGCTTGAAACCATTTTAATATGGATTAATCTAGATTAATTTCAAAATTACTCTAGATTAAAAAAAATTATTTATGCCCACCCCTAGTCAAAAGCTTTGCGAAGATCTAAAAATACAGCACCAACAACACCTCCCTTGTCATACATTGCTCGAACAGCCTCTAAAAAGAGACAGTTGGCTGTTTCTGCAGAGTAATGGGCCCTGAAGCCAAAATGCATTGCATGAAGAGTGAATGAACTATTATTAAGGAACGAGACAAGCTGCTCTGATACACATTTTTCAGCAATCTTGGATATCACAGGTAAAATACTGATTGGGCGATAGTTAAATATCTTCGACGTGTCATTTGATTTAAATATAGGAGTTACAATTGCAGTCTTCCAGGTATTTGGAAATATTCCCTCATATACTGACTGGTTAATAATTTGTGTGATAGGATATACTAGGTGTTCTTTCAGGGATTTAAGCATTTTATAATCCATTCCATAAATGTCTTTTGCTGTTGAGATATTGCCTGGGTTTTAATTTCAGATATAGGTTGAATGCTAAAAGACAGCTTAGTTTCATCTATTTGAACAATATCTCCAATTGTTGGATTAAAATTCTGTGCGATTTCATCGACAGAATTAATAAAATATTCATTGAAAGCTACAGCTATTTGTGCTGGATCTTGTATTCATTTACCATTCAGGTTCAATTCTAACGGGTTTCTGGGCTTATGGCTAATTCCCGTTACAGTCTTAATCTTTTCCCATATCAACTTTGTTTTGCCCTTTCCCTTATTAATATTTGTTGTAAAAAAGTTGGCTTTGGCCTTTCTGATCACTTTGATTACTTGATTACGTAATGAAGTGAAACTATGCCTATCACTATATAACTTGGTTCTTTTTAAAGCAGAGTCTCTTTCTTTCATCATATTCATTAAATATGTCAGTATTAAGCTAAGGTAGGGCATTTGTTTTTTTCTTTCCTTTTACCTTTCTAGAGAACTCTAACTAAACTTTGCAGCTTGGTAGCTAACTTCTTCTATGTTACTCCATATAAGCATATTTGACCATGTAGTCTGCTGTGCTGCCCTTGATGATGATTTATTTCATTCTTTGGAATCCCAAGTTGCTCCACAGGTTTAATAGGATGATGAAAACACTTTTTTGTAAGTTTTCTTGACAGTAATGGGTCTGAGTTGATATTTTCCTGTTATTTACATGGGTCCTTCCAACAACTGAGTAAAATCCATTGTGTCTGTGATCTGCTTAAGGGGTTTCCTATTTGCCTTATTTAACCAGTTACAGTTCAGATCACCAAGTGATATTACCTCGTTTTTTTAAAATCACATGCTTGAAGTAGCTTTTTAAAAGTGATATAAAAATCATTACTAGAAGAGGGTGGATGATATACAACAAAAAGGAAAAAAGACATTTCAGATGAGAGCACTATATTCAACCCAATACACTCCAGATCATGGTCAAAAGGCCAACATATCTGATGACAAATAATGTGGTCTTTTATGTAAATCATGACCCCTCCCCCTCTTTCCTCAGATCTGTCCCTTCTAAAAATATTATACCCTGGTACATGTAATGCAGCAGATGGAGAGTTGTTTTGTAACCATGATTATGACAAACCTAAAAAGTCAGTCAAAGTTAGAGTTACTTAGAGGATGATGTACTTGTTCAGACTTTGGTGTGAGGCTACAAATATTCATATGACCTCCAAAGAAACCCCTAGGTTTAAGTTGTTGATCCCAGATCAGTCGAGAGTGATTGACAGTTTTAAACAAGTTCAGCTTGTATTGTTTTTTCAGAGCAGGGTTTATGATGCTTTTGAGTACACTGCGGGAAGTACAGTGCAGATTTTCACGCTTACACTGAGCGCAATGACCAGTCACCAATCCAACAGGGACAGGGCCAGAAACGTAGGGCCAGGAAATAGATGTTTGCTCCTTAATGCAAAAGGCCCCGTTGTTTCCAGTCCATGCGCCTTCGATGCTCACCAGGCCCGGCGACACGGCCCTCATTGACCGAGATCTCCGCTCCCTGCAACCAACAGATCCACCTCACGGTTGATGTCAAATGAGCCCCAACCCCTGAGAAGCAGGGATACCGCTCCCTGCATCCCAGCAGTTAGCCCCATGGGAAAGCGGACGCAGGTACACATCTCCGGATAGTAACAGGTAAAGTATGATAATGACCCCACTGTCACTTTGGCATTTGCCCCGCACTGCTTTACTTCAATTGTGTTGATCCCTGTCAGCTGCAGTGTTTACAAACGGTTGCATTAAAATGTGTTTTCCGTGACCTAAATGCTTTACTAACGTTTCTCGGTACACAGTAATAATTTGGGATGCTCGCTCTATGTTTACAAACGGTCCAAAATCTGTCAAATTTAGAAGGACTCCAAACACTAAAAGTGGCAGGAGAGCTCCTGACATACCTATCCCGCTGGCTGCCGCCATCTTGTTTATGAATAAGTCTAGAATTTTAAAAAGCAAGGGAAGGAGACGTGAAGGAGCAAAAATCTAGGAAATGAGAATACAAAAGCAATGATCACAACAAAAACACCAAACCTCATCTCAGGAGAGACACAAACATTTAACATGCTGACCTTTGATCAGCAGAGTGGGGTCCATCTTTGAAGTTAATAGGTTGGACCATAGACTGATCACTCTTCATGGACACACAGTCAGGATAAGGTCCAGGTCCAGCAGAGTCTGGTCCCTGCTGCTGCTCTGGGCTTCAACACAACACACACAGAGCTTTGAGTGTGAATAATGATGGTGGAGTGATTTGAGTCCTGGACAGTTAGAGATCCTCATCTCACCTCTGAGCTTTGGTCTGGCTGTCATGTTCCCCACACAGAGTGCTTTTAGAGGGAGGGACTCCCTCCTCTCTGTCCTCACACTGATTCATAGCAGAGCCCACACCTTCACACAAACACAACAACATGCTGAGAGAGCTGCACTCATTCATTACAACAAGCTTTACATCTCAGGACACATTAGTTCTCCTCAAGGTTCTGTGTCTTTAAACCTTTATTTCTGTCTTTAAATATTTAAATCATAACCAGAGAGACACAGCATGGCTGATTTTACTTTGGTCCCCCTCCGTTCCTGTGAGGGCCCCTGATGGCTGATGGGCCCTAATCAGCCTCTGGTCCATCTAGAAAGGGTCCTGGAGCCTCTGGGACAGCTGAGACCTGGACTGTGCTAAAGGGTCAGTGTTGGAAGATGTCTGAACTCTTCATTCATGCACTTAACTTCAGAGTATTAACAGTTAAACCAGAAACCTGAGCCAACAGGATCCAAGCTGTCAGACCAGTTCAGACACACCCTGCATGTTTCACTGATGATGTGAGCTCAGACTACAATCAGACTGCTGCTGATTCTACTTGAGAAACATGAACAATATTACAGGGAAATCTTTCTGAAATCATTGTTCTTTAACTCGGAGAGAAATTCTACAGCAGATTTCAAAGAGATATTTAGAAACAGCCAATCAGCATCAAGAAGCATTTCTACTGTCCAGTTAAACAGTGATCCAGCACAATGTGATCAAAGTGATCCTGATTATCAGACATTTACAGATTCCTCTGCTCGGATTCTCACCTGCTGAACTCACTTCAGGTCAACTTACAGACACTTTGCACCTTCATGTGTGGAGGAAACACTGGGAGAGAAGAAGCTGCTCATTTCTTCCTCGTCAGTCCTGGTGTCTGTGTGCATCTGATCTGAGGACGCCGTCACATCCTCACAACTTCAGAGTCTATAAAACATCAGAGTGACGTCCAAACCGGTCTAACCTGTGGCAGACTCCACCTCATCAGAAGTGTTTTTATTTCCCGGTTCTCCCTGACCTGAGTGGTGGGTGTGTATATATATTGTTTGTGATCCGTTTGTTCTTATATTGATGAAGGCAACAAGAACAATTCTGTATTGCTTGAATACGTTTTCCATTTGGCTGATGCACCTTTCCTCTTTTCATCTACACCCAACCAGATTCAGAAACATCCCTGAGGTCATTTGTAGATTTATTCTCTGTCCACTAAATGCTGCTAACTAACCCTCTGATGAGCTGAAGTTACAGGGAGCATGATTTATAGGGATTTATAAATGTAAGTAGGAGAGTTTCTGTCTAATTTAGATCTCTGACACACACAGCTGTCTTCTTCTTCTTCAGGTCGTTTTCTGTCAAACCTGGCCTGAGGAAGTGTAAGTGTGGATTCAGTCTGACTCATGATGACACGGCACAGTTTCTCTTTCAATACAAAGTTGATAGTTGTAGAATTTATTCATTCAAAAATTACTGACTAAATGCATCATCATTAAACTTTATAGAAATAAACAACATCTGCACACAAACAAAGAATAAACCTTCAGAGGTGTTTGATGATAAACTGCTGCTGTGTTGTGTCTCGTTCTCTCATCAGATTTCACAAACACAGCAAAGAGAAACCTCAAACTGTCTGACAACAACAGAAAGGTGACACTGGTGATAGAGAAGCAGCCTTACCCTGATCGTCCAGAGAGATTTGACGGCTGGCAGCTGCTGTGTAGAAATGGTCTGACTGGTCGCTGTTACTGGGAGGTCGAGTGATATATCAGTGGAAGAGTTTATATATCAGTGAGTTACATATCAGTGAGTTACAGAGGAATCAGAAGGAGAGGAGACAAGAGAGACTGTGTGTTTGGATGGAATAATCAGTCCTGGAGTCTGGAGTACTCTGTTAGTCATTACTCTGTCTCACACAATGAGGGGGGAAAAAGTCCTCCCTCTCTCCTCTTCCTCTAACAGAGTAGCAGTGTGTAGTGCCTTTTCCACTGCAGGTACTTTTTTTTGTATCACCTCCGTCAAGGTTCCAAGTGAGCTGAGGCGGTACTAAAATGTAGGGAATCATCACTATTCACTGCATCATCATGGCTCGTGCCAGACAGAGGACAGCAACTGAAAGTTTTAGATTTTACAATTTTCACACGTTATTTCATAACTAAATCCACATGTAAGAAGTTTTGAGGTGAGAAATCTACTGTAGATTTTGAATATTGACCGTTTTACGAGAATAGATGGCAAAACAAAAATGTGCTTGAAAGTTTTGGAGTTGAGGAGCTCCGCAAGTGGCGGCGGGGGAAGCCTGTGCCAACCCCTGGGAGGAGCTGTCGAGGCCGGCCAGCCGCCCGCTCACAGAGCCCTCTGCTCCCGCCGTCACACAGACCGCTGCAGCAACAACGGCAGAGGAAAACACAGCTGGAAGGTTTTCAAACTGCTTATCTGTATTTACATTCTGAGTAATGTTGAAACTTTTTAACTTAAATCAAGAGACAGCTGTGTGTGGGTCACTGATTTATGTCTGATTAATTAAGTTTACACTTCCTGTTGTTCCAAGGGCGTCACTTTGTGTTGAAAAGTGGACATCAGGGCTCAGATGTGACGATGAAATATATGGGGGGGTCTGAGGGTCCTTTTTTGGCCAATGTACATTTGTTTCTTCTATGTTTAAACTGCACTGCAAGTTTTCTTATTGCGCAAACAAACCTTTCTCAAAGCATTTTCATTGTTAGTTAACATTTTCTTGTTGCTATTTTTCACAACATCTTTAACAAATTATACTTTTAAAAAGTGACAGAGACAAAATCTGTGTTTTGATGGTTTGAGTCAGTTTTAGAGGTGAATTCTGCACATTCCTGTCATATATCCTGTTTATTGTATTATTTTGTACACTTGTACATTTTGGATCTCTTGACTTTCACTTTATTTATATTTCTATAATTATGTTTATGTGTCCTGTTAAGCAGCAACACACCAAGGCAAATTCCTCGGATGAGAAAATATAGCTGGAAATAAACTTCATTGTGATTCTGAGATGAACTGTTTGGCCCAGATGCATGTTGGTGTAGGAACAGCTTTGGAAAAGTGGTTTCAGTTTTGACCGCTGAAGAAAAATTGTAAAAGCAAAAACTCTATAATAAATCTCTGTTCCAGCTTCTCAAGTGTGAAGTAAAGTGAATAACCAGGAGCTCTGTAGACAGACCTCTGCTCTGGAGATGGAAAAGAATCATTATTTGCAGGTCAAGAGGGGAAAAAAGGAAAGAAAGATGAATTTAAAAGAGACAGGAGGGACAAAGAGTTGAGATTGTAGGAAGAAGAAAGTCAAAAGAAAGAAAGAAGACAGTAAAACAGAGTGTGTCCATTAAAAAGCCCAGCGGAGTCGTTTCAGCTGTTTTTAATGAGTCAAATCAAAGTGGACGTTAACATTAACCCTCCTCTCATAAACAGCCGTACAGTTTCCCTTCAGCCAACACCTTCAAATAAGAAGAAGAAGATTTAGAAGAAGAATCATCTCCTGAAAACATTTAGGAAACACAGAGTCACAGGTTTGATCCCAGCAGCACACTGAGAGCTTCTCACACAGCAGATACACCATGTGGCCAAAAGTATGTCCTCCAGATGTTGAAGCAGCTGCAGGGATTTGATCCTGATCAGACACCAGAGCATCAGCGAGGTCAGGTCCGGCTCATGTCGGAGGGGGTTCAGGTCTGGATTCTCTCATGTATCACTGTGTGCAGGACCGTTCAGATCTCCTGTGGTTGGATCCAAGAGGCAGCAGCAGCAGTTAGATATCTGATGTTTCATTTAAAACCGATTCAGACACATTTGGGATCTTTGGAAACGTTTTCATCCTACTAGAATTTAAAATAAAGTTCTGTGAGTTTGAAGAAGGAAGGTAAAACCCAAACAAAGATGGAGTCACGGTGTGGGAACAACATGAAGCCGTCAGGTGGAACAAAAAGCAGCTTCAGAGTTTTGTTTCAGGGGATCGTGGGGGTGCAGTCAGGTTCAGGTCTTTGAGTCTTTGTCCTTACTGTGTCCACGCAGACAGAGCCGTGATAGAGGACAGAACAGGAAGTGAACAGTGTGAATCATCTCTCTGTGACGTCACTCAGTGATGAAGTGAACGAAGGTGACAGGAAACACTCCTCGCCTGGCTGGATCCGCTTCAACATGGCCGACCTGAAACGGCGCAGAGAGCCCAGCTGAGCACAGAGGAAGTCACGTCTCTGATAAACCTGTAGGAGGCGGCGCTGATGATGTTTACTCACCCACCACTCATTGTCCTCCTCCCCCCTCCACCACGATCACCTCCCCCTCAGTGAACGTCAGCTCGTCTGGATTATCAGCAAAACAGTTGTAGATGGCCTTCACTCTCTTAGGCTTCTGCTTCTGCACACACACACACACACACACACACACACACACGTTTACACTCCATGCTGCAGGATTTAAGCTGCGTCGGTTAGAGGACAATAAACTAAAGCAAAGTGCATTAACAAAAACTCTAATTCCCCGTGGCCTCTCTCCCTTCCCCCGTTACTGGACTAAACAGATCTATCATAATTTGGATTTGTTGCAGGACCTGATTGAAACTGACTGAACTGATTTCAGGATGAACTCCTCGTCGTCGTGCAGATTAAGAGTTACTGTGTCATCGTTTCTGATTCAGAGACTTTGTTGTTGACATTTTGAACGTTATGTCTTAAAATCACAAACTCTCTGAGCGTCACTGTGTCGAGCTGCAGTGAAAAACTTTAAATCCACACACACATTTTCCTTCTGCTGCTGCTGACTGTGTGTTCCCCTCAGTGTTGACCTCTGACCTCTGAGCTGCTGGAATCTCAACCCTGCTCTGTCAACTACAGAGCAGGGCTGGGCCATATGGCCAAAAATGTTATCACCATAAAACTATTTCATATCATTAAATATCTATAATTATCAGGATAAACGTGTTTAAAGGCTGATTTTTGCTCCTGAGTGAAAGTTAATTTCGTTTTAAACTTCTGCTGAGAACAAACACTTGATGCCAAACATTGGATCACTTCACAAATCTGAGGCAGAACATTCAGAACTATTCTGAGAAAATCTCAGAAAAATATGCAGGAGAAAAATTAAGTCAAATCTTTTCTCAATCCCTTTTTTTTTCAACAAAATAAAGATCTTAGTAAAAACATTAGGTGCTGATTCGTTTCTGATTCAAATGAATTCAATCAAACACTTATTTAACATTTGTCAATTTGTTAATGAGGAAAATTATATAATTATCATTATTGTTTTATAGCCACTATAATGACTTAAGTGGCAGAGATGACCAGCCAAAGTCAGAATGGAGGCAAATGGTGAGCCAAACATTCTGCCAAATCAGATGCATGAGGACAATGAAAATTATTTGCTATGCTTTGACGACATTACCAAAAGGTGGAAATGGCCAGAGAATGAGTGGGAATACAGACTTGTTCCCCTGCTGTCTGCAAAGGCAGCCTATACTACAATGGACGAGCCCACTGCTATACAGACCGGAAGGCGGTGCTGCTGACCGCATTAAGGGCCTATTCTGGCACTGCATCTGGCCAGAGAAGCACACCAAGGAGGAAGTTGGTCAGGCCATCAGCTTGGAGCAGCTACTTTGGGTACTTCCTATTGAGGTGTGGACCTAAGTGAAGGAGCATGAGCCCATGGAGGGCCTTCCAGCCACCAAGCTGGCTTTACACTACCTCTAAGCCAGGAGAGGAGGACTACCTACCCGTTCCACTGTTGCAGCACATAGGCCAACATTCTAGCCACCCCAGTCTAGGACTGCAAAGAGAGAGAATAGCCAAGAGATCCCGGGTAATACCAGCACTGCCCCAAACCAAAGAGCATCCAGTAAGGGACTTGTTTGTTTTCATTGCCAGCAGCCATGCCACAAGGCTTCTGTGTGTACCATGCTCAAAGCTAAGGTCACAGGCGCTTGCTATGCACCCTGGCCTGAGAGAGGGCCTGTCGGGGATAAGGAAGAAAGAGTTCAGTGCTGTAAAACTGTGGACACTATTGGAACTATTGTGTCCAAACTATTGGACACTGGTAGCTTCATGTCTCTGGTTAAGCACAGTTTGGTACCTGCAGACAGTGTGGACAACAGTAGACATACGGACATTTTGTGTGTTCATGGGATAAGCACCCTAATTCCAAAGTGGATTTAACAATTACCATTGATGAACACCCTTACCTGTTGACTGTTGAGGTGGTTGAACACTTGCCTGTAGATGCCATTTTGGGTTGGGATTTACTTTGATTTATTACAGGAAACTGAACTGCCAGTTGAAATTAACTCTGAGGAGGAATGTGTCTTGCCCTGTGATTACTCGAGCCTTGGGGAAAGCTGGTGTGCAACCACTCCCAGACTTGCATAGTAGTCTGTGTGAGGGGGCACCAAGGGGCCAAGAAAATCCTTCCGCTTTTAGAAGCAGCTAAAGCCACCAGAACCTGAAAAAAATAGGTTTGCTGTCTGATAAAATGTGGGAAGTGCCTGAAATATTTCTGAACTGCAGAGGGAAGATGAAACTTTGAAACTTTTATTTGCTAAGGCAGTAGAAGGTACAATTGGAAATTGTGGGGGAAAGGAAAGCTGATGATGATGTTTTGTGTGCAGTTGATGATGACCATAGATATTTAGTAGTCCCTGCAAGCTGTAGATCTCTGGCCATGCACTTGGCACACACACTTCCATGGGCCGGGCATCTTGGCCACCGTATCTTCGCATTAGTAAATGTTTTTATTGGCCCTCCACGTACACAGACATCCAGAAATATTGCACCACATGCCCCACATGTCAAAAAGCCAGTGCTCCCCACAAGTCTGACCGATTCTTCCTGCAACCACTTCCAGTTATTGCCACTCCATTCTGCAGAATTGCCATGGACATTGTGGGCCCTCTGGTGAAATGCATGCTACTCCTTTCCCTGATGCCTTCCCCCTGCGCACCATTACTGGTCCCACTGTTGTGCGTGTTTTGGTACAACTGTTTTCCTGGGTGGGGATCCCGGATAAGATTCTGACTGACGAGGGAACTAATTTCACCTCCAAGTTGATGCAATTCTTTCATAAACTGGGCTTCTCAGCAATCCAAGCCACACCGTACCATCCACAGACGGACGGACTGGTTGAACGGCAAGGATTGGGAGTGTTGGTTGCCGTTTCTGCTCTTCGTCTACAGTGAAGTTCCCCAGGCGTCTAAGTGGTTTGCAACATTGCAACTGCTCCTCCCCTTCTCACCCATCTTGCATCAGAGGAAGCCACACGGCTCCTCAAAGTCTTCTAGAAGACCCCTTCCCTCTTTGCTGCCAGTCCTGGGAGAACCACCCTCATTGAGAATGTTTGCTTAAAGGATGGACGACCAATTCGCCAACGTCTCTACCGTGTGCCTCAGCATCTAGTGGAAAAACTTCTTACTCAGTGGTGCAGCCCAGTGGTCATCGTCTTCAAGAAGGATGGTTCTCTCTGTATCTGCATTGATTTCAGGAAGCTCAATGCCATCTCAGAGTCTGACGCCTGCCCGATGCCAAGAATCAAGGACTTGCTGGAGAAAATTGCCAAGAGCTGCCAAGTACATTACCACCCTGGATGTGTGTAAGGGTTACTGGCAGGTGCCACTGTGATGCCATTTTGACTGCCCGGAGCACCAGCCACCTTCCAGAGGTTGATGGACAGGGTCCTTCAGGGTTGTGACTACTGTAATGCAGCTTACCTCAATGATGTGGTGATCCTCAGCAACACATCTGTCACTGGTAATGGAAAGGATCAAGAAGGCGGGGTTCCAAATGTGAGTACCTGGGTGGTACTAGGAGACACAGTACCTGGGTTACCAACTAGTGCGAGAAGAGGTGTGTCCGCAAGTGGGTAAGGTGGAAGTTATCCAGAACCGCCCTCAACCATGCACCAAGACCGAGTATGGTCCTTCATGGGTTTGGCAGGCTGGTACAGGAGATTTGTGCCCCAGTTTGCAACTATTGCCCTCACACCCCTTACCAGGAAAGACCAGAGGAACCCAGTAACCTGGTCAGACGAATGTGAAACCACCTTCAACACATTGAAAGCCTTCCCGTGCTCTTCCCCTGTCCTCAAGAGTTCAGACATCAACAGAAGATTCCTGGTACAGGTGGATGGATCTGTAGTGGGCCTTGGAGCAGTTTTTGCCCAAGGAGACCCTGGAGAGGAACATCCCATTCTGTACCTGAGCTGGAAACTGCAGCCATTCAGGCTCACCACTTGATACAGATCAGGCCAGGTCAATGTGGTAGCAGATTACCTTTCGCGATTGCCGCACACTGCCAACCTCCAGAAGGAGGGGGATAATGTGATTGAGCGGCTCCGTCACTGAGTGCAGGCAGTGCACACAAACACACATACGCACAGACTCGCTCCCCGCTCCCTTACAGCCTTAATTAAGCCATTCATAAACCTCACTATTATACATTTTTCCTCTACTGTTTTAGTAGTGCGATCAAGAGTGCACACTTGGTAGCTCTACTCTTCTTTAAACATACATTTAAACAAACATCATAAACATTTACTGTGTCGAGGTGCACTGCAGGTTCGCTCTGTTGTTTCCCATTCGGTTTGGCAAAACAGGATCATAATATTTCTGTCTTCTGTCGGTTTTTGGTTGAATAATAATTTATATAAAAACTGACGCCGTAACTGACTACATTAAACAAATAAAACTCAAACTCAAAGAGAAACAACAAGCATTCTAATGCAAAGACTGGCTCTGTGAAAAAGCATACAAAATAGAAACAGGATTTCAGCAGCATGAACATCAGACAGGCATTCCAAAAAGTCAAAAGACTAATTGGCACCACATCAAAAGTTTAGCACACCTGCACCCACTGACTCCAACTCATTCACCAGAGACCTAAACAATTTTTATGCCAGGTTTGACAACAGGAACTTCACCACTGAGCGTGAAAGATTGCTCAGGAGCCTACCCACCCCTGAGCAGCCACACAGTGGAAGACGTCTACCAGCAGCTCAGGAGGTGCAAAACTGCAAAGGCCCCTGGCCCTGATGGGATCACTGGAAGCCTGCTCAAGAACTGTGCCCTGGAACTCTCTCCTGTTCTGCACTCACTTTTTAAAGAATCACTACAAACTGCAACTGTCCCCACTCTCTGTAAAACAGCCACCTTCATCCCAGTCCCCAAGAAACACCGCCCCACTGAACTGAATCATTACAGACCAGTAGCACTTTTCTAGACTTCAGCTCTGCCTTCACAATTCAACGTCACACCATGATTACTAAATTCCACCACCTCCATGTGCCACCGCACCTCATTCGCTGGATCTATAATTTCCTTAGAGACAGACCACAGGCAGTGAGGGTGGGAAGCACCACATCCACCACCATTACTGTCAACACTGGAGCCCCCCAAGGCTGTGTCCTGAGCCCCTTTCTCTACACTCTGTACACCAATGACTGCATTAGCCCTTCTCCCATTACAAAATACTTCAAATACTCTGATGACACAGCCGTACTCGCCCTCCTCTCTGACACAGAATCAGTTACAGCATATCACCAATCCATTGCTCACTTCACACAATGGTGTAAGGACAGTCACCTCCTCCTCAATGTCACCAAGACAAAGAAACTCATCCTGGACACACACCGTAAACCCTCCACCCCTCACTGCCCTATCTCCATAAACAGCCAGCCAGTAGAAACTGTTGACAGCTTCAGATACCTCGGCGTCACTATGGACAATAAACTGAGTTTTGATCACCACATCACATACATCCACAGACGCTGTCAACAAAGACTTTTGCTCATTCATAAACTCAGGACTCTCTAAGTAAAACCACACCTACTGCTTCTCCTGTACCGTAGTATGATTGAACCCATCCTCTTGTACTGTGCTACTTCACCATGCTCTCTCTCACCAATAAGAATAAGCTTCTTAAAATCACTAACACCTCCTCCAAAATAACAGGTCTTCCCACTCCCAACCTGCCAGTCCTCATTAATACTTCCACTGCTCGTAGAGCAACTACCATAGTACAAAATCACAGCCACCCTCTCAGCTCAGGCTTCACTCTTCTCCCGTCTGGCCGTAGATAAAGACAGCTGCTCTACAAAAAGGCACGCTTCTGAAAAAGTTATGTACCCTGCGCTGTAAGAGCGTTAAACTCACAGTCAAGTTAATGATGTCACTTTTTTTTATGTGTTAATATGTGTATTGTTCATATAAGTCTATATATGTGTGTGTACTATGTGTAGTTTGTGTGGAGAATTCATATTTAAGGTGCTCTTTATACAGACTGTGTGAGCAAATTTCCTCCACTGAGGACAAAGAAAGAAAGAATGAATCTGAATCTAAATTGTGATGCAAATAACTGTTTCAGGGAGAGGAAAATGGTTGTTGAAATGGATATAATTATTGGTGAAAATATGTCAAAGTGTAATAGATATAAATCTGTTTCTGTAGTTCGTAAAATGTGTTCATTGTATTGTGTAAATAATTGTTAAGCCTAGTGGGAGGGGCTACTGGCTTTAAAAGTGGCAGCTTTGGGACTGTGAAGTCAGACTTGACCTGGTTACAGAGGAAAATACTAGTAAGCTGTATTTTTTGTGGAGAGAGAAGTTGAGTTATTCAAGAACTCTTTTGTAACTTTATTATTGAGTAAGTTATTTTTTCAAGTTGTTTTAGTTTTGTTTGTTCAAGTTTTTTCACAGTTTGGAGGACGGTATGATAAAAATCACGTCACTATTTTTCAACTACGCCTATTTTTCCTCATTTTTGAGGAGTTTGGAAGACTGCCCCGCGACACTGTGTATGACTTGTGTTTTTATGTTTTATCCATGTTCCTGGGTTCTCTGCTTGGGATTATGTGCTTCAGTTTGTTTGAATGTTTTCTGGACTGACATGTTTTCTGTTTTTTGTTCTGCCATCAACCTGCCAGGGACTCCAGATTTAAATGAGTCTGTACGGCTAAATCTGGCTCGCTTATATTTTGGACTTAGTCCTCACGTTCATCAACGTGCACTGTCCCATTAAAATAAACAAACAAAACATTAAAGTGGTAATATTAAGCTTTTGGCCTTTTCCACCTTTCAAGTGGTTCTTACATTTTTTCCTTCCTATTGTTTACTTTACTCCAAACCAGAATCCATACTATGAAACGCAGTATGCAGTTATGTACTACATACTGGCCGCCCACTGCTTCAGATTACAGCCAGTGTCTCCCCTCAGTGTTGACCTCTGACCTCTGGTGATGTGTTTGAGGACTTACGGAGAAGGCACTTCTGGGTTTGGGTGTTGGAGGAGCCGGACTTTCGGGGGATTTGCCCTGTGACCCTACAGAGAGAGAAGAAGAACAACACACTTTATTTCTTTCTTTGGCAGGGACATTAACCAACATCTCAGTTCACACATCAGTGTAAATGTGGCGGAGTTAGCTAAAGAGCTAATGTTGATGAGGAACAGAGAGATAAAACAGTGAGAGTTTGTAAAGGTCAGAGGTGAGGCAGTGAGATTCCTCATGACATCAGTAAAAAAGTGCTTTTACACTACTTCTGCATTCACCATTCACACACACATTCACTCAACGAGCCTAAGTGCTCAAACAGAAACTAACATTAACACACAGGCGTGACAGCCGCCAGGGGCAATTCGGGGTTCAGTGTCTTGCCCAAGGACACTTCGACATGCAGCCTGGAGGAGCTGGGGATTGAATCGCCGACCTTCCGATTAACGGCCAACCCAGCTCTACCTCCTGAGCCACAGCAGCCCTGTATCAGGATCTTCAGGCTCCTGAACAGAAACACAGATCTTCATGTTGCTGCTCATTTTAAAGTTGGACAGGCTCTTCAAAACCCCTCTGTGGTGGGGAGGAGCTCAGTGAGAGGTAAACCATGCTTTACCATGTTTCTGCTGAATGGAAATGGATTTTCACGTGAGCGTCCTCCAGACGAGTCCGTCCCTCGTTCCAGTGGTGAGATAGTGCTGACCCTGAAGCAGGATTAAAGCTGCATGCTCAGAGGCGAGCAGCTCACTCCAGTGATACTCTGATGCTCAGTAGGGTGGGAGAAATAATCGATTCTTGAATGCATCGTGGATGCGGGCGTGGAAGATTATTAATCGATTAACAAATGTCTAAAAATCAATTATTTAAATGTTAATTAATAACATAATGTTGACGTAGCATAAAGGCAGAACTCACGGAAGCGCAGGGCCAGGACCGTCTGAGGAGCGACACAGCAGAGACCAGTGTCCCTCTGTAGTTCGTCACCGCTGTGGAATGAATAACCACCCCAAAGTGTCTCACAATCATTAATATCAATGCGTAAGTAATGATTTTAAGTCACACACTTTGAGCATGGTGACGCTCTGCAGCTCTGTGTGTGAGGCCAAGCAAAATATATTAGCAGTAAGTTTCAGGTAGCAAACGTGCAGCGTAGGGCACGGTGGGTCCGTTTATAAAAGTCTGTAGTTTCCTCAATGGCTGGAAAAGTGAAGGCTGTAGCGCAAGCTAACATCTCCCTGTACAAGTGCTTGCTCTCTGTCCCCACACCAGACTCCGCGAGCCTTCAGCGTCACAGCCCCAGCGTCACAGCCCCCCTCTGGAACTCATCCCCACAGAAACGCTCCCTGTCTGGACACTTTCACAAATCTACTAAGACCCAGTGCTTTACCCAGGCATTCAGTCCTGAATGACTATTTGTTGCTCTGTCACTGTAACTATGTGGAAGGCGTCCGTGGGTCCCGTGAAAGGCACAAAAATATTTATTTATTAATGTAACATCAGCTAAATTAGTAATGAAGTGATATTAATTATCAGCTGTATGTCATTACTAACTAACCTGCTGAGTCAAGGGTTGAGAACATCAGGTACAAGCTGTGACTAAACTGGTGTACAGCTCTGTCCTGTGTCACATACTGAACATGCTGATAATTATATTTCAGTGTTTCAGGAGTCTGACAACTGGTTGTTAATGAAATGAGGACCATGGAGCTGAGAGGTTAATAAAGTAAACTATGGATGCAAACTAGTCCTTTTAAGCTAATTACCAATTTTCTTTTGGATTTTAATGTGCAAATTAAATGCTTAGTAATTATCCAGAGATCCTGTGTAGGAAAAATTATGCATCAAGATGCATTTTATAATCGAATCGCAGCCCTCTGAATCGTAATCGAATAGAATCGAATCGTGAGGTCCCCAGAGATTCCCACCCCTAATGCTGAGTGTTTCCCACTGAGTCTGGAAGAAAACTCACAAGTACTCGCCTCAAACAAGGGGAAGGTCGAGATCATTGAGTGAACCGAGCTTTGAACTGAGTACGGGGGAGGCAAGGAGACACAACCGATAAGATACAGACAACCCACAGAGGGGCGCGCTGGAGGGGTGACGGGCCGAAAGAACACGGAGGCGTGGTTCTGCTCGCTGTCTTCATCGTCCTGTTGTCATTTCAACTACTAGAGACAGTCAGGCAGGACGGACGGTATGCAACCATTATGGGAACTACAAAGGAAGAGATAACCCCGTCATTTGGACTCCTTCTGATGAAGGTTCAGGATCTCAGAGACAAAACACGAGTGGACAGCATGTGTATCCATCCCTGAGACCTGGACTCTGTGGAACCTTCTTCTTCCTCTTCTTTGGAAATCACATTAAGTGTAATTTGAGTTTTCTTTCATATTTTCGAGTTGGTTTCTACAAATTAAAGGTGTACAGTCTTCTCATCGGTAGAATTATTAAAAAAAAATGATTTATGATAGTTTGCTTTGATTCCTTATGGTTAAAATGTTCACTAATTATAGAACACCATTGATTTGTCATGATTGTTTTATTACATACTTTTTCATATATATTCCTTTATTGTTTATTTCTTAATTTTTTTCAATCACTCTGAAGTTCTGCTGAAGTTACAGAAATGTTTTATTCTTCTTTGGTTAACATGAACTGTAATAAATATTATTTCCAAACAGCCCTGTAACTCAGCAGGGGAGGTCGGTGAGAAGTAAATGTTTATGATGCTTTACGATTAGTCCTGATCGTCACTCCCTGTGATGTTTAACTGTCTGCATTGAAATGTGAATGGATTTAATATAAATTTACTGAGAGTGTCCTTATAAAACAGAGGTGTCAGAGGTCAGACAGTGTTGACAGCTCTCTGATGTGGGTGTGTTTCACTGAGTTTCTTGAATAAAACTGACAGAAAGAAAACCTCATGGTGTTTAGCTGAAAACAAGAATTTCGCTCACACTGTTAAAACCCTTCAGGTGTGAGTGTGTCGGCATGTTCGGGATGTGAGGAGCGAGTTCAGACTTGGTTTTATGGTATGTATTGTAAACAAGGGGCCTCACAAGTTTAGGGCTTATGTGTGTGTGTGTACCTTGTCCTGATCCGGACCTGACCGAAGGTCTCTGTGGAGGAGGTTTCACTGATCTGAAATCAGACAACATTAATTAACTGATACAACTTTCATTAAACCAGTTCAGACTGGTAACAGCCGGTACAAACTAGTATAAACCAGCACAGCCATAGTTGTGAACAGAATAGACCAACCGGTACCTCTAAGTACCGACCAGTAGAAATACAAACCAGTAGTACTGAATCCACGTCAACCCTCCCATATTTTACCGTAAACCTCCCGTATGTTTAACCTTCAGTACTGACCAGTCTAGAACCGAACCTGTACCGGTATAGAAGACCTGTGCCAACCAGTTTTAACCAATACTAACAACTGCAGATCATCAGAAACCAGTCCTGTACAGATTAGTACATACCCAGGGATTGATTTGGGGGACTTCGGTCCTGGAGGTGCCGGTGGTCCGAGTGGTCCTGGTTGTACAGGTGGTAACAGTGGTGCCTGTGGTCCTGGTTGTACAGGTGGTAACAGTGGTACCTGTGGTCCTGGTGGTGCTAAGCGGTCCTGATGGTCCTGACGGTCCTGGTTGTCTGCTGGTCTGGTGACTGGGGACTGGAGGGGAAGGGTGGAGCTTTGAAGTGGGGTGGCGGTGGGATGTTAGGTGCTGGTGGGACTGGAGGTACTGGGGGGGGTCCTGCTGCTGGTAGTGGAGGGAGGGGGTGTTCCTGGCTGTCAGGTGCTTGGTCTCCAACATACTGGACCTTAGTTTTACTAAATGAGGAGGAGCTGCTGGGAGCACTGGGGGAGACGGAGAAAGAACATCTGATTTAGACCCACAAACAGCTCTGAGATTAAAATCTGACGTTCAGGATTCTCCAGAGGCAGAAAAGAACACGAGGCCCGAGACAAAAGACACGTCACAAGATCCGAACTGTTAAGCCAACAATAATAATCATCCACAGGAGGTCTGGTAGGTTTCCCAGCCGAGGAGGTGGTGCTTTTATTTCGACACTCACCGTACATGGAGGAGTTCCTCTCAGGGGTTTGAGGGCTGGGGGGGTCGGAGCACGACCGCTGTCTTCCTATAGTTTCCACAGCAGTAGGTTTACTTTGTCCTAAACCGACAGGGAGACAAAACCACAAAGGCGAAGTCAGCTAAAACACCGATCAGCTGACCGATCTGTGGCTGCTGACGATGATCGAATCTGTGATTATTATGAGGGCTTGTTTTTTTAGTTACTCTCAACAAGCCTTTCAAAAAAAGTCCCAGTAAGAATGAAAACGTTCCTCGTATTATTTGGATGCAGATTCAGTGTCTGACCTCTGTTTGGCTCTGGGTGGCAGCGGCGGTGATCGGGTCCGGCGTGACAGGCTGAGGTCCATCATGGTGCCGTAGGTCTCGTTGCTGATCATCATGCTGGGGACCTGAGGCCTCTGCTTGTCCCGGCACCATCGTGGCGGCGTCCCGGACCAGCGCCGCTAGGTTGGGCTGCATGGGGCCGCTGCCCGCCACGAAGCAGCTGACGGGACGCTCCTCACGCCCGGTTTGGGATTGGCTACAGGAAACAGACCGTTACACATCTGAACCGCTACACGCACACAAGCTGTTCAACATGAAACCAGCTGACCTTGTCCTCCATCTCGTCGTCACTCTCGTCCAGGTCCTCATTCTGGAGACGCCACTGCGTACTCGACATGAGCGTGGACGTTAAACTTTCCTGTCTGAGCCTGAGTCAGCTGAAACATGAAACACAGGACGGAATCATACAGGTTCCTGATTTCACTTCTGGTAAACTTCGGCTTAACTTTATATTTGTTAACAAAGTTAATGCAGGTGAATATCCTGAGATACATAAAACAATGTGCTCTTACTATATAAAACACATTTTAACAAATATTATATACATTTCATAAAATATTTCTCTCAGTCTCACCAGTTCTTCACACTGAATGTGTCGGAGGCGTTTGGCGGCGATCCAGCGCCCGTCTCTCCTGCGTTGTTTGCTGTAGAGACAAAGCCTTGATTTATTCTTCCAAAGGCTGAGACACCACAGTCAAACGTTTGTCCCAACTTTACCAACTTTTGTTTTGTTTATATGCAATGACTTATGCACAGATTTTATCACAGAAATCCATTTCCAGCACATCAATAATGGTCAGATGGATTTTTTTACCAAATAACCAGAGATTTAGTGACAGAGTGTTTTCCCCACATATTTACAGATAAAATGCCACAAAAAAATCAGAATTCATTTGTAGTGAATTATGTAAACCGCTGATTTAACAATAATTTCCTCCAGTGTCTTAGTCAGAAGTGCGCTTATAGGTCTACAATCAAAGCCACAGTCAAATGAAGCATTTTAGTGAAAACCTGAGACATTCAGAAACAAAACTGAAGGTTTGAAGTCGAAGCTGTCAGCCCTTGTGAGGCTGCAATGCT